>JACMZG010000022.1:21458771-21468771 GCA_018340805.1 Microvelia longipes
TGTCTTATAACGATATACTTACAAATACAAAATTACACTATAAAGTTTTTTATTCCATATCATTGATTTGATCTATATTCTATTAGGATAACAGGAGGCCAATCATAGAACAATGCCTTATCATCGAACTAACATCATATAACCCTGGTAGCATTTTAGCGACACATTGTGATTCGCTAAAAAGCGAATCACACTCAATTTCTTGAGTGTGTGCATTTTTAGACATTTTTTTTGTTAACACGTTATCGTTCAAACAGATAATTATTTTTTAATGAAACTTGGTACAACAATCAACCTTGGGGAGGACAGGACTCATATTGAAAACCAGATAACTAATATAAACACACCTTAGAATAGGAATACGCAAAGTGTAGTCCACTGTGTCTTCCCTGGGGCCCCTGAGAAGATTTTAGTGGCCCGTGAGCTAATGGACAAAATATTATAACAAAAATGTAAACATTTATCAATTAACTTTAATGCTATTTCAATTAAAAATTCTAATAGTTATCGTTATCAGTTTTAATATCCTTTTACCAAATTCACAATTGATTGAATTTATTAGTTAGGGAGAGGGGGGGGGCATAACGTGTCCGTCACGTTATGCCCCCCCCCCCTAAGATAATGGGGTCAGCCAAGAAGCATTATCTACAATAGGGTTCTGCGGGGCTCTCAAGTTTACGTATTCCTGCTTTAGAATACTAATACATAATATTAAAATGAACAGAACAAATCACAGAAACGTATTTATAGAACGTTTATAAGACAATGACAATGCGCAGAGAGGCGATAACAATGCGCAGAAAGGCGATAACAATGCGCAGAAAGGCGATAACAATGCGCAGAAAGGCGATATGAATTATATCGATATGAATTATACCATCTCACTCCTCGAGAAGGTTACACAGAGTCCCTGAGGACCCCAAAAAGCTTGTTTAAGTTTCTCAATATATTAAGGTATGTTATTGCCCCTTTAGTAATATATCTTTATGTTCATACATGTAAAATGAGAAAATATATCACAGAATTGTAAAATCAAGTTGCAGTAAACTTATACGTCCATATTTAGTTACATACTAATATTTATGCAATCTCTTTGTTAAATACATCCATACGTCCATAAATTAAAACAATACAACTTTAATTTATTATCCAATATCAAAGAAATGTTTAAATACGCAGAGTAAAATTAATAAAAGTAATTTCTACTTATATGGAAACATTTAGTACGTTCACACACACTCTAGATCCGCGGATCGTATAGAATACGTATACAATACGGTCAACTAATTTCACGGTTCTTGCAGGCGTATTTATTTAGTCGATCGAGTGATAACTGACCGCCAAAACATGCATCTTGTATAGTGAACCTTCACTTTTGGTTATAAGGAAGTTTAAAAAAAATATATTTAGTTAAATTGTGATTTCTTTGCATAATAATAAAGTTACACTAAAAAAAATAATATTCCAAACGTTATTTGATCAAAAACGGTTATATAGAAGTGAAATAAAGTGAAATAAAAGTTCAACGAGAAGGTTATTCGTTAAATACGATCGTCTCTAAAGGTACACACACAAAAAGACAGCGTATCGGAGAATCCATTTAGATTTCATCTCCCTAGTTCTAGCGTATGCGATCGGATCCCCTCCGCATGGTTCATACAGCTTAAATTACCGTATTGAGAGATAGTACTCTATACGATACGCGGATCTAAAGTGTGTGTGAACGTACTAATTGACGTAGTCAGGGTAATTTTTCAGCATAGGATAACCATTTTACTAGATTTGCCATATTTCAGCCAAGATCGAGCGGGACAAATCTGCCAAGCGGGGGGGGGGTCTATTTATGTAACTCAGCTGAAAAGAATGATTTTCAATCCTAAAACGTCACTTTGATCTGCGAGGAGGAATGGAGCATTCCCTTTATTAATAATATTTATTCTTATGGGGTTTAATATCGTAACTAAATATTAGTGGTTGTTCTGTTATTAGTAGACGAGACAACAACATTGTCCTAACAGAGCTAATTTCAATAACATAGATAATCAGTTGATGTAATTGGATATATAACAGTACATGTAAAGTTTATCTAAATAATAGATAAATTAATAGCTTCATAATGTAATGCGGATAGATAGATACAAACATGGGCGTAGCCAGGGTTGCCTTTAGGGGGGGCCCATCATATATATATACAATATATATATATATATATATATATATATATATATATATATATAATATATATATATATATATATATATATTTGTGTGTGTGTGTGTGTGTGTGTGTGTGTGTGTGTGTGTGTGTGTGTGTGTGTGTGCGTGTGTGTGTGTGTGTGTGTGAATGTCTGTGTGTATGTAAGGTTTTATGGTTTTTTTAAATAATTCTGGCGCGGTGGTCCGCATTTCGAGCGAATTTCTTTTGGATCCGTGTTTTCGTGCTTAACAACAATTCTGGTTGGAATAATCATTTTTATAGTTTTTACATTATATAAGTTTACAACTACTGAATAAATAATTTCGTCGCGGTGGTCCACTGTCGGGCAAATTTAATTTAGAATGCGTATATCTGTGCTTAAAAACCCATTTCTTGGTTAACGTTCCGGTTCATGCTTTGAAACCTAAGCTGTTACTCAATTGTCAAGCACTTGTAACTCATTGTGTCTGTATTTTTCAAAGAAAATGCGCATAATTATCCAGTTACTTATACAAAACTATGCCTCTAAAGTTAGCAGTACGCACTATTATTTGAAATAGTTTAAAGCTTAGTTACTTATCTTTAAGCTTAGTCAGTTATCTTTCAAAAGTTTTTAGCGCATTTCCTTTGAAAAATACAGACAAAATGAGTTACGAGCAGAGCTTGACAATTGAGTAACTGCTTAGGTTCTGAAGTATGAACGGAACCTTAAGCAAGAAATGGGTTGTTAAGCTCGGAAACACGAATTCTAAATGAAATTTTTGCCCGACAGCGGATCACCGCGCCAGAATTTATTAGTAGTTTATACATATATAATGTAAAAAAAAGAATAAAAATTAACGTTCCTACCAGGATTGTTGTTAATCAAGGAAGCACGCATACCAAAGGAAATCTTCCGATATGCGGACCACCACGCCAGAATTATTTTGTAGTTATAAACTTATTTTATGCAAAAAAAAACGATAAGAAATATCGTCCCAACCAGGATTTAAACCAGGAGAGAGTTTGAGTAATTGTATCGACTCCGGACCACTGCCATTCAACACACAGGCCCAAAAAACATGGAAAACGACTCCCCACTTGAAATATGTTATTTAGGGTTCAAAATTTAGGTTTTCCTGCATTAACCACCGTTTTTTGACTTTATGATCACTTAGAGTGACCGTATCGACTTCAGACCAAATTTAATCGATTTGACGCCCAAAAATACATAGAAAACGACACCCTACCCAAAATTTTTTGTTCATCAACCGTAATTTTGGTTTTCAGTAATTTGTTGTGCTTTTTCGACTTTTTGGTCATTTAGAGTGGTCGTATTGACTCAGACTGGTTTCATTCGATTCAGTGCCAACCATACATAGAAAACGATACCCTACTCGAAATTTATTTATTTTTTATCGACCTAAATTTTAATTTACAATGGTTTTTCCGACTTTTTGGTCATTTAGAGTGGTTGCATTGACTTCGGACCGGTTTTATTTGATTCAGCGTCTCAAAAAACGTATACATTGACCTTTTTTGCGGCGAAAAATATTAACCCTGAATTTTGCCGATTTTTTGAAACTTTTGCTGACTCAGCAAACTGGGTTAATGATGTTACAAAAACCTTGTTTTCAATAGGGTTTGTGTCCTCCCAAAGGTTGATTTTTGTACCAAGTTTGATTAAAAAATATCCGTTCGAAAGATAGTGTTTTTACAAGAAACTGATGCCTATCCCATTAGCGAATTTTATTCCCAAAGGAAATTCGCTAAAAAAACAAAGCTCTTAGAGGACAAATCAAAACAATTTTTTTTAAATAGTCTTAATGAAAAACAAAAACAATCCCCTAAAACAAAATATAAATTATTATTGAACTGAACTGAACTAAATATGGTTTTTATTTAATAATAATAAAACACAAAGTTAATATGTCGAACTAAAAAACAAATTTAATTTTTAAGACAAAAGCTACCTTTAAGCTCTAAATTATTATAAATAAAAATTATAAAATTAATAAATTATTTTTATAAAATTAAATTTAGATTAATTTTATAAAAAAAATGTTTTTCCTTGCCTGAACCATAGTTTTTATATAATTTTTGCAACAACCCTGCTCGGCTAGGGGGGGCCCGGGCCCCCCCTGCCCCCCCCCCCTGGCTACGCCTATAGATACAAACATGTCTAACATTGAAAACACGTTTTATATTTTCATATACGACACAATAAATATATTTCTATGAAAAATAAAACAAAATAAATATTCCTGAGAGATTCCAACCTTGTAGGCGAAAAAGAATACTTACTGAACTTTGTTTTATTTTTTCTCTTTTTATATAACTATGCTATAACTTTTTTTAAAATATAATAAAGAATATTATAAATAAACATTTTAGAAAATACAGAGAAAATCAAAATATACATTTCAAATATGACTTTTTAGCGGAAAAATGACAGCGAGAGCTTCGGTATGACGTATGCGAAATTCAAGGCAAGATTGGTTACCCAGGCCTTGTTTAACTCGTATTAATGACTTTTCTCAAAGTCATTAATTAGCAGGGATCAAGATGTTGATACCTACTCCCTATAATCGTTTGTTCCTACGATTTAAAAAGGGTGACATTATTTTGATTCACTAATACTATTTGATAGCCTAATATTATTATAAGACAGTTATATAGTGTATTTTATGGGTATCCATGGTGTTCTACATGCCTGAAGATGCCTCCCACAGTGAAAGCGAAACGTCAGATTCATTATCTACCGTGACAATCTACTTGTAACAACCGGATTACCCAAATCTTAAAGCTAATGATAAGAGTAAGTGTAATATTTACAACACCAACTTCGTCTTTCTACCAATAAGCTTTAATAACTCTGAGCAGAGCCGGCTTTGGGCTATAATTCCATCTACAGTGCCGATCAGATGTTGAGTCTTTTAATTCTTGGAGTCTGACTCAAAGAATTCAGACTTTTGAATTTAATATAAATAATTATATAATAATTTTCATATAAATTTAAAATAACACAATTTTCAGTATAATATTTTATGTTGCAGATATTCGTAAAGACGAGCTAGCTCGTGGGAGATCCATCAACCTTGCATTATCTACTCGTGGCAGACGAGCTCTGCAGTCTGTTGGTTTGGAACAGAAACTAGTGGAACACCATGGATTACCAATGTATGCAAGAATGCTCCATATGAGTGATGGTACTAAGAGACCTGTACCCTATGACCCTGTTAATAATCAGGTAATACTATACTTATATCATTTGATACAACCAAGTTTTGCAAAGCATGAAATCTTTGCTTCCCTATCCCTCTCTAAATAGATTTTGATCACACGAAAAGATATTGTTGTGTGCCAAAGTACTGTTCTTACGCTTTTTATGGTCAATGAAAAAAAAAGAAATCACCAACCAAAAAATGACCACTGGTAATCAATCATCTGACTAACAATACAGATATTCAATTTAATTAGTCTAAGCCGGAAACCACTAATGGTTGATAGTACCAGAAGCTGATGCCATTAATAACAACGGCGAGAAAACTGTTTAACTTTAAAACAGCTTTTGCTTATAGGCCTGAAAGTCGTTCAAGGCCGATTTCACCTCTCGTCCATACACTGGACCATGGTTTAGTGACTTCCGAGTTTAAGATTTTACTTTAAGAGGCAGTTCTCAAAGAAGATCGTGAGCTAAGAAAATTTAACTTGACCTCATAAAACGGCGGTCATTTTGACGTTCACAATTACTACAAAAATGTTTTAAAAATATTTGCTACAAACTATTTCTAATAGTAGTTTGTAGTTCAACAAGACCTCTACCGCATCTGTCATAAGCGTCTGCAAGGGGGGTCTAGCGGATCATTTTCACGCCCATGACATCTGAGGATGGCGTAGTTTCTATAAAATCAAAAATTAAAATAGGGCACGAAGCTTGCTGCTTTATGACCGCTTGCTTAGTTCCAGACTTAGCAGATTGTTCCTCTGTTACAGTGCATATACTCAGTGGGGAGAAGACATCTAAACCAGTCGTTACTTGATGGTAACCATTTTATATAAATTAATTATTTATCATAAATACATTCTTTGGTATATCTTCATTTTGACTTTTCCTCATTATATAAAAGATATCAATGATATCAATGATATAAATGATATAAAGGAAAACTATTGTGTTCAGACTAAAAATTCAAAAGATTTCACGTCACGTGAATTATCTATTTCAATGTTTTTAAGGCCCCCTGACTAATCGAGGAACCTATGTAATTGAGTTCAAATTTGCCACGAGTGTGTGTGTGTGCCACGATTTACATATTATAAAATCGGGTACGGAGTATCTCGGAACTTCTCTTCTTCACTTAATGGGATTAGCTGCGCTCATCCTTGATAAGTACTTATCCAGATAATGGCCTTGCTAGATGGTGCTTAACATTAGTGATCTTTAATTTGAGCTTACTTTACAGACTCAAAGAGTCTGTAAACAACTATCAGAGCTCATTATCATCATCAGGACGACGTTAAGTCAAAACCGGTCAGATTTAATTTTTTATACTATTGTGGTTGACAATATATTAATTGTTTTTAATTCTAGTGTGTTTTTTTATTATACATCATGGTGACCGTTTATAAACTGACATAGAGGCAGTAAATATCTTTTACTTTATTTTTATATTTTTCAATAAATTGGTTTCCTTAGCTCATTCTAAGATAATAAGTGCCTTACAAATTTGTTGAGAGGCCTATTTGAAACACACTTTTTGGTAAGTATAAACCAAATTTATATTTTTATTCATTGATTTATTTGTTCCTTTACAGAAGCTGAGGACTCATACAACGTGCAAACATACTTTGAACATAAATTAATTAATATTGATTTCGAAGAAGGCAAACTATATTTTAGAAGGTAATTATCAATGTTTAAGTATATTTCTCCAGAAAATCACGCCTTGGTTATTCAGATGGCAGAAGTGATTATTTATACACCTATACAGGATGTTTCTCTAGAAAGTCCTTATATAATTTTCTCGAAATCAAATAGAGATATCGAGATGTAGCCTTCGGGGATGGTTTTTGGTAAGAAAAACTTAGAAAAATTCGATTTTGGGGTTGTATTATAACGAATTTCACCCAATTGTTCAGGCTAACTTCTTTGTTTAGAGTTAGGTATGGAATGTTTTTCTTATCTTCAAAAGCTCTAAAAAAATAATTGTAAAAACCTCATCGAAATCGGACATATTTCGACTGAGTTATAACAAAAAAATCTTATTTTCTGAATTTTTATCTGTATGGCCTCAATTTGCTTAAAGTTGATGGGGAAAAAGTTGAGTAGAAATTTGTTCAAAGTTGATGGGGAAAAATTGAGTAGACATTTGCTTAAAGTTGATGGGGAAAAAGTTGAGTAGAAATTTGTTCAAAGTTTAAGTCAAACCTGATGGTTGGACTTAAGTAGGCCTGTGGTTAGTAAAAGGGACAAGGAAAGAAGACAATTTCAGCTCAAAGGCGGGACAATTTCACCGCAACGAAAAGGAGAGTGAAACTAGCGAAATTCATAAGTTTTCGCCAAGGAAATGTCTCTAACACCGACCGTTAAATTAATATAAAGACATGAAATATACCGCGTAACGTAATTACACCCACCGGTGAGCTCAAATTGGATTAAAAGACAAGCCGACAGACAACTTTGTAAAAACTACTCAGAAGGTATTAAATACGTCAGAAACAGATAGTCAGGTGAAATCTCGATTAAGGGTTTTTAGTGCAAACACAAGACTTTTCCTATCGACCTACGGTATAAACAGGAAAAGAAATTATGAAAACGCAGAATCTGTTTTCATTCACTTCACTTGAACTTACTTATCTAATTACTTAATACTGTGCTTAATTTTTATTTTTAATATTATTACCACCCATTGCAACAGGCCGAGATTTCCAACGACTGTAAACTCAAATGCATGGATAAGATCATCAACATATCCACACCCACAGCAGACTTACTGGTAAACTAAAGTGTTCAGGTCTCTGGAATAATACGTATCGTAATTACACTTTAAAGTTAGTTGACAAGAGAGACAAAAAAGTGTCAGATAATTTACAAGAATTAATCGTAAACTAATCTTAATCTAGTTTAAGGGATCAATTAATTCGATTTAGATTTATAAATAAACAGAACCGCAGTAATCGTCTATGGTACCAAAACGCCAACTTCAAAGCATCACGGACCACCATTTTACGTAAATAGAACTTTGTGGACCCCTGATCGTTAATATCTCCTTCCCTTGAATACGAGGGGGAGAAAAACATAATTTGATGTAGACAGTAAACTTCCTGCGCGTTTAACGTTCTCTACTTTCAAATGAAAAGCAGCTGGTAATCAATATTATTTCCGTCTTATCATTCAATCAAGTCATTGAATGATAAGACTTGAAATGAAGTCATTGAATGAAGTCATTGAATGAAGTCACAGTTATTTTCGTCTTAATTTAAGTCCTAATGTTACTAGAAACGACTTATCGATTGATTGTTAATAATCGAAAAAATAACCTAAACTTAATCGATTATTTTGGTTAATTTTGTTATTCTAAAACTATTCATGAATCACTTCTAAAAATTAATAATACTTTTATTTAAAAAGTTTAAATCAATAATCTTAGACAAGCAAATAATTGAAGAATCAGGTAAGTCGATACCTGCTGTTAGATGTGAATATCCTTGGTCCCGGTACGGCTTAACGCCATCTTCAGTAGGCGGGGCAACACTCGAGCTCTCAACTAATATAAAAAATAACTCCTTGTCTTAATGAGCACAACGAGCCCTCCGAAGATGAGGGTAAGTACCTCATTAATGAGTTCTTAAATTGTCTCATTTCATTTAACCTTTTTAAAAGGAGGTAATTATGATCATGATCCTATTAATAATAATAACTTCTTGTCTTTATGAGCACAACGAGCCCTCTGAAGATGAGGGTAGTACCTCATTAATGAGTACTTAAATTTTCTCATTTCATTTAACTTTTTTTAAATGGAGGTAATTATCATCCTAATCCTATTAATAATAGTATTTTATCATAATTTTAATTTGTTAATTTTAAATTAATTAATAGTTCAAGGACCAAAAATACATCATAGCCGAATTCAAGTTTCAACTCTCTAGCATAAACACACTGGTAGTAAGGTGATAACACGCACGGACACACACACACACGGCAAAAACCACCTAGGAGGTCTTAAAAAACCTGAAGCAGATAAATAAGTTGAAATTTCAGTTTCGGAAAGTGCAAACATATTAATTTTTCAACATACCTACGGTGTAGGTATAGTAATGCCGATTATGACAATTGAAAAATTCTTGCTGCACTTTATGTTTGATAATTTTATCATTGCAAGATTGGCGATAAAAAAGGCCCAAAACCCGGAACAGATAATGTGTTTAAAATCCGGTGTCATTTTTAAACTTAACGTATAAAATTCCAGATGTCTGTTAACTTTAGCTAAGAATAGTAGAATTAACAAGAAATTATCCAAATAATAACTAATAACCTCAACTGTAAATATGAAACACGTGTAAAATAAAATGGTGTTATTTTTGTTCAACTGTATACTAATATCTATAAAAATCAATGTTTTTTTGTCTAGTCTGTGGATGTTGTGATAATGAGGCATAATGATGAATAATAATGTAATTAACAATAATTTTATGTTTAATCTAAACAAATAATCATTTATATTGAAGCAATAACTAAATGTGTGTACCAATTATGTTGTATAATTTTGATGTAGGACAAATCAGTTGTAGCGTTAATAAAAAAATATCGGAACATACAAAT
>JACMZG010000022.1:21471271-21507311 GCA_018340805.1 Microvelia longipes
TGTTTGAACAACAGCCGCAATATGGTAGCCGTATTAAAATTTAACTTAGTATTCTTATTCGTTGCGTAAAGGAAATACATAATCGAAGAAATCAGCTACCGTCGGTACTTGCTGTTGGGTATGAATATCCCTGGACCGGTTTCGGCATAACGCCATCAATCAGCAGGCGGGGCAATACTCGAGCTCTCAACTAATAAGTTATTTCAGTGATTAACTTCTAGTCAATGAGCATATATATATATAATATTATATATATATATATATATAATATATTATATATATATATATATTATATATATATATATATATATATATATTATATATATATATATATATATATTTTTTTATATATATATATATATATATAATATATATATATATATATATAAATATATATTATATATATAAAATAGTAAAAAGTTATGAGGTTTTGGTCATGATAAATATAGGTCTTCATCAGAAAGTGTTTAATAACAAACTAAAGCCGTTAACAGAAAGAAACAGATAAGGTATCTAAACATAGCTAGCTGTGTATACTATCGAAGAATGAACTACAAACTAACAAAGATCTAGCCCGAGGCTCGAGGCTATTTTCTATAGATACAACCTTAATGTTAAGCTCGGGGGCTAGATCTTTTGTTTAGATTGTAGTTCATTCTTCGATAGTATACACAGCTAGCTATGTAGATACCTTATCTGTTTCTTTCTGTTAACGGCTTTAGTGTGTTATTAAACACTTTCTGATGAAGACCTAATCATACGGTCGAAAGCTTAAATGTTGTTTTTATTTATCATGACCAAAACCTCATAACTTTTTACTATTTTTTTATACGTATGGTCAAAGTGCTATTTGTAATTGTTCGTTATATATATATATATATATATTTATATATATATATATATATATATATATATCCCTTTCCATCCTCGCATTAAACTAGTAACTCTTAAACAAGGATCGAACCCAGACTCCCTGGGTGGCTCACGTGATTGAATGACCGCTAAAAATTTTATGGTAAAATTTATTATAAAATTTCCTTTTATTAAATTCGAGCTTATTTTTAGTATTTATGAAATTAAGCACACACCGGATTACAAGTCTTGAAGTATCGACTCGATGTAGCCTTGTACATCCATCTTTCCATTTTTTTGATCATAATATTACCTAATTTTCTTTATTAGACACAATGTTTAAAGTAAGACACAAGTTTGTCATATTCTAAAAGTGCTATTTTATATTGCAGTGCAGCCCTTATAATGTTGGCGGCAAAGCAGTTATAATAGGAGACGCAGCTCATGCTATGGTACCTTTCTATGGACAAGGAATGAACGCAGTAAGTATTTTCTAGGGAATAAATAGTCCCTTATACAAAAAATCTGCATTCAAGCGCAGAGTCAAAGCACTCTGATAAGAATTCTCTAAAGAAAATCGGGTACCACAGAACTTTTTCTTACCGTCAAAATATTCGCGATTCGCTCAGGGGTCGCATCTGGTCCGTAGCCAACTAATATTTATTGGGAGGGGGACGAAACTGTTCCTAGATTGGGCGATGTTTCACACACCTTTAAAAAGGGATTGTCGCTAAAACTACTTCGTCAGGGGGGCCAACACCCTGACGATAGTACACGACACCCCTCCTCAGATAGTAAATACATCCGCTGTAAAAAATTCAGATCTATGATGGTTAGTAAAATATGCCCTCAATAACGCCACTTCACTAGTTTAAAAGGGTAAATTATAATTTACTGAATTAAAAGGTTTAAACTATGATTGTTAAAGAGAGAATTGAGAGGTTTATTGTATACAGTAAGAATACTGAGCTATATGGAAATAGCTCTGCTTCTCAACGACATTTTCTCCCGTGCAACGACATTTCCTCCCGTTCAACGACATTTTCCTCCCATTCAACGACATTTTGCTCCCGTGCAACGACATTTTCCTCCCGTTCAACGACATTTTCCTCCCATTCAACGACATTTTCCTCCCGTGCAACGACATTTTCCTCCCGTTCAACGACATTTTCCTCCCGTGCAACGACATTTTCCTCCCTTGTTACACCTTAATTGTCTCTGCATTTAATTAAATGTTAAAGGATTGCATTTTGAAAATAAGCTGTTATGATTTTGCTTAGGGGTTCGAGGACTGTTACTTATTAGATCAACTGCTCCATGAAAGGAATTTATCAGTGGAAAAAGCATTAGAACTGTTTTCTGAAACAAGACCTGTCAATGCTCATGCTATCGTTGACTTAGCTATGTATAATTATATTGAGGTAATATTTAATTAAATCATACATATCTCGCTCATCAAATTTCATGTGAAGGAATTTTTAGCAAATATCCTTTGAAAAAATTCTAGCTCTGAGCTCAAAAACCCACAAACAAATTGTTTGAGAAACTTTATATATAAAATAAATAAATAAATAAATAAATAAATATATATATATATATATATATATATATATAATATATATATATATATATATAACATGGTAGACTTCTAGCAATGGTGTGCACCCCCAGAATGTCAACTCGTGCGAGTTAAATTCTACCATTTTTTAACTGTTTCCCAAATTACGCTGAAAGGGTTCAGCTTAAATGCCAAGGCCTAAAGGCCTTGGCATTTTTTATTTCATTTATGTTGGATGAAATCCCGAAATGTTTTAATTTTCATGAATTCATTTTCATTTTAATTATCATTCATTTAAAAAATCTATATTATCCATTTAAAGTCTTGATTTATGTAAAAAACAAGACGTTACATTCATATATTCTCTTATTGTCATAGATGAGGGACTTGGTGGCGACCAGCTCATTCCTTTGGAGGAAAAGACTCGACACGATCCTTTACAGCCTTATACCTTCCAAATGGATTCCGTTATATAATTCAGTTACTTTCTCTCATATGGATTATTCAAAATGTATTTCAAATAGGGAGATGCAAGATAAAGTAAGTATGAAGGAGCTATCGATATGTTTTCTCTATAACTCTAATTAGGAGGTGACAGATCAAGTAAGTATGAAGGAGCTATCGATATGTTTTCTCTATAACTCTAATTAGGAGGTGACAGATCAAATAAGTATGAAGGAGCTATCGATATGTTTTCTATATAACTCTAATTAAGAGGTAAAAGATAAAGTAAGTATGAAGGAGCTATCGATATGTCTTTTATATAACTCTAATTAGGAGGTGAAAGATAAAGTAAGTATGAAGGAGCTATTGATATGTTTTTTATATAACTCTATTTAAGAGGTACAAGATAAAGTAGGTATAAAAAAGCTATGAATATTAATTCTAACTGTGTACGCATTATTTCATTCATTTATATTATGAGCATCGATTTTAAGTCACTGTTCGAAATTTAGGCGGTTTTCTATATAACTTTAATTAGGAGATGACAGATAAAGTAAGTATGAAGGAGCTATCGATATGTTTTCTATATAACTCTAATTAGGAGGTGACAGATAAAGTAAGTATGAAGGAGCTATTGATATGTTTTCTATATAACTCTAATTAGGAGGTGACAGATAAAGTAAGTATGAAGGAGCTATTGATATGTTTCTATATAAATTTGGAGGTGGCAGATAAAGTAAGTATGAAGGAGCTATTGATATTTTCTATATAACCTAATTTGGAGGTGACAGATAAAGTAAGTATGAAGGAGCTATTGATATGTTTTCTATATAACTCTAATTTGGAGGTGACAGATAAAGTAAGTATGAAGGAGCTATTGATATGTTTTTTTATAAAACTCTAACGAAGAGGTGAATGATAAAGTAAGTATGAAGGAGCTATGAATATTATTAATTCTAACTGTGTACGAATTATTTCAATCATTTATATCATGAGCATCGATTTTAAGTCTCTGTTCGAAATTTAGGCGCATGTCAATTCTATAATCATCTGTCTGTTATAATGTGATTTAAAGTGACGTCACTGAAGATGCCCGCCGTTTTTAGGGTACCCCCAACCTGACAGGGATTATAGATGGGTAGGTACTCTCTAGTCTCTCTCGGGGGAGACTCCAGTAGGAGTAAGTCTCGTTATGGCACCTAATGGAGACTGTCTATATAGCCTAAGTTCTCCCTTTAAGTTTAGTCTCTTTTTCAGCCACAGAGTTAGGATTCCAGCTGTCATCTTGCTGGATGGAAAAAGCAGCTTTTTTAAAGCGTTGATAGAGATGGAGTTAATTGAGGAATACTTAAAAAGGGTTCGATTAGCACAGTCTTAACATTATGTAGTAGTAGTAGGGGGGTGGGAGGTCAAGCCTGGTGAGTAGACCAACTTTAAGGTCCTTTTCACCAACCCCGTAACTGTCTTAACATTATAATACCAATAATAATAACTTTTATTTGGTTTTTCAGACTTTAAAACGCGTCCTTATAGCAGCCGCTACTGGTGGAATTGCTGTCGGTGCAGTACTCTGGCAGAAACTTTTTAAATCTTACGCATTCAGAACTTTATAAACATCAGTTACAATTGTTTGATATTTTTACTTGATATGCATTTTAGTTTTTTCACGGGGTAGGGTATATTTAAACACCTTTACAAAAACGTCTTGTGCATTGACGTCAATGCGAATTTGTGACGTCAATAGTACATCATAGTATGCATGATGTACTTGTGATCTCACGCACAAGTTATATTTTTGAGTCAGCTATCATATCTGATCACGCATGTCTGAAGTTTGTTTACATTATAGAGATTTGTTTAGAGCGTCATTATTGGTTGAATTTTGAAACATCGAAAAAGTAACCATAACGCATCCCACTATAACAATGATCACATAAATAGTTTAAAATTACGGTAACTTATGTAGTAGTAACTTATATTTTTAATATTATGTATAAAATATCGAACAAAACACTTTTGTTCTACAGGATGCCGAAAGACATCGATTGAATTATTAATACGTTACTATTTACTCCCAAGGAAGTGAAAAGTGCTTCTTTACTCCCTAAAAACTAGTCAATAAACTTTACTTTATACGCCGTCTGGAGACGGCGTATATTACTTTTCACTAAATGTTTATAACCTGCAATAAATTCTGTTTGTAATAAAAGTATTTCTGAAGAAGGCCTAATTTACGGCCGAAAGCCGTATATTAAGCCTTAACATAAAAACACATCCATGTTTTTATTTTATCTGACCACAGCCTTATTTAACTTTAATCTTGCTTAAATAAATAGTTTGCTCAATAATTTTGTATTAGTTTTGTTTAATTTTCATTTGAACCCCTATTTTTATAGCAATTTTTGTTGGAAATCTTAGCACATACAACATGCTGCCCAACCTGTTTTTCAATTGGTAACCTTTTCTCAATAAGGTTGATTTATGAACCATGTTTCATTTGAAAATGTTTATCCAGACAAGTGTTATTGTGCATACAAAAATTTGCAAGAAATACATACCTATTCTAATGTATGCATGTAGACTATTCTACACTCTTTTAAGGAGTTAAGTGTACTTATTTCTTGCTTAGAAATAAGTCTTAAAACATAATAAGGGCCTTCGACCCGTGGCCTCTACACAGCCTTAGTCACTCGGGCCACTTTGCAGCCCAGAGGCCTCCTTGTGGCCGCTTCACGGCCATGTTGTTCATTATTATTTGCTGTTAATGGCATTTTGCCATGTATTTAGCAAATTTTCGTCGCCTAGCTATGTCCTTTTCAAGTCCACAATGCTGTTATTTTAGTATTTATTTTTACATATAATTTTGCCATGTATCTAGCGAATTTCTATCGTTGATATGGCCCCTTTGGGGCCATATAGACGTTTACGTATGTACAATAAGATATATGTAGCGTTGACCAATTACCTTACACCCACTGTATACTAAAAGAAAACTTTTTTATTTATTGGTAATGACGTCATAATTATGTTATCGGTCAATAACGCTACTCGGAATGGTCCTACTGAGCAGAAACCGTTTCCAATCGTTTTTGAATGCCTAAGACCATAAGAAAACCTTCCTACTACTTATACTAGTAGAATGAGCGTGAATGGAGTCCATCATAAATAATAAAAGAAAGGAAGTCTCTCCACAAAACAAAACTTTATTGGCAAAGCGCTTTCAACCTAACTAGAGGCCATCATCAGTGCAATACCTAACAAACAAGTTACAAAAGAATAAATAAATAAAACTTTATTTATTCTTTTGTAACTTGTTTGTTAGGTTTTGCACTGATGATGGCCTCTAGTTAGGTTGAAAGCGCTTTGCCAATAAAGTTTTTTTTTTGGAGAGACTTCCTTTCTTTTATTATTTCCTACTACTTAGCGAGACACAAAACTTATCCCACTCTAACCATCCAGTCAACACTGCACATATACATACACACCTGCACACACATTGCATTTAATGTAAATTTGATATTATATAATTTATTATATATTATACTACTACTACTACCATGCTGGACACGGCACCACACACACCACACCTATGCCCGCATCGCGCGTGCGTGTGATGCAATGTTTAATTTGCATCACACACACGACACAAACACATACATGACACGCATCACACACATACATGATACAAAATCCAGCATAGTGGTGTTGAAAACAACTCTATAATTATCTCATATGGAACTAAGTTATAAAATATTAATATTAAACTATATTCATACATAAACTATACGGTATCCAGAAAAAAAGTACACGGAAAAAAAGTACAGGTTTTTTTGTCTGTTAAATTATGTAGTTAAAACAAGCGGTATTTGGCTTCTTGGCCGCCAAGCGGCGTCAGCGCTGAGAGTCGCCTCGTCGCCTTTGTGAGACAGCATCGCGTCCTCATGGTTGTTGTCATTGATCAGTTTGTCCCATTACTAGTTTAGTAAATTTTCAAATTAACCAGTCAAAAAACGTGTTTTGTTTACATTAATGACACATGTGTCAATCGATAGGCACGTGTTAGGACTTCTCCTAACATTTATTTATATTTTGCTATTGTTTGTTAATCTAGCTGAGATATATTCCATAGTTCCTACTTAAATTTTAATAATTCCATATTTAGGTTCCCCTGGATATAATGAATTATGCTACTCCCGTAACGCAGCCATGTTTTGCAGATTGCTGGACACAATTTATTATGCAACGTACATGATTGCGACATAAAGTATACCATTTTAAAGGGAATTTAATGTCCTTTAGAATAGTGAAAACCGCATTTCGTTAGCTTTAGTAGTTTTCAAGTTGTAGATCGTTTTAGAGAATGAGACAGTAAAGTATCGAATAATTTAATATATCGATTTTTCTAGAGAACTATCGAGAATCGATCCTATGCTTACGTGACATTTTTTTCTGCCTGGTCCATAGAATCAAGATTTTTATTTTGTCCCATTAAGATTGTCACCCTGTATAATAAACCAAATTGATTTCATAAGGTGTTCTTTATTATCCATATCATCACTTCAACAAAAAATAACAGTCCGATCTATTCATCTTGTACTAACCAGCTTATAGGTTATGAGGGGAATCCTGGTTCGGCCAATTGACCCCAACAGTACGTGTGTATAAAACTTCAGCACGATCAGACAATTTTTTGATATTTTTGAAATTTTCGCCGAGTCATTATTGTGGGTTAATGTCGTTACACATAGTTTATAAAAAATGGGGCTTGGGGCATTAACAAAGTTGATTTTTGTTAATGAAGTTTCATTTCGATGCGAGAAAAATCGAAAAGATGTTTCAAGAAAAATCTTAGAAATATACGACTTACCATTACTATAGTCATCCTCCATTCATCCTTTTCTTTAACCAATTATTAATAAAACAATTATTTTACGGAATTGAATAAAAAAGTCTTAAATTAGCACACATATTAAAGTACGAAAGCACGCTAAAAGAAAAACTCACCTAATGATTCCAGTGTTGCCAATAAACATAAAAGAAAAAAAGGTAAATTCTAGAAAGTTCGAGCACAGTTATTACGATTTTAGCTAATTTTTTCATAGAGATATTATTACTAGAAGAGCCCTATAGGTTGAATTTCGAAAAAGTAATCTGATCACAAGCAATGTGCGGGATCCTAAAACAATTGATTCATTACAACTTAAACTCACTCTTGCAGGAAGTTTCAATGAGGCTACATAGAGCCCCAAATTAATGTTTCTGGCCTCTCAACGAATTGCGATAGGGTATGCCCCTTCTATTAATATATTTCTATGAGTTTGTTTTATTTTTGAGCCAGCTATCAGCTGATCACAATTCTTTTAATATTTTTACATGCATAGATATTATAACTAGAGAGGCGTGTTGGTTAAATTTTGAAACAACGAAAAAGTAACCAGACCAACTTCGCTCAAGGATTTTGAATAAAGAGGATGACGCGATCATAGACAAATATTACTAGGGGCCCTATTGGTTAAATTTTGAAACATTGAAGAAATAACCTGACCACCTTCGACCATCAATATAATCAAATAAAAATAACAAAACTACTGTGACTTATATTGTAGAACGTAAATACAAATCAAACCACAATGTACAGAAAGCCGAAAACAATTGATTTATTGTAACCTTAACTCACTTCAAGAAGAGGTTTCAATGAGGTTACACGGAGCCCCTGAGACCCCCAAATAGATGTTTCAGGTATCTTAATGTATTGAGATACGCTATGCCCCCTCTAGTATGTATCTCTATGGACGCGATAAAGAACTTTTCTGACTCCATGGACGTTATATGATAGAGAAATAAGAGCAAACTTACCTTCCTATAGTTATAACAAAAAAGGCGCAAAACATTAGGGTTGCCACAATTCAGCTGAGACAGATCCAGCAAGCAGGAGGGGAGAGGTCATATTATTTACTGAAATTGTGTGTATTAGATAGAATTATGCAACTAGGGTATAAAGCATAGAGATGTATACTAGAGGGGGCATAGAATATCTCAATACATCATCGAGAGACCTGAAACATCTTTTTGGGGCTCTGTGTAACCTCATTAAAACCTCCTTCAAGAGAGAATCAAGGTTATATCTATCAAGTGATTTCGGCTTTCCGCACATAGTTTGTGTTTTGATTTGTATTTTTGACAGTATACTTTATTAAGCTATTGTAATTTTGTAGTGATTATTTGATTATTTTAGTAGCGAAGGTGACCTGGTTACTTTGTCAATGTTCCAAAATTTAACCTATAGGGCCCCTATAGTAATAATATCTCTATGGTAGAAAGTATGATTTTAGATGTATAATTTTGTTGATTAGAAATTTTAGACCGTTACCAAATCGAATTCTTTATAATGTCAACACTTCATAAGACAACTCAGGAATATTTCTGTCGTGTACCTACCTTCTTGTATTGAAAACGAGCTTATTCAAAGACCAAAACAGATTTAAACATAATTGTAAATAAGTAAAAAGAATGTTTGGCTTTTGACAAAATACTTCTTTTAAATTTGCAGCTTTTAACGAAATGCTGGCACAAATGATAGAAAAATTACCATAAAGAAGGTATTAGCAGAAAATTTTTAGTTTGTGTGTGTGTGTTGTGTCTATCCCGTTTCAGAAAAACTACAACACCTTCCTCCTCCTTTTTTCATCACTCTAACCTTATTAGCCAATCTTTTGGAAAGTCTATAAAATTAATAAAACACCTAAATTAATAACAATAAGGATAAATTTATTTTTAATAAATATTTTTTTTTATTTTTAAATGGCAAATAAATATAATATAATATAATACAATACCTATAAAGTGCATCAGAATAAAATTATATCTTTACAACATTTTTATCAAATTGTTTAAACATAATAATAGAAATTAATTAACTAATGAAATGTTTCTATTTATCAAGTAAAATTATAATATACGAGCATAACCGTTACAATCAAAATCTTAGCGAGAGGGTTCTTTAATATACTAGAAACCAAACAGAAAGTTGGAACAAGAATAAGTCGCCAGGGATGAATATAAATACAACTTCGTGAAAGATCATGAGAGCCAAATATTTATGAATCCTGTACGAGTTTGAGGCACACAGGATGTGTGCTATAAAGATGGCATAATATTATACATTTTACACCAAATGTAGTGTATAAAATACAATATTATGACATATGACTTCTCCATAGAAACATTATAAAAAATTCGCTAAAATAAGAGGCAAACATAGTTTTGTAACATTTTGACACAAAATAATCATGTCATTCAAACAATTTATGAAGCTGGAATAGTTTGGTGATCTAAAATTAAATCTAGTCAATTTATGAAAAATAAATAAATTATTTCTAGGTAGATTAACAAAGAATTCAGTCCTTTAAAGGACTAAAGTTTTTCTTAATGTACCTAGAATTGAATTCTGAACAGTCCAATAATAAATTTATTAAATAAAATTGATAATATCCTTTAAAATCTTTTAAATTTGATACTATCTCACAATAATTTTTATTCTTGTTCCTTATTTTATTCTTTTTATTATAAGTTTGGGCCCTATATAGGAAAATAAATACAAGTTCTATTTGCTTCATTAACACTATATTCCGTCCTCTTCTCTCAGGACATATCTAAAAATATACAAACAATAATTAGCTCTATTTAATAATAAACATGAATAAGCCTTACCATGCTGTAGTTTATATTAATATAATCCTCCATTTAATTTTTAAAATATACATTATTTATAATTTTTGAAAATAAACGTATTTATTTATTATTTTAAAATAAAATAATATAATGGTAATCCTTATTTATGTTTATTATTAAATAGACTAATCATTGTTTGTGTTTTGCACACAAACATGACCTAAGAGAAAAGGACAAAGTATAGTATTGATGGAGTAAATTAAACTTATATTTAACTTTCTTTATAGTGTATAAATGAATAAATAAAATAAAAAAGTTAGTACAGTAAAATATCTCATTTTAAAATCAAATAATCTATATATTTCAGGACTTATTAAAATTTTCATTATTATAAGATATAAAATATGAATATATATATAAGTACAAGTGAAGTATAGAGTTGGGTGCAATTAATCTTACATAAAAATAAAAATGTATTATTTTAAATCGATAAAAACTATTTATTTTGTCTTTTAATTTAATTAAAATTAAGTTTAAATAAGATAAAATTTAAATTGCACCGACTTTTGAGGGTCAGTTAGTGTTAGATTGTAGTAGTAGCAACAACATGCTGGAAAACAAAACCCCAATGGGAACCTAGATGATACCGTGTTTTAGATGCTAATGTAGGATATCTGAAATAAATTGTTGATTTCAGCACTATAAATTAATTTTTAAAAGGCAATATATTGTTAAATTGAAGAATAAAATATCACATAAATTATTTACTTTAACTGATTACTTATATGTACTGATTGGTTACATGTAGTTGGCTCTTGCTGAAAAAAACAGATTAATAGGAACTGGGAGTAAAAACAAGAAAGGTGTAATTAGTGCTTTTTACTCTTAAAATCATAAAAAATAAAAATTAGCCTCTTCAGGGACAGTAAGTACTTTAAACGTAATTTCAGAAATATGAAATTTTAAATACCATAAGTAAGAGTAGCAATTCACACATTCATTAAGTATTTCAGTTTAGAAATGGGAAAAAATAACAGAAAAATAACATCTGTAGAAGATGATATTAGGACAAAAAATAATCTAAAATATAAAAGCATCAAGGTGAAAAACAAATTTAACACAAAACCCTGCAAGGAATTAGGCTCTTCCACTAAGTGGGGAGGGGGGGGGGTGAGTAAAACTTCTTACATTTGAGGATCTCTTGTTTAAAGTTAATCATAATAATTTTTGCGGCATTTCTCAAATAATTTTTATTTTGCTAATTCTCAATAGAAAATTAAGCTTTTTGCTCAATAAGTTTGTTTTCTATTTTGTAACTGTCCTTTTCAACTGGTGGTTCACCAATTGTCCATATTTAAGAGACTACTAAATAGAAAACAAGTCATAATTTAACAGAATTAAAATTAGAAACTGAGTTTGATTTTTAATGTTTAGAACGGAAGATGTATTTTTTTACTCCTGTTTTTAGCAGAAGAGCTAAACACCTTGAGAGATATAATACACCTATTCTTTGATAAGGAATTGGAGACTAGAAGAGTCACAATTAAAGTATTTCTCAGACCTTACTTAACCAAAGGTAAAAACCACTGAAGTCAAAACTATCGTTAAATAAGATAAATGAGTAAAAATACATTATGACTAAATCCAAATTTTTATCAATTTGATAAAATAATAATGACATATGTGCTTTTTCCCCCGACCCTAGAATTATATTATTGAATCATATGTGTCATTTATAATAAAAATAAGTAAATATAACTTGCACTAGAGATTGCAGAGGGAGAGATAAACAACTTTTTTAAAATTAAGTAAGTGACCCATTTATTTGAACCTACAGAAAAGAAATTTAGTTAAAAACACTTCATAAACACAAATATATAAAACTTGCGTTAATCAATGCGTTCCACCCAGCCTTAAAGAAGCTTCTTAATAGCATAACAAACTATATTAGCTCACCATGTAAAGCTGAAGAAAGAAAAACACATACTGACCATCCTGATAGGAATTCAAAACACGTCTGGAAAAGGTATTGCTGTTTGGCTAAGCTAAGAGAATGAGCAAGTGCCTTAGACACCTCAGCCATTGGTGAGATTGGGCCATGTAGTATTATCATACAGGAAACATTACCTATTAATACATTATATTAATAAATAGGAAATAAGACATTATATGAAAAAAGAAAAGACAAGGACAAGTAATACCTAGGTAACTATGCCATTGATACATCTTTGTACTACAGGAGCCAGGAAAATACTGTATATTATATTTCCATATGATGACATGAAAGATTGAAGCTTTTAAAATTTAGATCAAGTAGGCACAAGAACCTAATACATAAGAGAGTAGTAAAATTGATATTTTCTTTTAAAATATCTTGAAAAAATAGTTGCTCTGACCTCACCTAAAGCCAACCTTCCTCATTTTATATCCCATAATTTTTTATATTCAACAAAGGCATAAGGCTCAATGCAAAGGAAAAAATTAATAACATAAAAACTTTTGCTTTCTTTCAGTTAATATCACAGAATGTCATTTCAAGTAAATCGACAGACAAAATAATTAATCACATTAAAAAAATCGGATACGGAGCACCTCAGCACTTTTACTCATTACATTGGATTCACCTCCGGGCGTTGGAGTCGCTTCGCTCGTCCTCAGAAATTCAAGCCATTAAATTTATACTTCAACACGTCAGATAGTAAATACATTCGTTTCGCATTTGAGCATGCTCAATGCTGCTTAACTTTTATGATCCACCAAAAATCACAGATAGACTTGTATTATAACGAAACTTAATACACTTATTTATTACGTCAAGGGGTACATTTTTACAAAATTTCAACTCAATTGGAATATTTTCCGATTTTTTAAAAAAGTAAACCATTCAATTAAAATTGAACAAATGCTGGTAATGAGATGAAACTTAGCACATACGTTAGTCTTATACAGGGCTATATTTGTTCTAAATTTCAATTAGATCGCATCATTTTTCCGTGTTTTAGGATACTTTCAAAATTTTTGCGGGTTAATGACGTCATAAACAAATATTTTCCGAATAGCACAACAACAGAGGTAGCATAAATACACTGGGACTATGATAATAACAGGAATAAGTTTAGTTAGAATACTAAACTTAAAATACTTCTTTAATGCGATATAAATTGGGTATGAGTACCCAATTTATATCCCATTGAATTATTTATTGATTTTTTACTATTTTTTAAAAAAACATAAACAAGTCAAATAAAAACAAGATTAATTACACAAAAGTCCTTTATTTTTTAATATATAATAATAACTAAGCTTTCGACTAAAAATTAGTCATCATCAGAGTTTAACAAATATAAAATAAAAATACAATTATACAAACTACTTCATATTGCACCTTGGTATGGTTTGGTAAGCTATGTTTAAAAAACCGTTAAAAACTGATACATTGAAGAATTTGAAAAAATCAGTGTTACCAATAATTAGCAATATGAAGTAGTTTGTAAAATTGTATTTTTATTTTATTTTTGTTAAACTCTGATGATGACTAATTTTTAGGCGAAAGCTTAGTTATTATTAAAGATTAAAAATAAAGGACTTTTGTGTAATTAATCTTGTTTTTATTTATATATTTTTTTATAAGTCCACAAAACGAAATTTTTTAATAAACAAGTCATTTAATACAAATTTAACAAAACTGATAATCTGATGAAACTTGGCACATCTGTTGATCTCATATATGACTAAATGAAAGCTAAATATTTAATCAATCATTTTTTCAAAATGTTTACTGAGTCATTGATTCATGACTCAGCAATGCAGATTCATGACATCATAAAGAAATTATTTTCCAGATAGCAAAACTGGACATAAAGATTGATTTTTTGCCAAATTTCAACTTTCTAAACAGACACACACACATGCAGACATAAAACTTTATAAAAACCACTCAGGAGGTCTTAAAAAATCTGAACCCCTGGTTTCAGATCTTTTTGCAAACACAATACTTTTATCTATATACCTATAGTATAAATGAGGTAAAGCAAAAAGAAACATTTTTACAAATCTAGGAAATTGAAATAATTTGTTGAAGTCTTACTACTCTTTTTTAATATCTTAGCAATTTAATCAAATTTCCTTTTATCCTTACAACTTGAGGATACAAGTTTTAAGGAAGTCCTTTTTTTATAAGACATAAAGACTTCAGATTTACCTTAACAAAATAAATTTGAAAAATTAACATACTAATAATAGAATAAATATTATATTACTTAACTGACCTTTAAGCTGATATGCAATAATCGTTATTTTTTTAGATAAATTATTCAAAAATATGACACACCAAATATTTTTCCTGCACCATAATACATATTTAGTTTATGTTTAGGAGATTTAGTTGCATACATAACTGGAGTGCAAAGGAAATTTTATTGCATGTGTTATTTTAGCTAAGGCTAAAAACTGAAGATAAATCAGTGCATAAGGCTTGGCAGCCCTCACCAAGCCTTAATAACTTATTAAATTTGAGTTGTGAAAAAAATTTGCGCCTTGGTATACAATTATATTTTTTGTGACCATATAAGTAGTATTTACTGTTTTAGGCTCATTATAACTTTACTACCAACATAGTAATAAAATAATAGCTCTAGAAGGTATATTTGTATAAATTAGTATTAGAAATAAAGCACATTTTTTTTCATTTTATCCTCCGATCTGGAGATATTTTATCTTCAGTGAAAGATTAATTTTATCTATAAAATTTAAAATAGTGTATTTTACAAGTGCTACCAAGAAAATGTGTGATTTTATACCTGATACATTTAAATTATGCAACAAACTGCAATTCAAAAAAAATTGCAAACAAATACAAAACAAAATCAATCGATCTAACAATTTTTATTCATCACTTATTAATTGTAAGTCAATAATTTGTTTATAAAAAGGAATGTTTATAAATTAACAACATTAAAAATTAAATAAAAATAACAATATTACATACTCTAGTGCCATCTCAACATATATACAAGGTGATAAAGACAATTTAAGACCTTAAATATAAAACTATTTTAATTCAATACTAGTAAAAAAATGTATCAAACAAGGGCAACAATTTAATTATTTAATAAATTTATCTTTATTCACAGAAAATATCTTTAAAAACATAGTGCTTTCAACCTAACAAAAGGCCATTATACAGTTAAGTGACAAAGTTTAGAGTTACAAAAAAAATTATAGATAGATTTTGGCATATAATGCAGCTTGAAACAATTTAAAAATAGGTTTTTGTCGTTTTTTAAATTACCTGGACTATACTGATTAAATTATTAAATAATTGAAAGACATGTAAACCTACTTAAGCCATCAATAGCGTTATGTTGGAGTTTAAAAAACATTTTTTTTAATTTAAGTTTCTGAATATTTGAATATAAAACATGACAATGGCGAACCATTTTTATTAAGATTTAGATTAAAATAAGAAGGAACGAAAGGAAAAATAATTTTATTATTACAATAAATGCAACTGTCATAACCAATAGTTGCCATGGTTTACTTAAATTTAATGTAAAAATTTAATCGGTAATTAAATTTGAACAGACCACACAGGTCGCCGGAGCACTGATTTCTAGCAGCTTGTGATAATCCAATCCAAAGTGTTCCTCATTTAAGTTAAATATAGAAACAGAAAATTCTGTATTCTGATAAATTAGCCGCTCGTTTTAAGTAATTTAAACCAACCTACTATTTAAAGATTCACACTTAAATCTCTATTGGATGTGACAAAACGTATTTCTTATACTAAGTATTAACATTATATGCTAAAATGTACAAATAAATGCAATAAAAACAAAAATGTTGAGTACTGTAAATAGTTTGTTTACATTTACTAGGGCAAAACAAAATGGCCACGCCCATAGGAAAAATTAATCGCATTTGTTTCCCTACTTGGTTATATATATTACTTTACGGGCTACTAACGGGAACAGCCCTTTGGTCAGATCAATCTAATTGGTCAGTACTTGCAAACCTACACTCAGTACAATCGCAGAAAATTTATTTTTCAAATCATGAACATTTGAGTTAAGTCACAATTGATAAAATAAGTTTTTACTTTAATTCTAAAGTACATATTATTATTTTACAAAATCATATTGAAGTAACACATTTCACCATCACTTTTTCAATTGATTCAGACCAAGTACAAAACTTAATACAAAAATAATATTTATAATGGAAGTAGATTATCAAAAATAAAATAATAGTAATGAGCAATAGAATAGGAATACAAATATTGCACAAAATTGTTATCTAAAGTCTATTAAATTTAAAAAAATAAATACAATAAAACAATACAGGGCACAATCGAGCAAGTATAATTTCAAAAAGTATGTATTATACCTAGACTGATATAGTTATGAATAGTACTATATAGCACTATTCATAAGTAGCAGTACTATGAATCATTAGTACTTCAATAGAATGAATAGTACTACAGTCCAACAAATATAACATGAAATTTGGAAAAAATGAAAATATTGCTTCATGATAGATCCTCAGAGCCGGATATTTACAAATCTCGAACAGTCGGGTGTATCAAATACAATATTATGATATGTAACGTATACATGGCAACGTCTTAAATAATAATCAAGATGTTAGAAATTTATAAGGTGAGTCAATTCGATGCAACTAAACCAAACGCATTCGGAGATTAAAACCAGAATTTTTGTATGAATGACGTGAAATGTGATTGCAGGAATCAGTATAGGCAGTCAACATTGAAAATTTACTATTTATTCCTGCAATGACGTCCATTCCAGACTATAACCTAATATGTAAACAAAAAATGATTTTGTTCATAAAAACCCTCCAATTGAATCACCTTATAAATTCCATCAGCTTGCCTAATAATCACATTTAATTTGTTTTCATTTCACACGACAAACTTTGACTTGTTTTTAAAAGAAAAATTAAATTAAAACAGATGAAATTATGTCTTTTTGTCGTCCAATCTGACTATACCCCCTCCCCATTTTTAAACGACACCGCACTCATTATTGGGCCATGGTATATTTGTTGGCCTCTAGTACTATTCACAGTTCTTAGAGGACTTATTATTAGTACTTCAGTATTCATTAGTATTGAAATATTCTAATGAATACTTAAAATAATAATAATAATAAGTATTCATAAACAATAGTTTAATAACTATATCAGTAATCATTTATCATTAAATAGTTCAGCTTGATCATAAAGATTTAAAAAGAGGGCATACCCTATCTCATTACATTGTAAGGTTGAAAAATCTTTTAGGGGCTTATAACCCTATTGTAACCTTTTACAAGAGTGAGCTAAGGTTATAATGAATAAATATTTGTTGGTTTCCCGCACAATGTTTGTATTTTGTTTTGTTTTGAATAATAAACGTTCTATTATATAAGTTGTATTATATATATATTTTAGTATCATTTATTTGATTATATTATAAACCGAAGATGTTCAGGTTACTTTTTTAATTATTCAAAATTCAATTTACAGGGCCCCTCTAGTAATGATATCTTAATGTGATTGGTTGCTAAGAAGAATGGGGTTAGACCTAATGAGTTTAGTATATTAGGACTATAAGCTAATCATAGATATACACGGAACAGTACAGTAAGTACAGTACAGTAACCGTCTAAGAATAATACATACTTTTGCTACCAATCAGCTTTCTAAAATACTGTCAATATAAACAAAAAGTAATAGCTAATATTAAGTCTTCGATGATAAAACTAAACATTTAAAATATTATAGATGGCACCAGTCTTAATAATTTAAAATTTTTCAAATAATAAATACATAATATTTTAACTAATAATGATAACAATTTTATAACAAATGAATATAATAGTTCATAGAGGAAACAAACAATTTGAAACCTATACATTTTAGGAGGACAGGTAAGATATGAACAACCAAAACAGTAGAACAGAATGTAAGACTGTTGAGGGTCAACTGTAATCCATCTTACAATCCAATTCAAATTAAATAGTATATATTATATATATATATATATATATATATATATATATATATATATATATATATATATATATATATATATAATATATACATATATGTGTGTGTGTGTGTCAAAGAATATTATAATTAGGAAAAGTAATAATGAAGACAGCAGTCCGAGTTTTGTTAGATTAATTTATTTCATCAAAGCTTTCGCACAAGCGATGCTTGGCATCCTCAGTGAATCTAATAACAAGTAAACAAAACCATAAACCAATTACAAAAAACAGAAACAAAAAATAAATTATGGTTTTGTTTACTGTTATTAGATTCACTGTGGATGCCAAGCATCGCTTGTGCAAAAGCTCTGATGAAATAAATTAATCTAATAAAACTTGGACTGCTCTCTTCATAATTAATTACTTTTCCTAATTAAGATTTCTCACAATCCATTAAACTTAATTTTTAAGAATATTATACTTTAATTAAAAATAATTATAATACTTAACCTATCAATATAATTATAATATCAAATATTAAAAGCTATTTTCTCAAGAATATAAATATCACGTTAAATTTTTAAATGTACAGATCTAATACATCAATCAATAAAATATTTTTATAACCTTTCAAGGAGGTTAAAATCATAAATTCATAGTTGGAGATCTCTAATAAGAAAATAAAAACAATTCAATAACCCATCTACTAGCTGCTAATGATTTACAATCAATACTTACAAAAACCTGCTGGGACAAACTTTAAGAAGTTAGTGATGCTCAAAAAATAAATAAAATTGATCAATTGATGCTTTTATCAGTGGTTAATATTACAGAATAAGTATATATGTCATCATATTCTTGCTGTATTTGACTTCATCAGTTTTTCCTCGAGATTAAACAACATAGTTTCCACGGCATTGCCTCAGGAACCAACTCAATAAACTCCTTGGCTTCGCCTCAGAGTTTATAGATTATGGTTCCCTCAGCTGGCAGCTCTGGAAATAACAAAAAAAATCTCGGGAGTAATAACTGTTTCATTACTCAATAATAATAGTTATTTATGCCATAAGGCTGAGAAGTGTGTCTTTATGTCACGGCAATTAGATTTACCGACGAGCGAAGCGAGTCGGGAAAAATTGCCAAGACATAAAGACATTCTCAGCCGGATGGCATACACTATTTTTTTGAGGTAGCACTCATTAATAAAGCACTCATTAAAAAAATCAAAAAATAGCACTCATTAAACTGCGCTATATACTTAATTGAAAAAAAAAACGTCCAATTATTATTAACTCCATATTATCGCCGTCATTAAATTCATCCATAGCTTCACACTTTTACTCAAAAATGTAAAAGCTTTACAAATAAACACACAAAAATTGTCAATTAGAACACCTTTTAAAAACGAAAAAAAAAATTAGTCTACGAACAAAAACAGAAACAAAATGAACGTTTTTAAATAAAGCTCATGAAGGTTTAACACAGATTGTTTTTTGAACACGCTACATTACAGTAATGGCGGCAACATATGAATTACTTTTACGTCCTAGGAGTTTTTTTTACATTCATTATTGTCCTCGGAGGTGAAAAGTACTAAATAACCTCCTATAACAATAATGATTGGCTTCTCATCCTAAAAACGGTCCAATAAAGTGCTCAATTACGTACTACCTCAAAAAAAAATATTTTATTCTATACTCACACATATCAATTGATATTGTCAAAATGAATCGTAAGTCAAATTTCATTTGAGAATAAAATGTAATAGTAAAAATCAATATCAGGCAAGATATTAGCAACCTAATATCTATGAAATATACAAGCTTGATACATGTAAAGAAATCTTTAGGGTTCATCAAACTGCTTTCTAAAATATAAAATACATTAACAGAAAGTAGGGAAAGGTCTTGAAATATTTTCATTCTTATAATTATTCACGGAAACTTTTTTTCAGAACTACACAACCAAAATCCTCCAATTTTTTTAGGCTTCGCATCTATTGAATTCCATTATATTTCCAAAGAATAAATTAAACATCAGACACTTCATAAGAAACAAGAAATCACATTGGATAACTGATAAAATAAAATTCATTAGTATCATTTCCATTTGAAAATTCATTAAAAATAAATAAATCTAATGTTGACAAGTATTAATGAAAAATATATTCCATTAAAGAAGCAGTAGCTTCTTTAATGGAATATATTTTAAAGTATTTCTTTGAGAAAAATAGCCAAAAACATCAAGTCAATGTATAAAAATACTTAATTCATTACTATGCAATTTGGTAAAACGTTTAAAATAACAATAAAATAGAACAAAATTAACATTACCTAAAAATTCGATAGTTAAAATATTTACAATGTTTTCTTTATTAAAAAATAATTTATTTAAAATGTAACTATTTTTAATAAAACAAAAGACAGAACACAAATATGTTGACCAGCACTTTAACGATAAACAATATGTATCAAACATGAATCAGAAAAACGTTTTTTAAGTTTAGTTTAAAAACTACTTCTGTCAACATATATCATAACAAAAAAAATACAGGCATTAATAAAGTAAAATATAAACAGTTGGCCACCAAAAGAAACTAGGGCAACATCTGAATTTTAATTAATAAAATGGCCTCTTTGATCATTATTTTTCAGTAAAAAATTTTGAGTACGGGATACCTCAGAACTTATCTTCACATTAGATTCGCTACGCTCATCCTCACTACTTAGGACTCGCTTTGCTTGTCCTCAGAATATATAGATCGCCAAATTTATACTGCAACACGTCTTTGGACTCGCTTTGCTTGTCTTCAGACAGTAAATACATTCTTTCTATTTTCAGTGGTTACCTGTCCACACTGACCTCCCTCGATGCTGCTTAACTTTTTCCAACAAAAACCAAAGATATACTAGCCTTATTGAAACAAAACTTAGTATACTTATATGTATGTATTTATTTATGTATATATTTATTACATAAAGGAATATACTTGTACCAAATTTTAACTTAATTGGATATTTATCAGATTTTTACAATTTTCAGAAGAATGCATACAAGTTATTTGAAGAAAAAAACTGAGCTAATGATAAAACTAGTAAAGTTTGTTAGTTTATATATAGATGCCAAATTTCAAATCAATACAAACATTATTCCGTGTTTTATGAAATTCCAAAATTTTTGCCAAGTCATTATTGCCAGTCATAAAAAAAATGTTATCTAGACAGCTCAACTATACTTAAAGATTGACTTTATACCCAGTTTCAAGCATAAATACTCTGAGATCTAATGATAACAGACACACACATGCAGACAGACAGCTTTGTGAAAACCACTCCGGAGGTCTTAAAAACACCTGCACAGATAATTCAGGTTTAAACCCTTTTTCAAATTTTTTTTTGCAAACACAATACTTTTCCTATGAACCAACGGTACAAATGATGAAAAGTATAAGTAAAAAAAAATATATTTTTTTTAATTTCATTAATCATATGTAATTTATTTATTAATCACTGATAAGTCAGTGAGTAAGGTGTAATGTTTTCTCCAAATCAAGTAAAATTAATTAGCAATTATTACTAACTGTAGGTTAAGACAGGAAAAAATAATTAAATTTATAAAATGAATAATGTCTCATACAAAATATTAAAATTTTAAAGTCAAATGTCTTCATATATAAATTTTATTACTTATCACTTATACATAATTGGAAAATATCTTTTAAGAATTAAAATTTTTATCAACTAAGAAACACTGACTTGTAAATGATTGTTCTATAACCATAACTCCTCAGAATTGCTAAAAAGTGTCAATTATTTTCATCTAAATGTGCAATGCAAATCAAAATACAACACTTGAGGAGTGTTTCTAGCAGGGCAGTTGACCACGGACACAAGAGATAGATGCAAGATAAGAGGTAAGACAATTTTTATATCATTATTAGAATAATTTGTTAAATCAAAACTATAAGAATGAGACTAAGATACAGTTAAATGGTATTATACACGTAAAATTGGCCAATAATCGTAAAATCACAAAAAAAAATCAAAATAAGTTAGTTAAAAAATAGAGAGCACAGAAATTAATCAAAGGTATAAAAAATCTAGATTGATAACAAAAACAAGTACCAACATGAAAAAAGTATTGAATGTCTATCTTCAGAGAAGAAAAAAAACATTGCCTGCTACGAGCATTTTAGTAAACCTTAAGATTATTAAAAATAACCTCCTTAAAAAAACAAAAGGTAATCCAAGAGCCGGATCTGAAAAAAGGAGACTAATTCTGTACTACTTCAAACCAAATTTTTCTGAAAATACCTTAAATTATGAACACAAAAAACATAGTCTGCCTATCCAGAGTGGAGCCCTAATCAAAGTTTTATAAAATCGCATAAATTCCAGTTTCCTTCAAATAAATTGTTTCCTTTGGGATGTGTGCAAAAAATGAAAAGAACATTTTTTAAAGATGATAAAATGTCCAATAAAGCGAGTCTTCAATCATCAATAATTCAATCCGATAACTACAACCAAAGATGGCTCTTTCAAAAAACACCAAAAAATGGTTAATTTAGACAAAGTCAGCGAATTTCTTTGAAAAAATATTGACTTTTTGGGCAATTTAACAAATGTCATAACTTTAGTAGTAAATATCTAACTTTGAGGAAAAAATCTCGTTTAATAGGAAATTTTATCAGCTTTAAAAAATGTTCTCTTCGTGTTTTGCACACGACCCACAGGGAACCACTTATTGCTGGAAAACTGGAATTTGTGGGAATTTCTAATTTTTTGAGCGAGCTCATTCATAAAAAGGGCTCCACTCTAGATAGGCAGACTATACTTTTTCTTTATAATTTTATATAATTTAAGGTATATTTTCAGAAAAATTTGGATTGAAGTAGTACGAAAAGAGTCACACTTTTTAGGCCTGGCTCTTGGACTATAGGGTTCTTTTAGATTTTATACACTAGTTTTTACCAGCGTCCTTGTAGTAACTTCACAAGGAAAGTTATTTATTTAACCTATAGCTAGTGGCCACGGTAAACGGCCCTGCTATAAACATACCTTAAGTTAATGACAGGGGCTCATATATGTAAAAATTGTATGTTCATAGCAACAAATGTGCTCTTAGTTTAGGGTTCATTTATAATTGGTCAACTTCGGGTCAAGCTGCGGAAGTAAAGCTGTATGTTGGACTTAGTGCTGGGGGAGGGGGAGAGAAAGATGTGCTGGGGTGGGATGGAATTAAATATAACATTTAAAGTATTTAGTCTAATCAATCAGCAGAGTCGTGTAATTTCATTTCTTCATATATTCTCTCGAAACAGTCAAACATGTAGAAAAACTACAACAGACAAACAAACAAAATTTGAAATAAACAAAACTCCTGCCTTGCATACCAACTAATAAAAATTTCCCCCAAAAGTAATTCACTACAATAAAATATTGAGGAAGTACATTCAAAAGTTTTAAAAGTAAACAACAGTTCACTCTTGGCAAATTCTTTTTAATGTCAATATTTAAGTTTTAATTTTGAGTTAAAATTTCCAATTCTTACACTTTAGGCACTTATTTCCTCCAAAATAGTGGTGGAAAAAAATATAGTAGACAAAATGGTGGAAAAATAGTGGACAAAAATGTCTTGTATTTATCTCTAGAACACCAAAAGCCCAATAAAAGTATGCTTTCCAATTTACTTTTTTCTACTCTTTTGCAAAATTTCGTGTTGCATGCGACACCCAAAGTTAACTACATCACCAAAAAGAAGTCCCCTTGACCCAAAAAAACCAATCTTAAGTTAACTAATTTATACTTAATAGTTCAAAATTTAAGAGGGGTGGACTTTTTTCCACCCTGTATCAACTTGCTGTTGCATTTTTGATAAAAAAGTTGTAAAAGAACTTGTTTGAACTATGATTATATAGGCAGTCACATCTTTTAATATAAGTACTCCAGTTTTAGTAATAAAATATAAAACTTACATAAGGTGTTAATATTTTAACCCATTTATAGGTCGTCTCTCCTTTGAGATATTGGAAAGAAAAAGTCATGCCTTCCTCGTCTACCTCCCACTTCTTGATAACACTCCATGGAAATTCTACAACTTGATTCTAAACAAATTTCAATACTATATCAGTTAAGAAAGACAATACTTTTCAAGCTAAGGTCCAAGTTAGTATTGATCACTGAACATTTTTCTGTTAACACATTGAAAACAGTAATGCATTTGGGATAAAAATATACAGTCTTTGGTGCATGTGCTTGCACCAAATCTCTTAAATCTAACATATTTTTTTTAAACTTTGCAAGTAAAAATGACAACTTGAAATAAGCTGTATTTTATATGAAATTTGTTTGCCAAAGGTAGTCTAGTTGGTCTACTTTGGTAGAACAGACGATGCCTAGTTAGCCACCATTACACTTTGAGCGTAACGTGGCTCCCCCCCCCCCCAGAGATAGGCCTCAAGGGTTATCCCTGGTAAGGTAATAGGCTCTTAACAGGCATCAGCATTATTATTCATTTATTTACAACTTGAGTCATGGAGGGGAGAGTGGGGGGAGGTAGATTTTTTGGAAGAGGGGAGAGGGTCTTCCTGATAAAAAAAAATATATACATATATGTATCAGAAATACAGTTCCCAAAATTTATATCGCAACATGCCTTTGGTGACTCACTTCGTTTGTATTCTGATAGTAAATGCATCCTTATCATTCTCAGCAGTCACCCATACATCACTGACCATGCTCAATGCTTCTTAATTTTTATGATCCAACAAAAATCATGGATATGCTTGTCGTATTGAAACGAACCTTAGTGTAATTATTTCTTAGGTAATAATATACACTTGTGCCAAATTTCAACACAATCAGACCATTTTCCAATTTTTAACAGTTTTTTTAAAAAACATGCACAAGTCATTCAATAAAAATTGAACTAATGCTGATAATGAGATGAAACTTGGCACATATGTTAGTCTTATACATAGTCACATGGGAGCCAAATCTCAATCCGATCGTATCATTTTTCCACACATACAGACAGACAAATTTGAGAAAACCAAAAAATACACCTGAAACGGATAATTCAGGTTGTATCCTGGTTTTGGATTTTTTGCCAACACAATACTTTTCCTATATACCTACGGTATAAATGAGGAAAAGTAAGAGGATTAAGTAAAAACAACAACCTCTAAAGTTCCGTCCTGTTTACAAGCTATTAGTTTAAGGGAAGTATAGCCAATGCTTGTCACTACATGTCCTTCCTTTCTGCTATCACATCCACAGTGAGGAAACACTACAACACCATAGCCTCCTAGCTCTCGGATCAACTTTAGGTACTGAATAATAAACACAAACACAAACATAGCACACAAATTCTAAAATTTTGTTAGGTTGGTTCCATAGTAAGTGATGTCACCAGATTACATCCTCGGGTCCAATAGATTAATTTCTTTGACTCACAAGGGGAGCATGAAGCCAAAAAAGAGTCGCCACAGTTTATCAGAAAATAGATGGGCATGGTACTTTGCCTCATATAGAGTTTAAAATTATTGGAGAAACTTTTAAAGTTTGTCTTTCTCATTCTTAAAGTCTAACACGCTTAATGTCAAAATACTTCAATCCTAGTAATTTTTTATTTTCTTCATAACTTGATAATCTCAAACAAGGTAAGAATAACATTCAATAGGTGAAATTAACCACAAAAACAAAATGCAACATGTTTATAACCTGAAGATGGATGTAGTTGTGTAATGAGTGCCAGAGGGAATAGCGGTGGGTGTTGGTGACAGTTTTTTTACATTAATATAGTATGATACATTCCCTCTCTTTTATATGAGTTCCTTGCTTTGACCAGAATAAGTACTAAAATATATTGATTTTGATTGGTGTGGTTGGCCTTTTTATAAGGGAAATTAATAAAAGAAGTTACCATTATGGCAATTAATAAAAGAAGTCTTCATTATAGTGAATAATAAAATAAGGGCACTTAAGACACTAAAAGAATTTTCAATAGCTTATTTTATTAATAACTAAAAAAGATGATTAACCTCATGTTTTCGAGATGAGTCCTGTAGAGCTTTAAGCTGATACAACCTGTGCTCTGCTTGAATATGTCCCCTATCTACTGAGTCTACAGCAAGCCAGAATAGATATAATGTTGCTAAGTCATCATGTGATAATGTTATCTCTATATCAGGCCTAAATACCCATCTTCTTATACAAAGACAAGTAGAAGAGGCGGTGCTATAATTCTGTATGTAAAGACTGTGAGGATATTCACACTCCCGAAGCTTCCTCTCTGTAAAATTAAAACATGTAATATTAATTAAAACTGACACACACGTGCATTCTCCTCGTGAGGTTATAAAATTCCATAACCTGATCAACAGGTGGTTGCTATCCACAGCACAGTGTGGCCAAGCATAACTGCTTTGAGGTTAATTATATGCAGAGATCTGCTAATCGGCAGAGTTTCTCTCTAAACATTCATTATTATTATTACAAACTGGAGCACAGGTCAAGTGACAACCTAAAGGCAACCTATAAAGAAATAATCTTATAAAATATATTCTTATAAAGAAGAGAATGTAGAGAGAAAAGTTGCGTAGATTTCTCTCTCGCCGTGCATGTCTTTTTCAAGACCTCATGCGAGAGGTATTTTATAATGAATTCATAAATTATTATAAAATATGTAATTTTAAAAAATAAAGAATATTTATAATAAAAGAAATATTTTAGTATCTAAAAATCTAACAGCATTCTTCAGCATCCAAAAGTTTAGATGCAAAAAAGCAAATAGGCAATAACATTTTTTTGAATTCAAAAACTGTACTTTAGGCACAGCCTAAAGTTAAAGTTGCCTAAAGTTGTTAACCACAACTTAACAATAACCACTCAAAAAAATAATGTGTATAAATTATATTAATTTAATCATACCAAAATTAAATTCAACAATTTCAAAGAGGTAAAAGTATTTAGCCGAGTCATTACATAGATGTATTTTATCTACAATAGCATTATAAACTTCATTAGCTGTTGAATTTTTTCTGACTGTCACAGTGATCACTTCTCTATCTGGCAGAAGTATCTTCAGATCAACAGGTGATATGTTACCCTGGAAACAACAAACAAGTTAATTTTTTGTTTTTATTCATATAAGGTGTTGAGAATAGACTAGGTTAGTTATGATGTCACAGGAAGGTTATTTCTTAAAACCCTTGTCTGAAAGGTGTTAACATTTAAAATTGGATTAAATTAATAAGGCCTAAACATTTTTTTTGAGTCCAAAAATTTAACCTTGATTCAATGAAAATAGGTTGAAATATATGAGCTGAATGTGATATTAGTGTGTTAAATGACACATCATCATTTTGCAAGATGTCAACAAACCAGTAACACCACTCTAGCCTTTTTACTTTTTCTCATTTATACCGTAGGTATATAGGAAAAGTATAGCGCAAAAAAATTCGAAACTGGGAAGTCACCAGACTTATCTTTTTCAGGGGTTTTAAGGCCTCCTAAGTGGTTTTTTCAAAGTTGTCTGTCTGTATGTGTGTGTGTGTTATCATCATAGCGCCAGTGTATTTATGCTACAGAGTTGAAATTTTGAACAAAAATCAGTCTACTACTGTAGTTGTGCAATTCAGGAAATAATTTTTTTTATGACGTCATTAACCCGCAATAATGACTTAGCAAAAAATCATAAAACACAGAAAAATAATGCGATCTGATTGAAATTGGGCACGCAAGTAGCCATGTATAAGCCTAACATATGTACTAAGTTTCATGTCATTATCAGCATTAGTTCAATTTTCATCAAATGATTTAAGACATTTTTTTAAATTTTAAAAAATCGGAAAATATTCTAATTGAATTGAAATTTGGTACAAGTGTACCCTTTGACGTAATAAATAAGTATACTAAGTTTGGTTATAATACAATAAGTCTATGTAAGATTTTTTGTGGATCATAATAGTTAAGCAGCATCGAGCATGTTCAGTGCCTGGATAAATGACCACTGTAAATGAAAGGAATGTATTTACTATCTGAGGACGAGCAAAGCGAGTCCGAAGACATGTTGCGGTATAAATTTAACGACTTTTATTTCTGAGGACGATCGAAACGAGTCCGAAGCTTGGAGTATAAACGTAGCAAATCCGATGTAATGAGGCAAAATTCCGAGGCACCCTGTACCAGATTTTTTTTAATTGTAAAAATTGAAAAATAATCCAATTGAGTTGAAATTCAGTACAAGTGTATTTCCTTAGGTAATAATTAAGTAAACTAAGTTTCATTTCAATATGTCAAGTAAATCTATGGTTTTTGTTGGATCATTAAAGTTAAGTTGGACGGATGACTGCTAGGAATAAAACGAATGTATTTACTATCTTATTCACTTGCTAGGACGAGCAAAGTGAGTTCCTAGATTTGTTGTAGTATAAATTTAGCCATTTGCATATTCAAAAGACAAGCAAAGTCAGTGCGAAGTAGTGACTATCAGCTTAGCAAATCCAATATGGTGCAAGGAAAAGTTCCGCGGCACTACTTACCCAATTTTCTTTAATTCAAGCCAATATGTAAAAATAAAGCATAAAAGCAAAAACAAACCTGTTGGTCATGAGTATCAGTGAGGAACTGATGCATAACATCACTCTCCGCTATGACTCTGACGGCACAGACTTTCTCTAAATATAATTCTAAACCTCTTCTTCTACTGTCCACTTGCTGACTACTTAGCCTGAAAAAATAATAAAACTAGTACAGAAGTAGCACATTACACGTGATTTTAGTTCTAAGCCAATTTGAGGACTCAGTAAAAAACGAGTGTTTTTCTCTATAACAGGGGACAACTGTTGATAAACTATGCTAACAGGGAGATGTGTGGCTGTCACCACCAAGATAGACCTAAACTTGACATTCAGGTCAGGGTTACAGGGAGAGTTTGAGTCATCGTAGCCATCACCCTGATGCCTACTCTGCATAAATCCTGGAGAAACTCTACCACCAATAAATTATTATGATGCAAATACTCAAGCTGCTTTTCGCACCATCAAATAAATCGTTAAGAAGGTTACAGATAAGTGTATTTCAGATTTAGGGGGGGGGGGAGTTATGAAAAGGATAGGGTGTCTGCCAAGCATCATTTGTAAGAATTGGGGGTCTGCGAAGCTCTGATGTTTACATAACCCTGCTCTAGACAACAAATATAAGAAATACTTACGCAAAGGGCCATTTGCCAGGAAACTTGGGGAAATTAAAGCCTAGGAATTCTTTCTTTAAAGTGTTGTGTAAATTAGCAAATTCTCTATATCTTCTGGAGCACAGATGCCTTCCAGCCATGTATATGTTGAATACCTGTACACATAAAATAAAATACTTAATAAAGGCCATACATATCCCTTAAGTATTTTAAGGTGTGGAGCCATCTCAGTGTATCTTATTTCTATATGTAAGAAATCTTACACTAATATACAGTAGTTTATTTGCGTAGAAGCCCCAGGAAAAATTGTATGAACTCCAAATAAAAATAATAGAGAACAAAACTCAACCCAGTGACAAGACTTACAAGGGACCCATCCCCAACAAAATGTTACATTTTTTTAATACTCAGGTGGAAAATTCCAGGGCACTTAACCCTCTTAGGTGGGTCCAGTGTGCCATCCTGCATAAAAAATAAATAAATGGAAATATGCCAGGTAAATATTACTATACATAAATAATGAGAAAAATATTCAGATGAGGAAGAGAGGGGTCAACTGTATAGTGGTATCTTGGTTATACAACTCTAAACTAATATCGTCTACATATTCTTAAATCTACAAGCTTAATTTAGTCTTAAAGTGGAGTCCCCATACTGGTCACTTGGATTTGTGGGTTCCTTGCGATTATGTAAATTACTGACCACTTTTTAATTACTCTACTTTTTTTTTCTTGTACTTTTTGCGCATGTTTATATAGGAAATGTATTGTATTTGCAAAAAATCCATAACCAGCATGTCACCTAAATTATCTGTTTCAGTTTTAAGGCCTCCTAAGTGGTTTTCACAAGGTTGTCTGTCTGTGTGTGAGTGTTATCATCGTAGCTCCCAGTGTATGTATGCTAGAGAGTTTAAACATAGTACAAATATTAGTCTATATGTGTAGTAGTTCTATCCAAAAATATTTTTATGACTTCATTAAGCCGCAATTAATGACTCAGCAAATATTTCAAAAAATCATATAACACAGAAAAATGAAGAGATCGGATTGAGATTCGGCAGGCAAGTAGCAGTGAATAAGACTAACAATATTACAATTTTCATCTCATTATCAGCATTAGTTCAATTTTTATAAAATAAATTGTGTAGGTTTTTTTCGAAAATTGAAAATAAAAACAGGAAATAATCCAATTAAGTTGAATTTTGGTACAAGTGTACATCTTAACATAATAAATAAGGGCACTAAGTTTCGTTTTAATACGACAAGTGATTCTATGATTTTTGTTGAACCATAAAAGTTAAGCAGCAGTCAGTGCCTGGATGGGTGACGGATGAAAATGAAATGGATATATTTACTATCCGAGGACAAGCAAAGTCAGTCCGAGACATGTTGTAGTATAAATCTAATAAATAGTATATTCTGAGGACGAGTGAAGTGAGCCCAAAGTAGGAAAGATGAGTGTGAGCGTAGCTAATCTGATGCTATAACGATAAGTTCCAAGATACCCCCTACCCCATTTTTTACTATATATTTAAGTATCACTAATTACAATACTAAAGGGTCTATTATGTATAATCCTAGGTCAATATTTTATACCAGGGAGTCTATTGTTTACAATACTACAGAGTTCATTGTTAATAATATTAGGGGGTCTATTGTTAATAATACTAGGAGGTCTATTATTATTAATACTAGGGGGTCTATTGTTAAATACTAGGGGGTCTATTGGGTCTATTTATATAATACTAGGGTCTATTGTTACACTAGGGGGTTAACAATACTAGGGGGTCTATTGTTAATAATACTAGTGGGTTTATTGTTAATAATACTAAGGGGTCTATTGTAATTAATACTTGGGGTCTGTTGCTGTAAACTTTTGAAAATAGAGATATTATTACAAGAGGAGCCCTATGGGTTAAATTGTGAAACATCAAAAAAGTAACCTGACCACCTTAAATAAGTTTTAACAAGTCATTCGATTATTTTTATAGAATTAAAATCGTTACAAATTCATTTATTTATTTAAAAAACTCATTTGATTACTTTGGTTTATCTTACAAAGTATTCGGTTAGAAAGATTTACTTACAGCATATTTCTCTTGATTCTTCTCAATATAGGAATAATCAGGTATAGATATGGGTAATGATCTCTTCTCACTGTAGTCTATGTAGTTACACGATGTTGTTTCATCGTTAGGTTCCAGCCTTTCAGCCTCCTGGAAACCAACACACCCTCAATTGATTCATCAAGTAAAAGAGAAGGAATGGATTAAATAAATTATTGTGAATAAAGAAGTTCTGGGCTACTGGGCTGAGGGAGATCTCTGTACTCTAATTTATTCCCACCAGGAGCTGGCAGGAACACACTGCTGCCAACTATGCCAAAATGATTGCCCTAGTTGAGATGACATCAGAAACCAATACGATGTGTTACCTTCCACAGATAAAATAGGCATTACTAATGATTTTACAAACTTTAAAGCGATTATTGAACAAACATTTGTTACAAAATTGTTCTGTTTTATTTAGGGCTAGTCCACAATAGCTTACGATCCAATACTAAGTAATGTTTTGGTGATCTTACCATTTTAAATAAAAATTAACAGTTAAATAAAAAATGGGTTCATGAAGGTGAGGAAGGGTGGATTTTTTGTAAGGGGAGGCTTAATGATGACAGGGTGGTGGACAGGAGACAGCAGTCGATATCAAACCCACCAACCTCCAACAGTATTTACATTTTTACAGCTGTCATCCCCAATCCCAGAAAAAGTCTATACCTTTTTCTTTAGGCATCACAGGCAACAGAATCTGTTCCAATGAAGCCTTCCTGGACCGATATATAGTTTCTATAAAAACCTATTTTCTGTCCCGTGGCTATCCCCCCCAAGATTTTTGTTTCTAGATGTTTCCATGAGACACAATAACAACTTTCAAACGCTTTCTCAGATCGAAATGAAACCTGATACAAAAATCAACCTTGTTATTTTTACCCCGAACCCTATAGTTTATGAAATATGTGTGACTTCATTAACCCACAGTAATGGCTCAGCAAATTTTTCAAAAAATCACAAATTTTGAAAATTGTTTAGATCGGGCTGAAATTTTATACACATGTACTAATTGTATGTTACATTTTATGGTTTCAATACGGTAATTTTCTCACCACTCTTGGTAACACTGAAAAGTTAAATCAGAGCTTACTATGATATAAGTTAGGTAAGAATCTAGTTGAAGAGTGAAAAAATGGAGTTACCAATTACCTGAGCAGTAACAGATATAACAGTAAGGGTAAGGACATCCCCTCCCGACTTGATGAGATCAACAACCTGTTTGTGTGTGGCTCCTTCTACGTTGACATTATTCCTAAAACAAAACATACATTTACTAAGAACCTCAAACTTTTTACTTTTTCTCTTTTATACCGTAGTTATTGAAAAAGTATTGCATTGGTAAAAAAATCAGTTAAAAGCAGGATTTTGAAATCCTGATAGTTTAGTGGACTAAATTATCAGTTTCAGGTGTTTTTAAGACCTCCTGAGTGGTTCTTGCAAAGTTTTCTGGCTGTATGTGTGTGTGCGTATGACAGTTATCATCCTACCTCAAAGAGTAGGATTTGAAATTACCACATTTGTATTCATAAATAAGACCAAAAAATGTGCCATGTTTCAACTCATTATCAGCATTAGTTCAATTTTTATCAAATGGCATGTAAACATTTTTTACAAAAATTCTAATATATAAATTATTTTATATAAATATTATAACACACACACACACACACACACACACACACACACACATATATATATATTAGAATTTTATGAATAATCAATAATTAATTAATAATAAATCATAATAATTCAGCAACCGGCAAACACAATGCACATAAGTATTACATTGGGGTAGTAATATATGTATATAAGTATTGCCAACTTTGTTATAAGAAAATAATATATTTTTACGATGGCATCATTACTTAAGATCACCAGTGAAACGACTTTGCTGTTATCAGTTATGCTCCTTCTATATATAGTATTATTCTAAGTTAGACACAGTAATAATAAGTCAACAGCCTATCAATATCAAGAAGGGATGGAATTCTATTTTTTACAATGGACCAATAAAATTCCTTCCCTCGGTGATTTTCGGTGGGCGGTCAACTGATCACAACCATGACTATTACTGTAATACAGAGTCACTCCCTTATCTCTCAAAATAGGTTCGATGGATTTTATTAACTATAATGAAAGATAAGGGTCACAAATGTTAAATAAAACAAGACAAATATAAATTATTATAGCAAATTAACTGTTTTCATTAAATTAATTATTTATCAGCAATTCATAGTCAATAAAATAAAATCCTACACTCATTTATTTACATATAAAAATAGATTAATTTATGGTTTCAGGAAAAATACAAAAGTATGCAAATCATAGGTATTTATTTTTGATAATAACAAGGAAAGGCAAAGAAATGACCCTGCAATGATTGTAATTATTTTATTTAACATTCCAAAAACAAAAAAAGCCTAACTTTTTTATTACTCTTAACTAACAATTATAACGAAATGGTTTTATTCCATTAAAGTATGATTAGCAAAAAAACAAAATCTCTACGAAATACATTAGTCTTCTTCAATTAGGTATTAAATGAGAGACTTTGGCCCCTAATGTGTTAAGTGGCATCAGGCCGCTACTAACCGTAACTGTGTTACGGCCACATTGTTATTGTTCTTCTTACAGTGTCATTCGGCTTGAGTATATCAAATTTTCAATGAAAAAATATGTGTACCCTCTCTGTGACACCTTGGGGCCACCATTTGTAGCCCATTGATCTCAAAACCACTCTTAAATAAATTGGGTACAGAGTACCTCAGAACTTTTCCTCATTACAAATATAAAATGAAGCCATAAAATGGTTCTCAACAAAAATAACAAAGAAATTTTTGTTCATATACACAAGAAACAAGTCCTTCACTTGTTACAAAGACTTTTAATATCACTTTGAAGTTAATCTACGACAAACATTGCTGTTATCTTTAATCTCTTAGTAAATTAAACATAGCTTGTTTATCAATTGCAATACAATAAAATTTTATTTAATAACACTTAGTCAATAGAATATAAAGATAATAAATCTTATTAAAACACACAAGTAAGAATAATTTAACAAAATACTAGATCATGCAGGCATATTAAGTGTCATTTTATAGGTTTATAATTGTTTTATTGAAGAGCCAACAAAGGCAATAATAAATAATATTAAAGACCTTTTATTAATAAAATAAAAAAGTGTCAATAATAGGAACTCCATGATGAATTCCTAAAGCATACCAGATACATGGTTAATTGTTGAAATAATGTTCAATATAAGTGTTATGATTTATAAACCGTCTTTTATAACTATGCACCTCAAATAAGTCTATAAAAGCATCATAGATGAATTCAACCCTAAAATATATTCAGTCATTCATAGTCAGGGCTACTCAGGGTCTTCTGATTTGCTCATTAGCCTCCTAAATTATATATTAATGTTTGAAAAAAATATTATATACTTTTAGCTGCCCATTTTATTTTATTGCAAAACAAAAAAAATCTGGTGCGATCCATTGGACTGCATGTTACTGTACTAAAATTTTTTTCTTGCTTGAAGTTCTGTTTTGATCTTCATAACTTGATCAGTTACTCAATTATCAAGCACTACTCGTAAGTCATTTTTTCTGTATTTTTTAAAGGAAATACGCATAATTGTCCGGTTGATTATTCAATACAATGCCTTTAAAATTAAAAGGACACACAACTGTTTGCACTTGTTTAAAGCTCAGTTAGTGTTTATCTTAAAAGTTTATACACATTTCCTATGAAAAATACACAAAAATGAGTTACCAGGGGTATTTTGATATTTCCAAGAATCTTAATCTTTTCGAGTTATCTCTCATTATATTTTCTCTTTTTCCCTTTCCTCGTGTTTTCCTCACTTAACGAGGTGCAAAATCATTATTTTAAAGCTTGAAGTTTATTAGTTTACTATTTCTACGCATGGATTGAGGAGCTCTAATTGGTTCCTGCAAATACTTTATAGCAAGGACCCACTGCTAGCAACTATGTCAAAATTAATTGACCTAGTTCAGGGAACGTTATAGTCATTTAAACGTTACGAGATGCTAGAGAGGAATAAAATACATATATAAAATAATAATTAATAAACATTAAAAATATTAAAATAATGCTCTTAATTCTGGCTTGTTTTCGTCAAAAAGACTCTAGTTCCATAGAGATATATACTTGAGTGGGCATAGCCTATCTCAATTCATTGAAAGGCCTGAAACATCG
>JACMZG010000022.1:21510359-21548805 GCA_018340805.1 Microvelia longipes
AGAATCTAAGGTCCCTATTTATTTTACCTGGACTTTTAAGGGCCATATACGGAAGACTAGGGGGCCTAGCATACTCAATAAGAGCTTTAAAGCAGCATAAAAGGGCTCTAGATATTTGTTTTTTTCAGTAATTAAAATATTCTCACTTTGCTACCTAAATATAAGTCCTTTAAGGCTCCTATTCTATATGCCTGGACCTAAGGTTCCATACGGAAGACTAGGGGCCCTTGAAATACTTAAGTAGAGCCTTAAAGCAGTACTAGAGGGTCCTAGAGATTAAACATAAAATAGTTTTATTACATTTAAATGAACAATCTTAAGTTTTATTTAAGTTCATTTGTTTTACTTGAGTTTATTTTATATTTACTTATTTATTTTATTTCCTTAACTTTATTTTTTTATTTATTTAAAAAACGTAAATACAGGTTTTATAAATATTTTTATAAAACCTATAATAATTTTAAGGTAGCTATAATTATTAATACTACTCAAGTTCACAGTAGATCCCTCTAGTTGGGAAGCAATATAGACCCCCCCCCTTCAGATGAAGGTTTGGGCCTTTTACTACTATCATGTCTAGCATGCAAGACAAATATCATTTAATACTACCAGGTTTTTCAAAACAAAAATAGCTCACACTAAATAATTATTCGAGATACACTTTCAGCCTCTGTTGATGCAATGGTCACATATGTATGGGGCACAGGACCTAATGAAATGGAGTGGGATATGAAATTAAGTCCAGCCATTCTTTGTTAAATAATGGAACAGTTCCTAGATGTAGTAGCCTAGCATTAGCTAGTAATAGTCCAAGAGCCAGGCCTAAAAAATGTCTCATTTTGTACTACTTCAAACCAAATTTTTCTCAAAATATACCTTTATTATGAAGGAAAAGCATAGTCTGCCTATCCAGAGTGGAGCCCTTCGTATGAATGTGCTCACTCAAAATATTAGAAAATCACACAAATTCCCGATTTCTTGCAATAAGTAGTTTTCTGTAGGTAGTGTGCAAAACATGAAGAGAACATTTTTTAAAGCTGATAAAATTTGCTATAAAACTAGTGTTTTTCAGCAAAATCAGATTACTACAACTAAAGTTATGACATTTGTAAAATGACCAAAAAAATTCACAAAAAGTCAATATTTTTCAAAGAAATTCGCATAAATTAACCATTTTTTAGTGTTTTTGAAAGAGCCATGACTTTGGTTGTAGTTATTTGATTTTGATGATTGATCACTCTCTTTATTGGAAATTTTATCATCTTTAAAAAATGTTCTGCTCATGTTTTGCACCCAAGCCACAGGGAACTACTTATTTCAAGGAAACTGAATTTTTTTTCAGTTTTATAAAATTTTGAGCAGGCGCAATCAGTCGCAAAATTAGTCAAATTTTTTCAAGTCCGGCTCTTGGACAATAACATTCCTTGGTACCGCACAAATATAATGCGTCAAATTAAATAAACCAGTATATAGTTTTATCTAACAATCTAGTGAAGTAAAATAAGCGTATACATTACATAGATAAACATATTATAACAATAAACAGAAATAATAAAACCTGAGAGATTTGATTTAGTTGTGCTAGAAAGAAATTACTAAGTTTATTATTACACACTATGACAGTTTTGTTTTACATCAGTTGACACTCCTCTAAAAATCAGAGAGGAAAATATTTTTTTTTGTTTCTTGTGACCTTTCTACCTGAATTCTTTTCCTCAGAGATTTTTGGTGGGCTGTCATAAAAACATACAAATAGCTATAACAAATATATATATGTTACATATTTATCAAATATACAATTATTTATATTCATAAATAATTGTAAATAAATAATACTAAACAAGTAAAACTAAGAAAAGATAAAAATGTCTAAAAATATTAACAAAATAAAAAGTAAAATATACCATTTAAATTTAATAAACTGGCTTAAATAGAGATTCAATAGAAAATTAACTAATAATACTGAAATAAATCAGATTATTAAAATGAGGTACTGGGTACCTCGGAACTTTTCCTCATTACATTGGATTCACTTAGCTCATCCTCAAAATATAAAAATCACCAAATTAAAATTGCAACATGTCTTTGGACTCGCTTCACTAGCCCTTAGAGAGTAAATATCTTTGCTTCATTCCCAGTGTTCACCCATCCAGGCACTGACCACGTTCAATGCTGCTTAACTTTTATTATCAAACAAAAACCATAGATATACTTGTCCTATTAAAACGGAACTTAGGGTACATATTGATTATGTTAAGGTACACACTTGTACAGAATCTTGATTCAATTGGATTATTTTCCATTTTTTATTTAAAGTACACAAGTCATTTGATAAAAATTGAACTAATGCTGATAATGAGATGGAACTTAGAACATATGATTAGTCTTATACAAGGCTAAATGCGTGCTAAAAATCAAATCAATCACCAATTATTCCGTGTTTTATGAATTTCAAAATTTTTGCTGAGTCATTATTGTGGGTAAATGATGTCATGGAAAATATTGTCCTGATAGTACAACTACACTTAAAAATTGATATTTATTACCAAGTTTCAACTTTGTAGCATAAATACCTTAGAAGCTATGATGATAACAGACACACATACAACTTGGTAAAATCCACTTAGGAAGCTTTAAAAACACATGAATCGGATAATTCAGGTGACATCCCGGTTTCAGGGTTTTTCTTTTGCAAACACAATACTTTTCTTATATGCCTACGGTATAAATGAGAAATTGTACAAAGTATTCTTATTTTTTTACTGGATTAACATTAAAGTGATTCAAAGATAGTCTAAAACTAGTCGAAGTTACAGAAGAATATTTTCCTATGTCAAACCAAACCGAAGTGTACAACTTTTACTTTGGTGGACTCTTCACTCTGACTATTGCTATCTGAAAGTAAAAATTATACATAATTAAAATATAATTATCACACTTTATAATCCTAAAAGAAGAACTGCTCCAAGGTCTGGTTTTGTAAAGCCATATGATATGAAAATATTTTGCAATTACAAAAAGGTAACATCAATATCATAAGATATTAATATTAATGACAGGATATAAATCAGGTATGGGGTATTTTGGAACTTTTCCTATTGTAATTGGATTCGCTAAACTCATTCTGGACTGACCTCTTTGGACAGATATTGATTTTTTTCAGAATATGAAAAATGTCTAATTTATAATTTAAAGTATAACACATGATTAAAATTAGTAGGCTGTGCGGGAAAATATAGTTAAGGAACCAACGAGGTTTGTCTGATATGAAATTGTGGGTGTGGTTTAACATCTAGGAGTAACCTCCGATATACTATAGTATATCTATGAACTTGCTTTGGTCATCCTCCAACAAGAAAGTGCTTATCAATCCAATTCTTATTGTTATTTAATTTTTGAAGTTATAAATGTATATACTGTAAATAATACAATAGAAAAATCAAGCTGGTACCAAGATTCAAACCAGGGAACCCAGCATTCGAGAAGATGTATTGACTCCGGACCGACTTATTTGATTCAGTGCCCCCAAATAACATTGAAAAGACACCCTATTTGAAATTTTTTGTTTACCGACCATATTTTAATGGAATTTTCCGTAGTGTTTCAACTTTTTGATCACCTAGAGATGTTACTTTGATATGACACCCTACTTGACATTTGTAGATTGGCAACCTTATTTTAGGATTTCCGGTTATTTACCATGGTTTTTTGGTCACATAGAGTGGTCATATCAACTCCAGACCAGTTTCATATGGTCCTGCAACCAGCTCAACTTCTCTGTTATCAATGAAGCTCCTTCTATACTGGGTGGAAAATTTCAGATGCACTAACATTAAATCATTGTTGTTCCCAGTGGTTGTTCCTAGTGCTTAAACATACTTGCTCCTTGTGATTCTAATATAGAATTTTTATAATAATAATATTCAACCCAATACCTTTTTAAAGAAATATATTTTATCAAGGTGATATGGGTATCTGACTTTTAGAATTTAATGCCAAGTTTTTAAAAACTATTACTATTTTGGTATGCTACAAAATTAAAATTTTTGCTTTATGTAACCAAAAGGGGTAAAAAAGTATATTAGTTATAACTATTTGGGGAAGTAGTAAATTTGAACTCCCATTTTTTGAGGCATTTTTTATAGAGGTTGCGAAAACATTTTCGAAAGATCTAAGACGCCATATTAGCTCGCAAAGTATATAGTATGATTCAAAACCCTGGACATACAGAGGCTAAAAATTTGTAAATAAACAGTACTTAAAGAAATTAATAAACAAACCTTGATGAGGTAATGATAATGGACAATCTGTCTCAACGGGTATACTTCTCCTATAGCCTGATAATCCATCATCATTAACATAACCTGATAGATCAGTTTCAGGTAATCCAATATGCTGTAAAGAATAAGCAGACACATCAGGTGCAATTGACCCGATACCTTGATGAATAGAATAATCAGGCAGATTTGATTCAGGCAACCCAATATCCTGCATTGTATAACCAGATGAATCAGTATCAGGTAAACCAACAGTGTTAATATTACCTTCCGTTTGTTCACCCTGCAAAAAGCAAATGCATATGTTTTAAATGATTATCCAACCAGGCAACCAATCTAATGCTAAAGAAATTGGGTACGGGGTACCTCAGAATTTTTACTAGGTTAGACCAATCTGGAAGTTTTAATTATTTCTAAATGGTAAAAAACAGTTTTTTTTTTACTTTTTGCTGGGTATTCTACTTAAGCTCTGAATGAGCATGTGGAAGTGGAGACTTGGTATTAGGAATGCCGTCTACAATCTGCTGTTCAAAATCTGTGGAACATTGGTCAGGGCTATAGGCATGGGATTTCGCACACTAACTTCAGGGTTGGACTGGACAGAGCACTAAATTTGGTTGTACAAGCCTAAGTACAGCTATATACCAACGGTAATAGGACAAGTAAGCAAGGAAAAGGTAAGTAACCACTTATTTATAGAACCCTAAAATATATGATTTTTTTTAAATTTTGAGGGTGCACAAACATATGAAGGCTCCCACTCTGGATGGACACACTATGTTTTTCTTTATAACTGACCTGTTTCAGACATACATACATTTGAGTCTGTAAACAGCTCTGATGATGACGTAAAGTCAAAACTGGTCAGTTATAATTTTTGTATACTATTGTGGTTGACAATATATTAATTGTTTTTAATTCTAGTGTATTTTTTTTATTGAACATCATGGTGAGTCTATACCACAAAATCTCCGTCAAAACAGCTAATGATTTAATCAATGCGAGGGAACCACTTATTTATAGAACCCTAAAATTTATGATTTTTTTAAAATTTTGAGGATGCACAAACACATGAAGGCTCCCACTCTGGATGGACACACTATGTTTTTCTTTATCGTTTAAGGTATATTTTTATTAAAAAAAATTGGTTTAAAGCAGAACGAAATAAGTCATGTATTTTCAGGTCAGACTCCTGCACTACTATATTCATGTGTTAAACCATGGAATAAAATTTTCCATGGTTTACGTCACGTAAAGAAATCAGGTTAGATAGTGGAATTCTTGTTTTTGCAATATATTGTTGAATTTTGTCTATAATAGTGAACACAAACAGGAAGGCGAAGCTAAACAGTACTTCATAAAATAAGTTTCATTTTTAATTTTCTAGAGTTTCATTATTTGAAAATTATTGACCAGCCAAGACTTCCACAGATACGTAAAAGTCTCATTAAATGTACGTTTAAATATAATGTGGTTCCTGATAATTGACTTCTACTTATTAATAAGCCTATTTGGATTCAATTTTTTGTTGTGTAATATTTTACGAAATTGGGACCAGTTGCTGTACTTGTTTGGACCTAGTATTTGCATGTGTTTTTTACTTTTCCTCAAATATACCGTAGGTATATAGAAAAGTATTGTTAGCTAAAAAATCCGAAACCAAGATGTCACTGGAATTATCTGTATGGTAATATATATTATTTATATGGTAATATATGGTTATATATTATATAATAAGAATTATTAATTATATTAACCATATATATTATGGTTATTAATTATAATAATAAGAGCATGTACTATTACTTCATGCCTTTTACAAATTAAAAAAAAAATCAAAACAAATACTAAAACTTACTGGAAAAGTGATGTGAGTGACATTGTCAGAGAACTGAACTTTAGGTCTAGGTGGAGGAGGAGGTGGAGGTCGATCCCTTGGACCTAGATATGGTTTTGGCCAAAAAACTCTGGTATTTTCATCCCCTTGTGGATTGATCCATAGATTTGGAGCAACACGAGCTGGTGGTACGTCAGGCGATCTCATTGGAGGTAAGTCTGGCGAATGAATCGAATGGAAATTCGGTCTAGGTGGTGGTAAATCCAAATTTCTAGGTAAACTTGGGCGTGGAGGAGGCAAATCATAACTTATATTCTTAGTCGTATCATTTTGAATTTCTATCCTCAAATTATCAACTAAATCATAAGGAGAAGGGTGTGGAGAATAAGGGGGTGGTCCTCCATCGGGAGGTTTATGTAATCTATTAGTTGGTAAATTTTGAGGTCTGCCTCGAGGTCTAGTACTCGGTAATTCAGGAGGTCTATCACTCCATATTCCTTTGCTAATTAAATAACTAGGATCAATCCATCTATTAGATTTATTATTTTGAGCAGAGTCTGGTCCATTGAATTCCCTAACTATAGGACCTTGGTTCGTTTGATTCTTTTTTGTACCAGAGTGATGAGGAACTCTTTCATATAAATGATCATTTGGAGATGTCAATCTATTGTAGACGGATGTAGATGGTTCTGACCATCTCACTTGACTAGGAAGAGTATCCCTTCTGGGGGGTTCCATCCAATTATGATTGATTTGTTTTTGATGAAATGAATTTGTTTGATGGACTTCATTCGGATGAAATGAATTTGTTTGATGGACTTCATTCGGATGAAATGAATTTTCTTGATGTCTTGAATTTGACTGAAGAGTTTCTTTCTTGAGAAATCTTTCAGGTAGTACTTCTCTCTGGAGTTCATACATTGTTTTGACCTTACCCGTTTCAACCCATTGTTCAGGCTTAGTTTTCAGGTGATTTTGACTTGCCAGATGAGAAGCTTGTTGAGGATAGAGAGTATAAGCATTGGTCCAAGAGCTATCTTTGTTTTCGACACTGTTATGCGTTTGATACTCTCTCCACTCTTGATTATCTCCAGTTTGTGACTTCCTTGAGTCTCTTTTCTCAGAAATATCTGTAGATTGAAACTTTTCATTCCTAGAGTCTCTTAATGCATCATTTATTGTAGATCTATTTTCATTCAACACTTCTTTCCAGTCATGTTTATTTCCAGCAGTAACTTCATTTTTCCTAGCGTCTCTCCACTTCTGAGGTAAAGTTTGATTACTAATGGGTTTCGATGATAATTTAAGATTTTTGGAAACCCTGACTAATGATCCAGACCAGTGATCTCCAACCACATTCCTCACACTAACTCGATCTCTACCCCATAAACTACTTCTTAGCACTTCTGGTTTTTCTGAAAGAAAGTAAATGAGTAAACAATAAAATTAAAATTTTACAAAATTAAGGCTAAAAGAAAATTAAATCAGTTTGGAGTAATAATAACCATTAGCTAGACTTTTTGGAACATCATCTAAGAGTAACAATCATAAAGTACAATAACAAATAACAATTATTGACCATACATATAAAAAAATAGTAAAAAGTTATGAGGTTTTGGTCATGATAAATAAAACAACATTTAAGCTTGCGACCGTATGATTAGGTCTTCATCAGAAAGACACTTTAAGGTATCTTAAAGACTTCATCAGATAAGATACCTTATCTGTTTCTTTCTGTTGACGGCTTTAGTTTGTTATTAAACACTTTCTGATGAAGACCTAGTCATACGGTCGAAAGCTTAAATGTTGTTTTATTTATCATGATCAAAACCTCATAACTTTTTACTATTTTAATCATAAAGTAATTAATTTTATGCTAAATATCACGTCTAATGCTCTGATTCCCCCCAATCATAAAAAAGCTAAAGCTTCATAAGTCTTATTGCTGAAATTTCACTAAAATCAGGAAAACAATTAATATTTTAACCAGAGACATTAATTCAGTAGTTAATTATTTAACTCTAGTTTTAACTATCATATTTTTTTGCTCTTAAAGTTGTTCTAACTTATGGGTGCAACGTAGTAGCCTCTACCCTTTCCCTTCCCTTTTTTACTAACACTTGTTTTCCCAATATCCCCTTTCCTTGGGAGGTACCGGTGGTGCAATGGTTAGCACATGCCCCTGCCACCCAGACAGTCCCCCAGATATCCTAGAGATCCTGGTCGAGCCTCTAGGATTTCCATGCGAGGAATGAAAATCCTTTCATATGCCTTATCCTTCAAAAGGGACTTAAGATGGTGGTTACGAGGCAGTGCGATGGCAGGTACTCGTAAAAGATTCCTAACCCTATATGAACCTAGGTTTAGGCCAAATTTAGGACCCTTAATAGTAGTTTATAAAAAAGTTATATATACGTTTCTGCCTTATGGTTTCGAGAGCAGGGAAGCTTACAACGGCACTGGGGCTTGTGTTTTAATTTCAATGGATTAGACGCAAAATGACTGCTCTAGGTTCATAAGTAGAACACTTTCTTCTATTCTGGGGATTAGCAAAAGGGTCCAACAACGTGGCCTACTTGATTTCACCTCTCCTTAATCACTATCACTATCCCCTTACCATTTCCTGGAAAATTTTTTCCAGCCTTTCCTTTAAAATTTTGCCCTCGGTATTTAGTGGACTGAAAAGTCCACTTATAGCTGCTGTAAATTAAACTGAACAAGACTTAACAAGTGAATGAGGACATAACTTGACTTGTGCAAGCTATCAACAAAGAAGGGAAAAGGAAAAATCAAATGTGTCAAGGACAAAAACAAACATAATTAACAACATAATACATTAAAACGTTTTCCAAACTGCATTTTTGAAAAAGGAAGATGCAGAAAATTCATAATTTCTTTCAAAAAAAAAGTTTTGTTAAAGAAATAAATAAATAAATAATAATAATAATAGTGTGACTTCACTTGATTTACTGTTATTTAAAATTGTATTGCTTTTAATGAGTTATTAGTGCGAATGTAATACTTGAGTATGGGGTGTCATTTACAGGTTAATATCCTAGCTTCTAATTAACAGGCTAATATTCTAGTTTCTCATTTACAGGCTAATATTCTAGCTTCTAATTTACCTCAGGCTAACATCCTAGCTTCTAATTTACAGGCTAACATCCTAGCTTCTAATTTACAGGCTAATATCCTAGCTTCTAAGTCACAAAGAATTCAAAATGAATAGCAAAATAGTGACAGAAACATTAAGTCCAAACTTAATATCAGAAGATATTTAGCCTTTGTCTCCATTAATAAATAATTTATTACTCCAATTCTCGAAAAATATTACTTTTACCAAAACAACAATAGAAAACATGCACATTCCTCATTGAAAGATCAGAAAACATGGTATTTTTCATTATTTAATTAAGATCAATATTTTTAGCAATAACTTTAGAATACATATGAAAATATATATTAATAAATTTAATAAGTATTAACAAATTTACCTTTAACTATATTCTGGCTTTCAATATTTTTTGTTTTAATTTCTTCATTCCGAGACGCACTATTTGATTTTTCTCCATTCACAGGAACTATATTACCATTGACAGTATGGAGTTGATCACTGTAGCATGGCTCATAGGTTTTTTGTTCCAAAGTTTTAAGTCCATAGGAATCAGGAATTGGATGCAAAGATTTAGGGTTTGAATCGTAAGAAGTAGACTTTGTAACAGTAGATTCTGGCTTTGATTCGCATGTTTTCGAATTCGATTCTAGGTTAGTATTCGGTAGATAAGATATATTCAGAGTTTCAAAAGACATATTAGGGTTATCATAACTTGAATCATCATTAGCAGTAAAAACTGAGCTATCAGATATTCCCTTGATATCAGGTGTAATCGAGAGACAATCACGATCATATTCAGCACTCACACGTCCCGAATCCTGATCATTTTCCACATTCATTTCGGAATCATCATCGACACAAGTTTCTACAATATCACTCCCATCTACATTAGATTCTTGTAGTTCTTCGTTAATTTCAATTCTAACGCAGTTATCGAACTCTTGGTGGATTTGGTTGATATGTTCCTCAATAATAAGTTGGTCTTTACTGCTCGTACAGTATTCATTAATGATGTACTGTTTTCTACCCGAAAAATAATCTACTTTACAACTTTTATCAATTTCATTAAAAATTATTTTTTCTTGTGCTTCTTTATTTTCATTTGTTTCTGGTTGATCTGATTCAGGAGTTGGTACATGACCATTGATTCGTATTTCTGAATTTTTATCACATTTAGTGGATAAATCGAATTGAACTTTTTGTTTTACTGGTGGAGGAATATGATTTTCTACAGCTTTTAATTTCTCCTTTTCTAGTTTTGTATCTTCCAACCTAAAAACAAGGGTAAAAAGATTATCAATAAATGATTCCCCCCCAAAAAAAAATTAAAAAGAAAACAGATGGAAAAAATAAAGCCCCAGCCTTCCAATCTAACTTCAGTATCAGAGTATATTGTGACAAGAATATCAAGATGTTCTGTACCCCTGCAAATGATTCCAATAGTGAAAAGAAAGTTAAGCAGTTCAATTTACTACAAATTTAATTTTAAATAAGGTTTTTGTAAGTAGTGGCATTGCCCCATAAATGCATTACAGGATCAGGTAACTATTTATGATAGAAAAATGAAAAACTAGGTACACATAAAAAGACTGATTTTTATATAAATTGGTAACAGAAAAAATTCTGACGCGATAGTCCGCATGCCTGGCGATTTTCTTTTGACATGTTTTCATGCTTAACAATCTGTTTCTTACTTAAGGCTCCGGTTTTTGCTTTATAACTTGAGCAGTTACTCTATTATCAAGCACTGCAATCTAATTTTTTGAATTTTTCCAAGGGAACGGGCATAAATTATCTGTTGGTTATATAAAACTATTTCTCTAAAATTGTTTCTCTTTAAAGGTGTTAGCACATTTCATTTGTCATTATTTACCAGCTTAAGTTACAAAGCATAAACTGGAACCTTAAGCATTTTAAGCATGAAAAAACAAAGGAAATTGGCCCAACCACCTCACCAGAATTATATTATATAAACTCACGTTCTTACCAAGATTCCAACCCAGGTACCCTGGCTTTGAGAACTTTGAGTGCTCGTATCGACTTCAGACCTGCCTGTCGGTCTGATGTCGATACGGCCCAAAAAACATAAAAAAATACTCCCCACTTGACATATGTTGTTAACTGGCCATAATATTAGATTTTCCAGTAATTGACCACAATTACTGTAAACATTAAGTGGTCAAATTAGCTCCAGACCACTGGTTAGGTAGTATATATTCCTCTATGCTCCAAACTAGTTTCATTTTATTTTTGGATTTAAGTCATGGTCCAAGGCTTGACTCCCCCCATGGCGCCTTTTGCATTAGCAAATTATTTTCCAAGGAAATTTGCTAAAAACAATTTGGAAATAGTGCGATACTTTTGTTTATTTAACTAACTCACCTGAACTCACTCCATCCTCCCTCTCCAGCTGCTCTACTATACTAATTCTAAATCTATATCAAAATTTAAAATCTTCTTTGTCAAAAAAAATACTAAATTAGCAATATCATTTGTTCTTTTACACATTTTGAATAAGTCTGTCCAACATTACTTTGATTGAAAAATGAATAGTAGTAGTGAGTAGTACGATTTAAATATAAGTTGTAGGGAAAATTCTATGCAAGAAAGGAAGGGAAGATGTCAACTCTCGTTTTATTCCAGATACTAAAGGCTTTGCTTAGTTTGCCAAAACCCAAGTTAACTAATTTAAATCCCTCAGACCTAGGGTTTCAGAAACTAATAATGTTCTCTTTAATTGAGAAAACATCTCATAAGTAAGAAAACATTTTTTCCCTCCCTTAGTATGAAAATAAATATTCCTGGTCCACACAAATATTTTGAACTTCAAAGTAAACAATGGTTTTAATTTCAAGCTATTACTACAATTAAGATTCATGCTCAACCTTATAAAAACTTTATGAATACAGAATTATACAAACAAACGTAATTTTTAAGAGTAAATCTTAAAGTTGAAATTCAAATAATTTAACAATGACTTAATAATAAAATAAAATAACTACGTATGATATTGAAGTTGAGGTGTTTCACAGGCAGATCCCTGAGTAGCTTCACTAGTAGCAGAAGCAGTGTTGTTATTTTCAGTCTTATCACATTTATTATGTTTAGTTTGATCATCATCGTGGCATTGAGAGCACGATGACTTAGAGCAACAGCTACAGCTGGAACCATATGAACTGGCACTCGAGTCTGCAAATAAATATTAAAAAAACAACAACACATAAACTAAAGAAGTAGCTACATTTGAAACTAACATTACTTAAAGATTGAATGGATTATTTAAAGGCTAAACTGTAGCTTTTTTCGGGTTAAACTTCAGATCTACTTATTTTACCCTAAAAAAAATAGGCCTGGTCTTATGGATTTATCATTAGCGGCATTAGTTTAATTTTTATCGAATGACTTGTATAGGTTTTTAAAAAAAAATTGGAAAATAATCCAATCGTGTTGAAATTTGGTACAAGCATATCTCTTTATGTAAATATTAAGTGTACACAGTTTTGTATATCTACGTGTTTTGATGGATTATAAAAGTTTTATACAGCATCAAGCCAGGTTAATGCCTGGATGGATGACCACTGGGAATAAAACAAATGAATTGACAGTGTAAGGCAAGCAAAGCAAGTCCCAAGATGTATTGCAGTATAAATGTGGTTACTTGAATATTTGAGGACAAGTGAAGCTTTGAAGAAGAGAGGATGAGCGTAGCGAATCTGATGTGACAAGGAAAAGTTCCGAGGTACCCCATAACTGATTTTTTTTTCTTAAAAATATATCATAAGATTAAAATAACAAAAGGTAAAGAAAGGTAGCCTATTAGACTCTTCTTAGATGGATGTACTTGGTGGAAGGTTTTAAACACGTCAGAATCTGATTAAAAATGGTCTACCATATTAGCCGTAATTTTAAAATTATTGGTTATTTTGATAAATGCATGCATATTATACATATATTTTCTCTTTCTATTCTTTAAGAGATTTAAAACCATATTCAACACAATTTGTTTGCTCAATATTTTTTTTCAAATGGTGCCATATTGACCGCCATTTTATAAATATTGGTTATATTATAACCAAGAACTATATAACTCTGAAGACTAATTATTACTACATGCATACTAAGTTTTATTAAAATCAGTTAATGTTCTCAGCAGTTATTGTGACATGAACAAACATACACACCGTCCCAAACTTATGTAATGAAAGAACTCACTGACTTTTAAGTAAAGTAAATTTAGCAGTGTAGCCTCCAGGTCTTAACATTACATATTGAAACATATTTTAATGTTTTACCATTATATATTATGCTAATATTGATAAATATTATTATGTTCATTATGAATAAAAAGATTTTCTTAATAAAACATAAGCGTAATAAAATGTGAATAGCTAACCCATTAGGGACAAGAAAGCAAGGTTTAGTGACTCTAAAGTATTAATTTGAAATTAACAAAATAATAAAGTACAGAAGTTCTTCAGTTTATATAACTTAATTACAATTATATCCTATTATCTTTATTTTATAGTTTTAATATTTCTTAAATTATGACATAAATGTTTTATATAATTTTATGTATTTACAACAATATTTAACATTTAAGGATAAATGATTAAAAAACTCGTCTAACATTCATTCTACAAATTTACCTAACAGGTGGTTAAGGCTTTTTCTTTCCAAATGTAACCTGATTGGAGGTCTGCCTCCATGGCCGCGATCGTATAAAGACTTGATTTCGACACCATAGGTTCGGGATATGCTTTAAGTTTATATAAATAGTATTTATTTGTCATAAAAAGATGTCGTCGACTTTAATTAATTTTAGAGGATATTAGATGCAACTCATCTGAGGTGTTTCACACAGAGTGAATACCCTGATGTGCCAAAAAGCCCTATTTTTATTTTAACCTGTATTTTGTATATTCCCTGTATGCCAGGATTATTATTTCATACGTTATCAGCAATTAATAATTTAAATGATACAAATGACTTTAAAAGACAATTTGGTAAACCAAGGACAAATTAAATTTTATTAATTTCTATAAATAATTAATAAGATTAATAATTTTGATTTAGAGACAATATTACTTATAAGAGATTGTTATGGTTAAAAATACAAGGAACTCACGAGATCTTGAACTAGAATATTCAGATATTTGTTCAGCCTTTTCAAGAGCAGAGCTGGCAAGTTGATTCAAACTATTTGCTTTAGCTTGATTATGCACATCCATTAGAAGATCATAATGCCCAAGGTCTACAGCTAGTTTTAAAGCACTATCATATACTTGGTATCTGAAAAATACAATTCCTCTCAGAACAAAAACATTCATCTGAACAAATAGGGGTGTATTATAGGTGGTCTATCACTTCTCCCTAATTACTATCACTATAACTAAGTAAGGGTTATAACTAGTAATGCGTTGCCTCAGGAACTAACATCAGAATCAAAGAAAAATTGGTCTGCCATATTGGATGTCATTTTAAAATGATCAGTTATTTATTCTTTTTCTACTCTGCAAGAGCTTTAAAACGATATGCAACACAATTTTCCCACCTAAAATATAAGGAAAAAATAGCGCCGCACTATTACCAAAAACTATAAAGCTCAGAAGACTAATTGTTACAACATTTATAATATGATTCATTAAAATTGGTTAATGTTTATGGTAGTTATTGTGACACCTACAAACATATACACTGCCCCAAACTTCAGAAATGAAAGAAGTCACTGACGTTCGTTCAATAAATGATTTTTCGAAGGCTTTTAACACATTGTTTGTGTTTTGCATTATAAATGTTCAATTATTTAAGTTTTAACTATTACAATGCTTTAACCTCTGATAACATGAGATAGAATAGCAAATATTATTTATTTACCTAAGTAAATGATGAAATATTTTTCTTCTCATGTCAGTGACAGAATCGTTGAACTCCATGCAGGTATGTCTTGATATGCTTTTCCTGCTGTCATAGTAACACCCAATAGCTTCATCCAGTAAACCTGAAACATTTATTCGTTAGTAAAAGTTTAGGTCTTTCGGCAGTAACCCATGCAATGTAGATAAAGAATTTGATGTTTTACTACCACCATGAATGTTCAGGATTAGAGTATACTTATTATTTTTATGTGTATTTGTATGCGCTCATATAATTGGATTTTATGTACTCTGGGTGAGCTAATATAATACAATTTTTATGATATCTTTTCGATCTAGGCTTCATTAATCCCTTAATTTTAGGGGTTTCCAGATTGCCTTCACTCTGCATTTTAACATCTGTCCTTTACTGATTTAAGTAAAGTCAGTTAGTTGCTTTCAGCCAGCTCAGTAATAACACATAATCAGTGATAACACAGCGCATAATGGTTTAATGTCAATTTTTTTGAATGCGTCTGCAAAGTACCCGGCCGGATAACGCATATCTCGAGCTCTGAGGTTTCAGTTTAAATTTAATTTTTTTGGTCTCAACATCCTATGTTACAATTTATTTAATTAACAAAATTTAATTAGTTTACAAACGTTTATTTCTAGTGTTTTAGTGTGGCATCAGTTATCAGCAGGTCATTTGTAATTAACTCGCTATTGGAAGAAAAGGTTGTAACAATGGTGGGGAAGATCCTAGATCTTAGCAATTATGTCTCTGGGACGCTCTTTGCCAAACAATGTCCTTACTTTTATTAACAACTTAATAAATTGTCCGCGTTGGACAATTCCACCGCGGTCATCAGCATCCGTTTTAAGTGGATTATTTCATCTTTTATTTGTAAAAAAATAATATCAGATGACCTAAAATTTTATGGATCGATCTCTACTGTGGAAATATACTGAAACAACTTATGCATTTGGTGGATAATCTCACAGGATCTTCAAGGAGTATCTTGAATTAACCAACTACAGCTAAACCATATCTTAATTATCATATCTAAATTATTTTATTATTTCTAAATACTTTTCCTATTTTATCTTTGACATCTAATTTTCTTGATTATGAGCAATTATATTAATATTAATATAATTATTTTAATTATATTAATCTAACTTATCTTGAAATATAGCCTTGTCAAATTTTAGATTTTATTATTTTTTGATTTGCAGTACAGTGCTGCCTGATTCTCATTAATTACATCTTCACTTAATTTTACAAATATTAATTACAATTTTGGAAATAAATAGTATTAATAACCTGCAATTTAGATATTAATACATACTGATGATTAATACATTATTCTATTGTCAATTTAGTTTTAAGAAAAGCGGAATTCCCTTTTAGGAAGTTAGGGAGAGGTTTAGTTATAAGATTTTATATGATCTTTTCAATTATTTTAAGTTTTAATAATGTTAATATTTTTAATCTGAATATACATGCTCTTGGAGCTTGAAATCGAATACTTATGTGTTTTTAATTTAAGTTAAGTTCACCTATTTTACACTAGATCTGCTAGGAGCATTTCCCTTTTACACTTCAATTATATTTTTGAATTGGCAAACCTATAAGCGAGCCTACGTATGTGCGCACTTGTGTGCTCACTATGACAGAGAACTTTATACAGGGATGGATAAAGACACACTGCTGAATTTCTACAACCCTGCTACGAACCTAAACTGACAGTATCTTAGTAGAAGGTACGATTTCAACACAGTGGGATTCCATTTAATCCATTTAACCATTTCCATTTAACCATTGGATCATTTCCATTTAATCCATTTAACCACTGGATCATTTTAATTTAATCCATTTAACCATTGGATCATTTTAATTTAATCCATTTAACCATTGGATCATTTCAATTTAATCCATTTATCCACTAGATCATTTCCATTTAATCCATTTATATTGATATGGTCGGCAATGGAAGACTTAAACCTTTGTAAACATGAGCCGAAAACAACTCCTTTTACCCTAATTTGTTTCCAATTAAGTAATTTAATTTTTAAGTACATCTTGCAACCGAAAAAGGTTAATAACAGTAAAAAAAAGTTGACTCACTGTGTATTTGCCTAGTTAGAGGTTTGGTTAGCAAATGATTAACAACAGATTGCAAAGAAGATAAAGCTACACTTCCAGATGAATCCCAAGACAGAGTAGAAAGTAGAGATATAGCTCTGCTGGCTCCAACGTCTGAGTGCAGATAGTTACATATAACTGTGTCAACAGAAAAACCAGGTCTACTACCTCCTATCAGTTTCAAAACACCAAGGGGACCCCTAAAACATCCATATTAAAGTCTTAAATAAATAAATAAATTTGTCGTTAAAATATAAAAATTCTATGACAAAATCAAACTTATGCTTAAACCACAATTTTTAATGTTGATAGCCCAATAACGGGATGATAAAAAATGAATTATTGTGGCGACGTTTTTGGCCAAGCTGGCCATAATCATGACTTAAACAGAAAACACAAAACCCACCCTGTTGCAAATATAGGGTTTCATTAAAAAAATAATTTTAAATAATCGGGTATGGGGTACCTCGGAACTTTTCTTAATCACATCGAGATTTGCTCATCCTCCCTGCTTAGGACTATAATAAGTTTTGCAGAATATAAAATTCGCCAAATTTATACTACAACATGACTTTGTTTTGCTTCGCTCGTCCTCAGATTGTAAATTCATACGTTTCATTCTCAGTGGTCATCTATACAGCACTGACCACGCTCAATGCTAATTTAATTTTGTCATACATAATAATCATGGATCACATTATTTAAATAAATACCACTTTTTCTATTAATAATAAAAATGGATCACATTATTTAAATAAATACCACTTTACAATTTTGTCATACCCAAATAAACATGCCTTAAATCTAGTTGCAAAATCATTTTTAGTACTCATTTGGTCTTTTTATGAAACAATTTTGCAAAACGTACTGAATTATATTATTTAAGTTTGTGTATAATTTTAGCAGATTGGGATGTGTGAAATGGAATTTTTTGTATCAAAGCAAACCGAAGTCGTAATGTTGAACTGGTACAACAAACTATTGATTTTCCACAAATCCTTTTCATCTAATGGCCAGCAAAACAAGAGCTGAAATATGATTTTTTTATCAAGTTTATATCCTTATGCATGGACACAGCCAGAATTATGTGTGACACAGACCTAAGAATAAAAACCACTCTTTGATTTTAAAAATGATAAATCTCGTTTTCCCATCAAATGGTGAACACAATTCTTCTCATATATACCTGAAGTAGTTGGGGGGGGGGAGTAAAATTTAAGCAAACTAAACTAAAAATTATGACTAAACTAACTTGTCAAAGTGTAGGAAGAGAAAAGCATCAATCTGTATAGTACTGTTGCAACTAGTAGGTTTCTTATTCCAGCATATACTAACCAGATTAGGTTCATGTCTGTAAAATAAATCATACAATAGTTATTAACAGGCATATTGCAGGAGTAAAGTTAGGCATTATTCCCTGAGCAATGAAATTGATTCTTGACACCATATTTATTTACACACTAAGACAAGGGAGTAAAATAAGGTATGATTCCCTGAGCAATAAAATTAATTCTTGAGTCATTAGTTATTTACACACCAAGGCAAGAGAGTAAAGCTTTTAATTTAATTCCTGAGACAAAGCCGAGGTAATCGATTATTGTCAAGGGAATCATGCCATTTCAATAAATAAATAAATAAAACTATTTTTATTTGCCAATAAGTATACGAAAATATACAATAGCTTGAGGTCAAATATATTTCAATAAAATACATCAAATAATTAGAATACACTTAACAATGCATGACGTAATTATTTATTTAATTATAAACTCTGATAATGATAAGTATATTGTATAATGTGTATATTACTAGAGAGGGCATACCCTACCGTAATACATTAAGATGCTTGAAACATTTAAATAATGATAAATAAAAGAGTCTCTCCACTTAATTACTTTATTAAAAAACAAAGCCGGCTTTCAACCCCAAAAGGTCATCATCAGTGCCAGTAAGATGAAGGAAAGGAAATAGAAGATTATTTATTAGATCTTTTCATAGTTGAGACTAAATACAGACATGGCCATGGCCATGTTTCATGGCTTGAAACATTTGATTGTGGCTCTGTAAAACTTCATTATAACCTCTTCCATTATATTGTAAAGGTAATAATGAATCATAGTTGGCTTTTCACATAATGTTTGTATTTTTTTGTATAATAAACCTTCTATTATATAAGTTACAGGGATTTGTACTGTTAACTTGATTATATCTATTAGTAATTGGAGGATTTCATTTTTATGATTTTTTTGGTATGAATTTTGGTTATTTTTAGGGTGTTAAGAGGGTTTGTTTGGTTTAAGGATAATTTTATATTTTTTTGGTTTGGGCATTTTATTTTTTATATTTCTTTATTTTATTTTACAGGATTGTCAAAAGGTGATATTCTTGATTGTATTTTGAATGGGTTTATATTATAAATAGAGTTTGCAGGAGAGTCAATAAGGTTTCGTATGCAGTCTGAGGACTGGCTTTTGATAAATCAACCTGGTATTAGCCTGTAAGATTGAGGAAAACCTCAGAAAAGCAGATTAATTTTAGAAACTAAACAGTGTTGCCATCTTAAATCTGACTACATAAAGACTTTCTATTAAAACTAAGTTGGCCATCCTGTATTAAGCTTGGTTATGCTGTAAAACATAGAGACAAAACAATGTTTGCCTTAGTGTATACAGTTTAATGACATCAGCTTTAAGGTTGGTTGAATTTAAACAAGCTTTAAACACAACCAAATAAATTTAAGTATAGATTTACTATCTGAAATTTTGAAAAATATGAGATTGCAGAAGGAGAGAGGAACTACTTCAAACTTTATGAAGCATCCCACATCTTTAAGGCCCCAGTTACTAACTCCCATATGGTTTTAGAACTATTAGCACAACATGTACTGCAAAAGTAAGTAAAACAGATACTGCCCAGGCAAGGAGTTGAAATCTGACATGAACAAGTATTGCTACTTCACTAAGAAGATATAAAGCATAGCCAACAACCCTAAGGTAAAGGTAATTTTACAACCCCTGACGGAATGCAATGATTACCTGAAATAAACAGATAAGTCTAGATGTACTTGATGAGACAGTTGATGAGTATTAAAAACAGCTTTGATAGGAGATAGAGACGAATCAAAGAACTCTAGTAGGGCTTTGTTATTACCGGCAACAATAATACACGAATCTGGGTGCCAGCAAACAACTCTCACATCATCCTAGGAAAAATAATAATAAAAAAAAACATTATAAACATTGAGCGCTTTAAAAAATTAAGGAGGAATAGTATTAAAGTAAATAACAAAAAGTGGAGAAAGAATAATTAAGGTATGAATAATTGAGTGACACACTTAAGTTATGAAATATACATAAAAAAAGAATATATATATATATATATATATATATATATATATATATATATATATATATATATATATCAATGATTATTGTAGAATAATTTTTTTCAAAATATAAATGAAGTTTATAGTTTTTTCATTCACTCAAAGATAATGAAGTCAATTTAATTTACAACCATCACTGCTTAGTACACCACACAGAAATGGAGATAGATGTGGTGGAGTAGGCTGGAGGAAATCAGGTTGGCAAGAAGAGCCCAACGTAGCCTATTTGCTTGGCTTAGCCTCCCCACCCTATTACTACCACTACAACTAAACTACTCAAAAAATATATTTCTTGGAGTAGCTAATACTTACAAAAGTAGTTTTATTGTTAACGACACAGTCATACGAGTAATCGGCAACAGTGAGAGTGGAATCACTACATGCTATCAATATCTTGTCTTCAGCAGGAGATAGACAAGTTGATATGACTCTAGATGTTAAAGGAATAGATCTGTGTGGTTGGACTGATACACCACCATCTCCTTGTAGTGACGATATATCCATCTGACACCATCCAAGCCATACATCACCCTGGTTAAACAGAAAAAAATGCCTAGAGCAGATCATCTCCTATATAAAATATAATGTCTCACATTTTCTTTGAGACACCTTTTGACGTAATTTACTGTAGTACAACCCGTCACATTAAAAAGAGTGTCTATAAAAGTCTATCAATAAAGCAAACAGGAAAAAATCAAAATAAAATCCAAAAAATAAGCAATATTATAATGTGTTACACAGCTAAAACCAGTTGACAGCGCGGGAAAATAATGCAAGGGAGCCAATGAGGTTAGTCCTGCATGTTAAACGACACCCCAGGCCAATCTTATTGGTTCCCTAACACTATTTTCCTGATCTGTCAACTGATTTTAGCCATGAAAAACAATCGTATATAAACTTCCTCTATTAGTTTAAATGAAAATACAACATGCATCAAAGCTATCAGCAATTTTTTTGTGATCAGGGGCCTTTTAGACGGATTTTGATCACAGTCCGAGGTTTGACTCCAACCATGACTTCTATCCCATTAGTGAATTTTTCAAAGGAAATTGGCTAAAAGTGAGAGTAAGGTATTTGGCTAATGTAATGCTTCCCACTCCTTTTAAGAGGTAAGGAAGTAATTCTAAGTAACACCACTAATGTGAACATAGATAACAAAACAGGAGGCCAGGTAGAATATTTCCCTCCTGTCATTCGACCAACCTGAAACCACAATTATAAGAAGAAAACTCACTAAAAACTTACTCTTTTAGAAATAATTTGTACTATAATATGAAGAATAGTTGGTCTAAACTGACTAAACACAACCAGCAAGGGCTGAGATTCTGAACTCAGACGACATGTCGGCTCAGGCTTTAAACTGAAAATAAACATATTATTATAAAACATTAGTTAGAGGATCTTCAATTTACTTAGTCAAGATCATTTTTAGAACAAATATGTTAAAACATATTTCTGTTAATATTTAAAATTTATATAATAAAATGAACATTCTTGATCTTACACACCCTTTAGAAACAAGAGTCTTTCAGCCACTTTGCCGCTCTGTGGCCTCGGTGCTTCACACCTTGGCAGCTAATCAGCGTCAGCGCTGGAGGCCACGAACGCAGCCCCCGCGCCTGTTTCTTAATCAGTCCGTCATATTACTGGTTTGTATAAGTGGCATACTGTCACGACATAAGCGAAATTTCAAATGTATTAGTAAAAAAACGGGATTTGTTTACATTATGTTTATATGTCAATCAAAAACCGGAACTAATATTAAAAATATAATTTAACTTTGTATTTTCGTTAAGCATATAGAGAAGTACCTGTGTGATACATTTCAGCCCCATTGAACCCTTTTGTAAAAGGGTTCAGGCAGGACATTAACAAGATTGATTTTTGCTCAAAGTTTCATTTCAATCCAAGAAACTGTTTGAAAGCTACAAAGCTACGTCCCATAGAAATCTCTAGGAACAAAAATATCATACATACATACAATTATATATATATATATATATATATATATATATATATATATATATATATATATATATTATATATATATATATATATATATATATATATATATATATATATATATTATATATATATATATATATATATATATATATATATATATATATATATATATATATATATATATATATATATATATATATCCAAAGAAAATTCCCCCCACTCCTTTTTTATGACCCTAACTACATTAGTTATTTTATTTTTTAAAAATTCTTTAATTCATTCCACTTTGCGAAATTACTTAACTTGCCGAGGTTCTGTAGGAGCCATTTTTGTCCTGTCTGTCTGGGACTGGCTATGAGGGCAGAACAAGAGGTAGGGGCCCCTTTTCCATTCTACCTCCTCACCCTCTAGCATTACTGAACCCAACAGATATTATTGACTTAGACAAATACATATAAATACATGTATGGTGTTTGTAACAAGGGGTGGTCCAATTGAGCTAAAATCGGATCTCAGGTGTTAATCAATTTTGTTCTGTGATATCATGTTGAAAAGCCATTTCAAGATTGATTTTTTTTAAGACATCATATCTTGAATTGATGATTTCATAAATGTTTCATAAACAATAGGCACAATAGCCACCCCAACATCCCTCCACATACCAATTTTTGTTTTGATTTGAGAAAGACTTCTAAAGCTATTGTTTGACATATGCAAGAGAAGAAACTCTTTTAAATTTATAAATAATTTTTTTCAGGAAGCCAAACTAAGGCCCGTATTCAAAGACGTTTCCTAACATTCTCCTAACTTTTTCCTAACATTCTCCTAACATTCTCCTATCGTGTTTTAAAAGTCTTTTAGAGGCTTCGCATGATTTTATTTAGTAAGAACCTAAGGTAGTTAAGTCAAAAAGTGATACCATTGTAAGTAACGTAATATATCGCAAAATATCAATGTTATTAACTTATTACCTGGATTTACGACACACTTTGTCGTATTAATAACTATCTACATAAATTTACATAATACTGTCAATCCACTTACCTTACTATTAGGGAGTTTACCCTGAAATTCTTTTAACACAATCAGATTTTTTATTTTCTATGGTCTGTTTGTGGCGGGCTATCGATTCAAAGAGGAAATTCAGTTGGTCCGGTGTGAATAATTCAGCCAATTTTTTATACCAAAAAATTTTACACAAACAAAAATGAATTTGATGACAAAATACGAAAAACAAAATTGTGTAAATGATTTAGCAAAATGAAAACAGTGTTGCACTGATTAACAGGTCTTCATTTAGACACCTGTGGATTCGTATAACCTGGTCCACATTCAAACTTGAAACGCTTGATACTGCTTTATTTATAAAAGCTGTTCCAATAATTGAACATTGTATTTGTATTAACTCTACTGTTTACTGAAAACATATGTAAATAAAGTTTCTAATATATTTAACATTCGCCAAAGCAAGGCCGCATTGTTGTTTATGACAAAGTGTGTCGTAAACCCAGGTAATAAGTTAATAACATTGATATTTTGCGATATATTACGTTATTTACAATGGTATCCACATTTATCGGTATCACTTTTTGACTTAACTACCTTAGGTTCTTACTAAAAAAAATCATGCGAAGCCTCTAAATGACTTTTAAAACACGGGAACGATCATTTAAATTTCGTGGCTTAAAAACATTTCCCTCACCTAAACCTAAGGTGAGTGTTAGGAAAAAGTTAGGTGTTAGGAAAATGTTAGGAAAAAGTTAGGTGTTAGGAGAATGTTAGGAAAACGTCTTTGAATACGAGCCTAAATCTATCCCCCACTTCCCCTCTCAACTTCTATGATTCAAACAACCTCATAGGCTTAATTTTCATTATGAAAATTTGCTAGAAAGTGGATATAGAAATATAGTTCCGAAACAGTAAGATTTTCTTGATAAAAGATGAATGAATATTGAATGATTAAATATATCGATCATAGGCTTGATTTTGGTGCAGTTAGGGTTTCAGACATAAATGTAGGATTTTGGCAACCATCTAGCAAGCATTTTGGGAGCTTTACTTTGTACAGCATTAAAAGGATCAATAAGTACACAATGAATATAAATTAGTACATACTTAGTAAAGTGGTAGATGTGTATGGGAGGGTATGTAAGGTTCGTCATCTGATCCCAAACATCTCCCGTCTTCTCCCACCATATTGCAAGCTGTAACATTACAGTTAAATAATATTTATTTTAAGAATAGTAATTGGCCTCAATTTTTTGAGAGCTTTTAGTCAAGTTTGTACCATTAGACTCACTGGTAGACTACTGATCTACTTTTTTAATAATCACCGGCACTGATGATGACCGTTAACGGTTGAAAGTCGGCTTTGTTCTAGTAATTATAATGAGTGGAGAGACGAAAACTTGTTTATTTTTATTTCTTCCCATCATATAAGCTTTTAGTAACTTCCATTTATACAGATAGTGTCAAATACATATGAGTATAACTTTAGTCATTTTGAGTTTAACAAAGTTAAGTCAATAGTACACTCCAGTGTACACTAGAGTAACTTGGAGCAATAAATATGTGCATTTTGGGCGCGTCCAGAGACGTACTGTAAACTGCTCTAAACTGTAATTAGTAAGAAATTATGGGCAAGCAGAATCTTACTCTAAACTGCACATATTACTCCTCCTAAAATATGGAGTAAAGTAGAGTAAAATAAGTTCAGGCCAGAAATCACTAAATAACTCCATTTGTGTTATTTTAAATTAATAAAGAAAAAAATATTGGTGGTAATTATTGTTTTAAAATGTTTTGAGCACATAATAAACTATCAGTGAAATATTTCCAAGTGATTGTTGTTAAGCTTAGTTTCATATTATAGAAATATGACACAATATGCATTCATGACTTAAAAAATTCAAGACTGTCATCTATTGAAATACATGGCATTTGCAAAAAAAATGCTGTCTTTTGATTGACAGACCACAGACTCTGCGCTGTACTCAAAGAACAAGAAATGCTTAAAGAATACGTCAATGTCCATGCGTCAAATATAGGCACTCAGATCATATTACAACTCTGCAATAATTGGATGAATTGAACAGATTGGAATGAAACGAAACAAACTCTAAACAGATCAATATGCACAAAAAGGGAAATAAAAGCGACGTGAGGTTACAAATGTTTACAACCAGTGTTGCCTTTTTATGATTTTATTTACTAAAAAGGTAATTTTTGTACCGAGATTGGCATGAGGTGGTGAGGGAAGGGGCGCGGTTGGTCTTAACCAATAGAATTCTTTCCCTCCCACATTTTTGGTGCACTGTCAACTGACTTTAGCCATGTGTTATATTATAGATTACTCCATAATGAAAAAGATTAATGTAAAGAAGAATAGAGGAGAGTAGAGTAGTGTTCTCTCCTACAAATATTTCCTATAGTTTCACAACTTGCCTCGGTGTATGACTAATCTTTTTAATTTTAAAACATTTTAATAATATGAGGATCCTAGGTTTGGTGAAGCTCAGTTTCAGGTAAAGTTAGGGAAATTTTAAAACGAATTTACCCAATGGTTTTTTTAAAGTTTTAAAAGGACAAATCAATCATTAATCATTTTATGGAGAAATGGTGTCTCTTTACAAATAACTTAGTTTATTAGCCGAAACCCTAAGGGTTTTACACCTAACAAGAGGTCATCATCAATGCCTGACAAAAAAGAATGAAATAATTCTTGTTTGGACAATTCATAATCACGATCTATTCCAAAAAAAAAATCTTGAAAAATTCAAATGATCATTTGTGAGTATGGAGAACTTTTTACAGTAGTTACATAGGCAATCTAACAAGATCTTCCTTCTTAACATTAATTTCATAAATGAATAATAAGTAAACACCTTGTCAGAAGTACAATTTGATGATATCCTAAGTCTATGAGATTTTGATTGATTAGAACTAGATATAAGATCACTAAATTTCGAGTCAATAGTGACCCAGTGCTTAGAGCTGGACTTGAGAGCTGATTTGGCAAAGTGCACTGCAAGAATTGAATTGCCTTCCAGAGCAAAAACGGCTTCGCTACCTCCAACAGCCACTGTTAACAAAAATATCATCAACGTAAATGTTTCAGTACATCTGGTCATGGAGCGCAAAATTTTTTTAAAATTGACGAAAAAAGGTAGAAAGAAATCGACTACACAGACTAGGCATGCTCCCTACAATATCTTTAGACTTATGAGTCACATCAATAATAACAATTAAATAATAAATAAATATACTTAATCACAACAAAAAACATATTCCTATAAAATAAAATTTGCCTTATTTCTCCCTTTAACAATAAAATTGGAATGTGCTGTAACATGAAAAATTGCAAACCCATCCAGTTAAGTTAAATATGTTATAAAATATTTCTATTATTAAGTATAATCATCTTACCGTCAGAAACATGATGAGAAGAAAGCTTAGATAGGAGGTGCCTATCAAAATGTATATGATCTAAATCTCCTGTTAGTAAATTGATTTTTAAAGAGATGAGTAACCCAGAGTTTAATATAATAACAAGACAGTCTGGCTCTTTCCACTGACTGTAGATTACTATACTAGACTCTAAACATTCCTGTAAAATAAAATTAATATACAATTTGTGGAAAAGGTGTTAGGTTGGGAGGGCTGCAAAAGGTAAGGTTGATTATAAAAGCTTATAATCTTTTATAATTATTTTATTATTTATATTTATAATTTATAACAAGCTTATAGTCTAAAAAGCCCAAATATTAGAGTAATATTAACGAATTGTAGCATGGGAGTCCGCAGGAATGCTGAACAGATTGCTCTATTTTTAGTTAATGAGTTAAAGATTAATCAGTAACACTTTTGACACTTTGAAAGTTTATTTTTTTTATTTTTCAAAGGAAATAGTCATGTTTATTCCATAATGCTACACATTATTATGCAAATTCTTTTCAAATTCACTCATGATATTAATAGATATTATATTCCACTTATAAAAAGCTCAGTGTATGCTAACAATGAAAATGTTATATAGTCTTTCCTTTGAAAAATCTAGAAAAATTGACTCTTTAGTCAAACCATTATAACACATGGTTATAATCAGTTAAAAGCATGGAAAAATAATGCATCAAAGCTAATCAGGTTAGTCCCACAATTTCAAAACGGACCAACTTCATTGGTTCTCAACACTATTTTCCTTTCCTACTCTGTCAACTTATTATATACGAGTGCAATACTAAAGTTAATGATTAGACCTTAACATGTAAACTGAAAAATCAAACAAAAACTATTAAACAAGAAATTTGAAAGAAAACAAGGACGCCTTGCAGACCACCTTAACAATAAAAACTTAAAAAAGGAACCAAGATTAAGATTATTTAAGTACTATTGTCATCTGTGAACCAGTTTCATTTGAATCAGCACCCCAGAAAACAATGAAAATACATACCTATTTAATATATAGTACAGGTAATTTTGGTTACTTAGTGTGGTCATTAAGTGATAAAAACCAGAAATTGGTTTTTCTTGAAAAAAGAATATTTTCAAACACACACACACATACATACATACATACTACATATATATATATATATATATATATATATATATATATATATATATATATATATAATATATATATATATATATATATATTCTGAATTTTGGAATGCACTACCGGGTCCAACTTCTGCCAGGCCACCCACATGCAAGTTTTTCCCAAAGGGTAATTGGCTAAAGGCTAAAGTTAGGTGATCAATTTTTTCACATTGATAAGGTAAATTTAATTTATTTTAGTTAAAGTAATGCTCTTTGTAGGATTAATAAATAAATAACATCGCAAACAGTCCTAGAGATCACGTGTATTGAGATATGAGAAGCGAACATGGAAAACAGTGAGGTTACATAGATAAATATAATCATATATATATAAGCGCAACAGCGCATTACCGCAACACTCTTTATAATAAATTTTATATAATTTAACTCTAAATTTTATTTTTCACAGATAAAAGTAAAATAGATTCCCTCCCTCTATTATAAAGATATGGTGTTTAGCTTTGTTAAGTTGTAACTCAGATTTTGACCTTTATACAAGGGCCATCCCCTAGCAGGTTAGTATTGCTTAGCTCTCTGTTATCTTGATAATGATGATTAAGAGGGAATGAAAGATCATTAGCCTGTGAGACTTGTTCCAGACTGAAGTCAAGATTTGTTCCATCTTGATTTTAATAAAATCTTATCCTTCGTAGGTCACAACATTTTATAGATATTCATATTTAAGTTTTAACTTTTTTGGTTGATTTTATGTGTTACAGCTCTGAAGATATAAACAAATATTTATCAAATGAATTAAATATAAAACAAAATTTATTTCTACAGGTGTATAGAACTCAAACTAATTTATTAATCCCGTATACATTTAAATAAAATAGCTTTGTTTATTTAAATCACATGAAATGATAATTTCAACCATACACCTAGCTACGAATATATAGAACTCATATTTGGCTGATTTTTCTCTTGAAGAGAATGAAGAGATATTTAAACTAACACTTTTCCTGCCAAGAAAGTTTCACATATCAATAGGAGTTGGGAAAAATGATCAATCTAATCATCTCAGAGACTCATAAGAAAATCTCAATAGGAAAGGAATAAGCTTTAGAGGATGTCACAAAATGACTCCTAAAGGTACAACTATAAAACTTAAGGCATTATAGGACAACATTTAAATTATTATTAGTAAATTGGTTAGCACCATAATTAAATGTTATCATGTACAAATAAATCCAATGGTATGACATTGCTAACAAGTTAAGATACCCTAATTCTCTGATAGCATCTCTAATTTGGCTGGTCTCTTATTACTTGGACACCAAACAATTCCTCTTTTTTCACAATACGATTTTTTGCCGATTTGAAATTCATGCTCTAATTGATTTCTTTTTTCATGATAACTGAAAACAGAAGAATTAATTACGTAATATGAAATACATTAAACATTTTTTAGGTTGGCAGCAAGTAATTATTGAACCACTCAAGAATTAATGTCTGGATGGTTAGGTTATGTAAACATTATTACATTTATTTCCATCTAATGTGCAAACAAAATTATTAAGACTAATTAAAAGAAATTATAAAGACTCAAAGAAAAAAAGGTCTTCTCACAAAATATATTAATATTACAATAGAATCTGCCTTTCAATCTAGCAGATCTAAAGACTCTTAGACATCATAAGAGTCTAAGTAAATACAAAAAAAATATAAAGAAAAATAAATCAAATAAAGATAACATAAATATCATAGAAGGGGCACTTCTTCAGATATTGCTCCCTTTTCGGGAGTACTATACTGCTTTTTTACCTATGTGGCCTTCTTAGTTTGTTACTCCCCTTTGACAGGATTGACTGTTACTCCACATAATTTTTTGGTATTATTGCTAACCTTATATATTTTACCTATTATAATCTCTTACCCGGGATGTAGAAAAGCATTGGGGCTTTGTTGACGTTAGAATAGGGGAAAGACAAAGATATGGCATCTCAAATAAGAGAAGTAACCATTTAAAGAAGGTCTCTAAGTAAACTTCTTCAAATAGTTACTCCCATACAACGCTATCAAAATAGTACATCTTCAACAAAAAACTTCTGATTAACCTCTAGTTACTCCCGACTTTTATTATTGTCTAACAAGGGATATATATATAATATATATATATATATATATATATAATTATTTTTTAGTCCTTTTTCCCCCTCATTTATTTATTACTTTATCAATTTAAGTATAATTTTTAATTATTATTTCAATTTTCTAAAAATATTTAAAGTTATTCTTTCTTAATATATTTATTTTATTTTAAATGGTACTTACAGAAAAGGAGTCTCTCATGGGTTGTATTCCAACATCTGTCCCGTAAGGGTTGAATGTCATCAGACAGATTAGAGGTTCTTTGTCTATACTGTCGCCCCATAGGTACTTTCATAGAATAAGGACCACTAATAGGGATACATTTTCCGTAAAAGTGCCCCTTTTCTTTTTTATTGATTTTATTATACAATTTTTGTCCTTAAACCTTTCTTTTTTAGTTTATGTAAGGAAGTAACTATATATATCAAATCCCTTGGTTATCCCCTTTTGGGGAGTAACCATCTGGGGGATAACTACCAAATAAGGTAGGTAGGTAGTCAAATAGGAAAATAATGTGATCATAAATAAATATAAAAACTCAGTAGACAAGACAAGAGTCAAGTTGACAGGCTGGATCTTTGGATCAGAAATAAGGGTCTGTGGCGAAATGGCTATCCCCTCTACCTTTCTTACAACAGGCTTAATTTCCACTCTTCGTGATATTCCTCAGAATTTATATTTATTAATAAATAAATGAGATAAAATTTATGACTAAAAATATGTGGAAAAAATAAACTGATTGCCATCCTGATATAGATATGGCTATAGTGTTGTAGGACACTCTACTGCAGGATTTATCAAACATAAATATTTGATTTATACATGTCTTCCCTCACCAAAGAGAATTTAATAAAGTAATTTGAAGCGTGGATGAAAGGAAAGTGTGAGTCTACTCACTCTAAAACATGGGATAAACAAAACACTATCGAGTAAACTGTCAACATTATTGCTTATCCCTGCAAATTTGTTAAATGTTTAATAATCACTTACAATAGTTATTTGTGTAACTAGGCAGGAAATGGAATATTACTGACTAGTTTGAGGTTACCCTTGACCGAAGGCGAGGGTGTGCTATCTAAACTACCTGCCAGAGCGAAGCCAAGGCAGGTAAAATATAATTGACTGACAAGCAAAACCGGGAAGGCAAATATACGAGTCAGTAATGGTTCCTTTCCTGCCTATTCCACACAATATTTACATGCAAACAGTAATAAATCAAAGCTAGCATGTTGAATAACTTATACGTTATATAATGTTTTATATTTACATTTTCTTTGACTGGTAATACAGATCTTATCATCGAGAAAGTTGACCACAGAGTAGAGCTCGATTTGTGTTTGAAAGTCTTTTCAATACGCTAACACAACGTTTCATTTACATTCTTTACTTTTTTCTGAGCACTATTCTTGGAACCAAAGTTTTATAAACAGAACAGAAGTTCTATTTATAAAACTTTACTTTGAACACTTCATATGCTTTGAATACCTACTTTCAGATTTGCCGTAGTAGGCTCCTCTTGTAGCTATTTGCAAAACATCCGGCGGGGAATGTTCGAAAAGTTCGTTTATACTTTGACGATATTCATCACAAACAAACTTTAAACTGTATTAAACAAGGTTGGAAATAAAAGAAGTAAATGACTTGACAAAAAAAGATAGATAAAACCCAAGACAAAAAGTGTTGCCTTTAATAAATCAATAAAATTATTTCTAATTAAAGATTTACATACAAATTGTTTCATTTAATTTTAATTAGTTAAATAATGTAATTATTCATTATATAAATTAATGAATAAATTCAATAGGCTCTTTATTATAACAATCATGTTTACAAAAATTATCTATTAACTTTCTTTACTGCATAGCAGGGGCGGCTGGAAATGCTACTTTCCTGCCTAGGCAGTAAAGTGCAGTCATTCATGACTACTTACCAAGCCGATCTGGGAAATGCTACTTTCTCACCTAAAATTAGTTCAGTAATGCTTTATTTCCTGCCGTGAGCAGATAAATTATTTTATGTTTTACTAAAAAATGAATAAAATTTGAACAATGCAGACAGATAAAAACCACTGTGAGCATAGATTGTAAAATTAAACATGAGATACGAGGCCCCCTTTTATTTACAGTAGGCCTAAAGTGTGAGTAGACTTAATCATCTCCTTCCATACTCTCCTAAGATGACTGTAGTTTTTATAGTGATTGAATTATTGCAAGATAAACATTGTAAAACTTAAATGAATGCTTAATTTTTATATGAATCAAACAAATTAAAGTTTTGTTATGTTTGCAAAGTTGTGTGTGTTTTCAGGTATAGAACGTTATGGGAAATGCTACTTAAAAAAACATAAATGATAGAGGTGAATAGATATAACAAAACAGAAGCAGTGAAGCTCGAAACGGTAAATAAGTAATTAAGGATTTGAAAGTGATGTGTGCTTATGAGGTGTAATAATAGGTTTGAAGATGAGACATTCAACAAGTGGTTAAAAACTTTCTAACTCGTCAACAACCTTCCTACGAGAATTTAAACAATAAATTTATATTAACCAAGTTAAAATATACAACTAATATAAATAAAAAATCAAAGATAATATACAAATACCTAAAACAACCAAAATCTGTATCTCGAATAACAATTTCACTTTAAAAGTCCAAAAATGAAGTTCGTTTAATAAAGTAAACATCGGGATTTTACGAAGTCACTACACCATAACATTTTACAACTATTTCTACCAAATAATAATTAGTTGTTAGTTAAAAAAATACTGAATTCAATATAAAATAGCAAAATAATTAAAACATTGCACAAATTCTTTAGAAAAAAAGCACAGAATTGAAAATCAACAAACGGCGAAGTGACACTGACAACTTTGTTTACATTCTAACAAAGATTAAAAGCAACAACTATAACATTTTTTTATATTTAAAATATGTACAGTTTTTGGATATAATAGCACATTAAAATTTTCAACACATAATTAATTAATTAAATTAATTTTAGTGCGTAAAAAATATTTTAAAAACAAAAAATACTTTTTATGCATTTTTAAGCATAGAAATATATTACTACAACGACGCATACCTGAGAGAATATGAAAGGATGAGGCTTACATTATGAGAGGCTTGAGACCATTATTTTTTTAAGTTCCTTGCTTGAAACAGTGATAATAAAAGCCAAACCAATTAAGCTTTTATCTATTAAACTAAATTGGTTTAAATCAGTATTATTATTGTGTTATTTTTTTGTTTTTAGAAGGGTACATGTTATTTAGCTCTTTCAAACTCAATCTCTTCTCTATGTTCAAACTTATCCGATAGAGCTCTCTACTAATAATATATCCATGATTTTAGGAATTTTGTAGTTATGTTGCAAAATAATATAATCCTCCATCTTTATTATTGTTATCATCCTTGTGGTTGTTATTTTTATAGAGTGTTTAATTAATTTTATTAAATTAAATAATTAACTATTTATACGAATATCTTTTGTTATTAGATAAAATGTAGCGATAATAAGTTAAAAATATTCGCCTGTGCGGATTTCATTTCTTTTTTTTGTTAAATCAAAAATCCTAGGAACGAAAGAAACCGCTCTCTTAAATGTTTTGTCGACTTATGTTTAAAAAATCATACTATATTTTATTTATTTTTAATAATTTGTTATTTAACAATGATGATGAATATGGAAAGTTTGGACAGCTTCGAGGTTTTTAGATGAAGATTCATTTTGAGCAAGGAAAGGTGAGATTACCAAAATAAACTGCGTTCTCCATAACTGGAAGTTTCATCACCTAATTTTTAAATTTATCTTACATTTCTGTGAATTCAGTCCCGTTACTGCCTACTCTTATACTTGATAATAAATACTAACTTGTTTATTTTTTAAAGATCTTCTATTTAATCTCGATAGCTACTTTTAAATTTTTACGTCTAATTTTTAAAGGTAAAATGAAGTTAAATAGTTATTAAAAATGACCTTCGATGTGTTTAATACGGTATCTTAAAGTGTAGAAGGACACTTTTATGAAACTATTAATTTTTCTATAAAGGAAAATTGTCCCTGAAGAACTAAGTGTTTTTCTAGAAGTTATTATGATACTTTTTTATTTAATCTTTGATGTATCATGTTGTTGGTCTATTAATCATAATGATAACATTACATAAGTGGATATAAAATTAACTGTGAATTCACTTCCTTTCAAAAACTGTGAGTTTCCATTAAAGTTGACTTATAAAAACTTGCTGCTGGCTTGACCTGAAAAAATACATAAATGTCTAGTGTCTAGATAAAGTAAAATAAAAATAATAATAAAATAAAGTAATAAAAAAGTTAAGACTTAAGATCTAAGTATTTTTTCCCGAAACTTCTTTCCATTGTGGACATTTTGATAGCTCAAATACAGTAGTAAACTTACTTGTTGTAAGTTTACAACAAGTAAGTTAATAAAGTGGAATAGAACCAATAAGTGACTTAATTAATGTTTGTGGGGAATGTCACAAGTTGCTGGTGTCTTAAAAGCAATTTTGACTAGGGCTACTTTATCACTTAGAGTTACTATTGAGGAGATTATTCAAATGTCTTGTTGCCTGTCATTGATGAAGATTATTTTTTTGAACAAATATTTATGTAAAACAATAACAAAATAATTAAAATTTTTGATTCCAGACAAAATAAAAAAACAAAGGTTTATTTAAACACTATTTTGACAGTAGACAATTCATCTTATATTGTTGTTTCTTAACACACTGGCAGCCATTTTTTCAGTTCACTGTTACTACTACTATCTATTATATTTAAATTAAATGTATGCTAATTTGATGATACTTATGTAGCTTTCTTGCTCTGAAACTATTATGCACTTATTTACTTGAGTACCACTCTATAAAGCATACTCAATCAGAATGAGGTGTCAAAAATATATTTTGCATGGTATTAAAGTATGGACACACGGTTAAAATCTGTTGATAGAGTGGGAAAATAGTATGAGGACCAATGAGGTTTCTGAATATGAAATTGGGGACGTGGTTTAACATCCAGGACTAACCTTATTGGTTCCCACATTATTTCCCCATGCTGTCAACTGATTCATGCTAATACCTGGTTCTGAACTCGCAACAGTGAAGGGTCAGATTTTAATGATTTCTCAAGATTTTTTAAATATTTCTTGTAAAATTAATAAGTTTGAAACAAACTATTTGCAGTAACCTATCAGGGTTCAGAGATTCCTACTGTTGTATTCCAAAAACTACTTGTAGTATTGGTCCCATAGTATTGGTTTATTGGTACTTCTTTGGATTAGATGCCCATCCATAAATCACAACAGACTGTGATTTAAAAAATTACAACTTAATAATTGACACAATTAATAAAATGATTAAGGTAAATAAACAAAAAGTGCGGGTTTGTCAATGATTTCACAATCTGGTTTGATATTGTCGCATTTATATTGTTAATCTAGTATTATAATTTTTATTGTCTGTTTCTGGTATACTAAAATAATAGTAATTATCTACTTTCTTAGATGGTTGCTTGAACCAAAAAAGTTAAATTTATTCTAGAGTTATTTGATATTATTTGAGGTGCATAGACTCAGAATTAATATTCTCTAAAAATGTACACATCCACTTGTTTAACTTCGGTCACCCTAGTATGACTGGTGGCAATTTGCGCCTAAACATTGAATTATGCATATTATAAAAAATAATCATAAATTTAATAGTTAGAAATAAAAAAAGAATAAATACAAATGAAATTCAAGTTAATAATACTCAAATAAATGATTATGTACTCAAAACTGATTGTTTAACATTTTTTATTAGGAATTATTTGGTCACCTAGGAGTTAACGTACATCCTAACACATCTAGTCTAAGGGAGGAAGCCCTACGCCTGGATCACTGAGTGGAGTTCACGTATGGATTGGAAAAGGTATAGACAGGAAAGCCCAGTGAGTAAGTCATTTGTTGTTATGGACAGTTGTATACTATAAGCAAAACTTCATCTCATCTACTAAAAAGGATAAAATTAGCACGATTTTTAAAAAAAAGTTCTTATCATTTTTGTGAAAAATAAAAAACTTCTGGTGTTGGTCGCATTTTGGGCGAAGTTTCCTTTAAATGCGTTTCTGTGCCAACAATGCCATTTTGCTAACAGTTCCGGTTACATTTTAACATAAACTGAACAGTACTCATACAACCTACTTGTAACTCTTTTGCTTTATTTTCAAAGGAAATCCTAATATCCCGTTTTTTATACAAAACTATACCTTTCATGAGTATAACACATCTCATTAGTGCACTATTAAAGCTCAGTTATGTAACTTCAATATTTTTAAGCCTCATTCCCTAAAAACAAAAAGATGAGTTATCAAATCAAAACACATCCATAAAAGTTGGCCTTGCAGGACTACCGTATTTCTATAGCAATTTCCAAGGAAATATCTATAAAGTATTGCTAGTCACAGTATTACGAATTTTAAAAATTTGTTTTGAGAAGTTCGGACATGTAATGGTTATACTGATGGTAGAGTCGCCCTAACGTTGGATCATAGCTGTGAGTAGTGCACCAAAACGTGTATCATTTTAGCAATTTTTCAAATAAAAATGAGCCTTATGAGATTAGGCATGGTGGGTGTAATTAGAGTATGTGAAAAAACTTTGTGCAGTTATGTAGATACTTAATACTACAATAAATATTTGTTTTGTTTCAGTTTGCGTGATCAATTGTCAAGAGCAAGAAGGACAATTAGTTCTACCCGTAAAGAACAAATCTCAGTATAGATACACAGAAGAGCTGCGAAAAATACCTCCTAAAAGATATTAAAGGAATACAAAGTAACTCAAAAGAAAACTCGGCTAAATTGTGCCCAAGGAAGTAAAAGTACAACAATTTTTATGTTCAATTTGGTAATTCCTGAGTTTAACCAAGTCCTCAAGTCTTTCACAAAGTAGAAGGTGAATATATCCTGTTAATTCAATTTTTATTTGTCCACAATATTTTGATTGTCCCCATATCAAGATAAAACTAGTTTAAAAAGCAATCTAAAACATACAGATCATGCGTTAACCATACCATAGCCTAATCTTAGTCAAGTTGTAGACCTTAATTTCACTTATAGCAAGGCTAACCAATTTTGTATAGAATGTCTTGCTTTACCATAAAGATAATGTACGAGGTAACATGGGTCTAACCTGCCTCAGATCAATCACTGCAAGGTCTTGTCACTCTGACAAAGAACATATGTTGGCTCATGCTACATTGGACATTGAGATCGAAAATCCAATAATAGTATCAGGCCAATAGCCCTTGTAAAAAAGTAAAAAATAAACCATACGCATTCTAATCCAGACCTTAAATCAAGTTTGTTTTTTTTTTTAGGTACAAATCGCAATTACTTTGCAGGAAAAATGTTTATAAACCAAATGAATTAACTATTAATTTCAACTTAATCAATAAATTAATGAAATCGGAATCTATTTCTTTACACAGTATCTTTCAACAGTTAGTATGTGAGATCTTAGTCATTGTTCATCAAGAAGTAAAAACACTCTCAATACAAACGAATCTTCAGGGAAATGTATAAAAGACTCAAATCACATGCATAGAAGATACTCGTACTGTCAACATTAATGAAATAAAAAGAGGCAACCCCAAAATGACATGTCAAAATATTAACCACAGGAATTTAAATTTTATTATTTAATGTTGTAATTGCTGTAAACAAATCAGTTTTCAATAAATACATTTAAATTCAATCAATACCGCTAACCACTGATCCAACATAGTTCGAGAAATCAATTGACAAAGAATGAATACACACGCACTCACCAGCCCACACACACACACACACACAAGCACACACACACAACACACACACACATATATATAATAAATAATATATAAAGTAAGGTAACGTATAAAATATATATAAATATATAAAATATATATATGTATTATTTATTATATGTGTATTTGTAAATAAATATTTTACTATTATTTAAATCTCTGCTGGACAAATACACGCAGGCAACACCCATATCACAGTGATGGCCCAGTCGCGATACTTAAAAGATTTCTTCTAATACTTTGGACCATCTTGTCATATTATATTCCCAGATCCAACAGCTAAGTAAGTTCATGTAGAAGTTGAGAAAAGAATGCCAAAGGATTCCTAAATCA
>JACMZG010000022.1:21549805-21614843 GCA_018340805.1 Microvelia longipes
GACCACAATGAATAAATTCCATACACTCAACTTGTAAAGATGGTGGAACAACAATTCTAGATCCTTTCACTAAAAGAGATTAGCAATAGCAAAATCGTACCTATATTGATAATAATTAATTAATTCAGGTGGAACCTGAGACCGTGCCGGCCAACCACCACTCACATACTGTTTAATAAGAATAATAACGGGATCTTTACTTTGTTCCACCAATATTTTTTCTAAATAACTGTCTTTAACAGGAATATTTTTTACAATATTATTAACAAAACATTCTACTTCAGAATCTAATTCCCTAGATTCCGTGTCCTCATCCACTGGGGACGGGTTTCTGGACAAAGAATCAGGAATAACCAGTTTGTTCCCTGGGCAATAAATTACCTCATAATCGTATCGCATTAAGCGAATGCGATGTCTCATGAGCCTAGGAGACAACTCGTCAACCGGCTTTGTCTTCAAAATCTGAAGCAAAGGCTTATGATCTGTTTCCAGATAAATGTATGCCTATAATAAATTCTTTAAATTTTTCTGTAGCCCAAGTCAAAGCAAGGCTTTCTTTCTCTATTTGAGATAGAGATTTTTCACAAGCTTTAAGAGTTCGAGAACAATAAGCCACAATGCCTCTAACACCTGTCTTATGACACTCCTGCATGAGGCACCCACCAAGCCCATAAGACGAGGCATCAGCACTAATAATAATTTTTTTACCCAAATCAAAAAAAGATAAAATTGGTGCATTAGAAAGCAAAACCTTAATTTTATTAAAAGATTCTTTTTGAGGTTGATCCCAGATAAAAGCTACATCTTTTTTAGTAAACTATTTAAAGGTTCTAAAACCGAAGACTTATCTTTGACATATCTACCAGCAAAATTTATCATGCCTAAGAGTTGCTGAACCTCTGTTTTATTAGTAGGCTCGGAAAATTTAGTATAGCCTCAGTATGCTTAGGGTGTACTGAGATACCTTTGTCTGAGATCATATGACCCAAATAATCTATATCAGAAACACCAAACTTTGACTTGGTAACGTTAATAGTTATTCCCTTTTATGAAGCCTAGACAAAACTTCTTTATAATTTTTCATGAGTTTCAAGATCAGGTGAGTATATAAAAATATCATCTATGTGAAATACTATATTAGGAATGCCAGAAAGAACTTTAGCTATCTTAGAACTAAAAAGTTCAGGGGCACAAGATATACCAAAAGGTAACCTTTTAAAAAAAAACCTTCCAAAAGGGGTTATAAAAGTTGTCAACAGCTGGCTCTCCTTGTCCAACTTTACCTGATAAAAACCCGAGTTAAGGTCTATTTTAGAGAAAACTTTAGCTCCCTTGAGCTGTGCTAAAGTTACTTCTACTCCATTGATAGGAAAGTAAGGTCTCAAAACATATCTATTGAGTGCGGTATAGTCACAGCATAACCTGACCTTATCTCCTTTAGGAACAACAACAATAGGAGCAGTCCACTCGGTAGCTCTCTCTATTCTTTCAATTATATCAAGCTTTTCTAGCCTATCCAGCTCATTTTTCACCTTTCCTAATAAAGGTATTGGTACCACACGAGGGGTAGATTGGATAAAGGGAACATAATTATCTCTGAGCTCGATTTTAATTTCATCTTTGAACTCTCCAACACTCTCAAAATTCCGGGGAACATATTCCCAACAGCCTCTGTGGTAAAGCTAAAATTCTTTTTGACATTATTTATAGATATAATACCAAAATTAGTACAGTCTCCCCGACCTAAAATAGGCCTCCTCAAATATTTTAAAATATACAATTTGACAGGCAACATTTTACCCTTGTACCTGATATTTGAGGTTATATAGCCCAAACTACCTAAAGATTCCCCACCTGGACCTGATACCTTACTATGATCCTTAATGATGTCGATATGAGAAGGAAGCATAGATGACGGCAAAGCAGAAATGTCTGAACCAGAGTCTATAAGAAATGAACATTTATTCCTTAAGCGAAGAACTTCCATATCCAGAGTCCACTGATCTGTAGAACATTCATTGATCTGACCAACAAAGTGCTGAAGAGACAATTGAGAAACATCCATTTTACTCATCTTCTGTAGTTTCTGTCTGATTTATCTTCTTGTTACCAGCTTGTCGGCAAGCATTAGCCCAGTGACCACGCCGTTTACAAGATCGGCAAACACTTTTCCTGGCTGGGCACTGAGACCTGTGGTGTGGAGACCTTCCGCAAAAAAAACACTGAGATGTACCTGAGGTTTGAGAAGAGCCTGAGGCTTGCGATGTACCAGCTGACTGAGGCCCGTTCTTATTAAACGAAAAGGGTCTAGAGTTAAAAGATCGAGACCCCTTGAGTGGGTTTGACCTAACTTGGCACACTCCTGACCTCTCATAACCCGAGAGCTCTGAGATTGTATCTCAGCCTGCCTCGCTGCTAGTATTGCATCATCCAGAGTGAGATTATCTCTCCTCTGAAGCTTCTCTGAACATGAATGATCTAACATTCCAACAAGAATCTGATCCCTGATCAACTCGTCTTTAAGATCTTTGTAATTACAATACTCTGCCATCTTATGAAGATCGGTTATAAAAGAATCTACTGCCTCCCCAGCAAGCTGCATTCTTTGTCTGAACTTGTACCGCTCAAATGTAACGTTCTTTTTTGGGATAAAGTACCCATCGAATTCCTTGAGGGCCGCATCAAAAGTAGTAGGTTTCGTAGAAAACTGATTGAAAATAAGTTCTGCCTGCTCACCCATACAATAGACAAGCAAGTCCAATTTTTCCGCATCTTCTTTCTTTGAATTACCAGAAACTGTAAGATACCTTACGAACCTGGTCTTCCAGACATCCCAACCTTGAGGGGCTGCAAAATCGAACGCACCCGGCGGCTGCACAAAAATAGGTGCGCTTGCCTGAGTCATCGACACCGAATTACCGCCACTACCTTTTGTCATACCGGACTAAGTAACACAACCGGAACTAATAAATCCAAATTTAACATTAACCGCTGCCACCATGTAGGATTAATAAATAAATAACATCGCAAACAGTCCTAGAGATCACGTGTATTGAGATATGAGAAGCGAACATGGAAAACAGTGAGGTTACAAGATAAATTTATAATCATATTATATAAGCGCAACAGCGCATTACCGCAAACACTCTTTATAATAAATTTTATATAATTAACTCTAAATTTTATTTTCACAGATAAAGTAAAATAGATTCCCTCCCTCTATTATAAAGATATGGTGTTTAGCTTTGTTAAGTTGTAACTCAGATTTTGACCTTTATACAAGGGCCATCCCCTAGCAGGTTAGTATTGCTTAGCTCTCTGTTATCTTGATAATGATGATTAAGAGGGAATGAAAGATCATTAGCCTGTACTTGTTCAGACAAGTCACCAGATTCTGGATTTGTTCCATCTTGATCTTATCCTTCGTAGGTCACAACATTTTATAGATATTCATATTTAAGTTTAACTTTTGGTTGATTTTATGTGTTACAGCTCTGAAGATATAAACAAATATTTATCAAATGAATTAAATATAAAACAAAATTTATTTCTACAGGTGTATAGAACTCAAACTAATTTATTAATCCCGTATACATTTAAATAAAATAGCTTTGTTTATTTAAATCACATGAAATGATAATTTCAACCATACACCTAGCTACGAATATATAGAACTCATATTGGCTGATTTTTCTCTTGAAGAGAATGAAGAGATATTTAAACTAACACTTTTCCTGCCAGAAAGTTTCACATATCAATAGGAGTTGGGAAAAATATCAATCTAATCATCTCAGAGACTCATAAGAAAATCTCAATAGGAAAGGAATAAGCTTTAGAGGATGTCACAAAATGACTCCTAAAGGTACAACTATAAAACTTAAGGCATTATAGGACAACATTTAAATTATTATTAGTAAATGGTTAGCACCATAATTAAATGTTATCATGTACAAATAAATCCAATGGTATACATTGCTAACAAGTTAAGATACCTCTAATTCTCTGATAGCATCTCTAATTTTGGCTGGTCTCTTATTACTTGGACACCAAACAATTCCTCTTTTTTCACAATACGATTTTTTGCCGATTTGAAATTCATGCTCTAATTGATTTCTTTTTTCATGATAACTGAAAACAGAAGAATTAATTACGTAATATGAAATACATTAAACATTTTTTAGGTTGGCAGCAAGTAATTATTGAACCACTCAAGGAATTAATACGCTGGATGGTTATGGTTATGTAAACATTATTACATTTATTTCCATCTAATGTGCCAACTAAAATTATTTAAGACTAATATAAAAGAAATTATAAAGACTCAAAGAAAAAAAGGTCTTCTCAGAAAATATATTAATATTATAATAGAATCTGCCTTTCAATCTAGCAGATCTAAAGACTCTTAGACATCATAAGAGTCTAAGTAAATACAAAAAAAATATAAAGAAAAATAAATCAAATAAAGATAACATAAATATCATAGAAGGGGCACTTCTTTAGATATTTGCTCCCTTTTTCGGGAGTACTATACTGCTTTTTTTTACCTATGTGACCTTCTTTAGTTTGTTACTCCCCTTTGACAGGATTGACTGGTTACTCCACATAATTTTTTGGTATTATTGCTAACCTTTATATATTTTACCTGGTATTATAATCTCTTACCCGCGATGTAGAAAAGCATTGGGGCTTTTGTTGACGTTAGAATAGGGGGAAAGACAAAGATATGGCATCTCAAATAAGAGAAGTAACCATTTAAAGAAGGTCTCTAAGTAAACTTCTTCAAATAGTTACTCCCATACAACGCTATCAAAATAGTACATCTTCAACAAAAAACTTCTGATTAACCTCTAGTTACTCCCAACCTTTATTATTTTGTCTAACAAGGGATGTATATATATAATTTTTTTAGTCCTTTTTCCCCCTCATTTATTTATTACTTTATCAATTTAAGTATAATTTTTTAATTATTATTTCAATTTTCTAAATATTTAAATTTATTCTTTCTTTAATATATTTATTTTATTTTTTAAACATTTTCCCAAAACTCCCTTTCTGGTACTTACAGAAAAGGAGTCTCTCATGGGTATTTGTATTCCAACATTCTGTCCCGTAATGGGTTGAATGTCATCAGACAGATTAGAGGTTCTTTGTCTATACTGTTGCCCCATAGGTACTTTCATAGAATAAGGACCACTAATAGGGGATCCATTTTCCGTAAAAGTGCCCCTTTTCTTTTTTTATTGATTTTATTATACAATTTTTGTCCTTAAACCTTTCTTTTTTAGTTTGTTGTAAGGAAGTAACTATCTATATCAAATCCCTTTGATATGGGGGAGTAACTATCAAAAAAGTACCATAGAAGGTAGGGTAGTCAAATAGGAAAATAATGTGATCATAAATAAATATAAAAACTCAGTAGACAAGACAAGAGTCATAGTTGACGGGCTGGATCTTAGGATCAGAAATAAGGGTCTGTGGCGAAATGGCTATCTCCCCTCTTTACCTTTCTTACAACAGGCTTAATTTCCACTCTTCATGATATTCCTCAGAATTTATTTATTTATTTAAATAAATTTAAATGAGATAAAATTTATGACTAAGAAATATGGTGGAAAAAATATACTTGATTGTCATCCTGATATAGTTATGGCTATAGTGTTGTAGGACACTCTACTGCTGGATTTATCAAACATAAATATTTGATTTATACATTGTCTTCCCTCACTAAGAGAATTTAATAAAATAATTTTGAAGCGTGGATGAAAGGAGAAGTGTGAGTCTACTCACTCTAAAACATGGGGATAAACAAAACACTATCGAGTATAACTTGTGTCAGTTATTACTTATCCCTGCAAATTTGTTAAATGTTTAAGTAATCACTTACAATAGTTATTTGTGTAACTAGGCAGGAAAATGGAATATTACTGACTAGTATTGAGGTTAGCCCCTGAGCCGAAGGCGAGGGTGTGCTATCTAAATTACCTGCAGAGGCGAAGCCGAGGCAGGTAAAATATAATTTGACTGACGAGGCAAAACCGTGGAAGGCAAATATACGAGTCAGTAATGTTTCCTTTCCTGCCTTGTTCCACACAATATTTTATATGCGAACAGTACATAAATAAACATAAATCAAAGCTAGCATTGTTGAAAAACTTATTACGTTTGTATAATGTTTTATATTTACATTTTCTTTGACTGGTAATACAGATCTTATCATCGAGAAAGTTGACCACAGAGTAGAGCTCGATTTTGTGTTTGAAAGTTCTTTTAAATACGCTAACACAACGTTTTCATTTACATTCTTTACTTTTTTCTCTGAGCACTATTCTTTGAACCAAAGTTTTATAAATAGAACAGAAGTTCTATTTATAAAACTTTACTTTGAACACTTCATATGCTTTGAGATACCTACTTTATGATTTGCCGGGTAGTAGGCTCTCTTTGGCATTTGTAGCTATTTCCAAAACATCCGGCGGGGAATGTTCGAAAAGTTCGTTTATATCTTCGACGATATTCATCACAAAACAAACTTTTAAACTGTATTAAATACAGGTTCGAATGATAAAAGAAGTAAATGACTTGACAAAAAAAGATGAGATAATAAACCCAAGACAAAAAGTGTTGCCTTTAATATAATCAATAAAATTTATTTCTAATTAAAGATTTACATTACAATTGTTTCATTTTAATTTAATTAGTTAAATAATGTAATTATTCATTATATAAATTAATGAATAAATTCAATAGACTTTTATTATTAACTAATCATGTTTACAAAAATATCTATTAACTTTCTTTACTGGCATAGCAGGGGTGGCTGGAAATGCTACTTTCCTGCCTAGGCAGGTAAAGTGCAGTCATTCATGACTACTTACCAGCCGATCTGGGAAATGCTACTTTCTCACCTAAAATTAGTTCAGTAATGCTTTATTTTCCTGCCGTGAGCAGATAAATTATTTTATGTTTTTACTTAAAAAATGAATAAAATTGAACAATGGAGACAGATAAAAACCACTGTGAGCATAGATTGTAAAATTAAACATGAGATACGAGGCCTCCTTTTATTTTACAGTAGGCCTAAAGTGTGAGTAGACTTAATCATCTCCTTCCATACTCTCCTTTAAGATGACTGTAGTTTTTAATAGTGATTGAATTATTGCAAGATAAACATTGTAAAACTTAAATGAATGCTTAATTTTTATATGAATCAAACAAATTAAAGTTTTTTTTATGTTTGCAAAGTTGTGTGTGTTTTCAGGTATAGAACTGTTATGGGAAATGCTACTTAAAAAGAACATAAATGATAGAGGTTGAATAGATATAACAAAACAAGAAGCAGTGAAGCTCGAAACGGTAAATAAGTAATTAAGGATTTGAAAGTGATGTGTGCTTTATGAGGTGTAATAATAAGGTTTGAAGATGAGACATTCAACAAGTGGTTAAACAACTTTCTAACTCGTCAACAACCTTCCTACGAGAATTTAAACAATAAATTTACATATTAACCAAGTTAAAATATACAACTAAATATAAATTAAAAAAATCAAAGATAATATACAAATACCTAAAACAACCAAAATCTGTATCTCGAATAACAATTTCACTTTTAAAAGTCCAAAAATGAAGTTCGTTTAATAAAGTAAACATCGGGATTTTACGAAGTCACTACACCATAACATTATTTACAACTTATTTCTACCAAATAATAATTAGTTGTTAGTTAAAAAAATACTGAATTCAATATAAAATAGCAAAATAATTAAAACATTGCACAAATTCTTTAGAAAAAAAGCACAGAATTGAAAATCAACAAACGGCGAAGTGACACTGACAACTTTGTTTACATTCTAAACAAAGATTAAAAGCAACAACTATAATTTTTTTTTATATTTAAAATATGAACAGTTTTTGGATATAATAGCGACAAATTAAATTTTCAACACATAATTAATTAATTAAATTAATTTTAGTGCGTAAAAATATTTTTTAAAAACAAAAAGTACTTTTTATGCATTTTAAGCATAGAAATATATTACTAGAAGAGGCATAATACCTGAGAGAATATGAAAGGATGAGGCTTACATTATGAGAGGCTTGAGACCATTATTTTTTTAAGTTCCTTGCTTGAAACAGTGATAATAAAAGTCAAACCAATTAAGCTTTTATCTATTAAACTAAATTGGTTTAAATCAGTATTATTATTGTGTTTATTTCATTATATTAAAAATTGAAGGCCTGAAGGAGTACATGATGTTTTTTGTGTTTCAAACTCAATCTCTTCTCTATGTTCAAACTTTAACCGATAGAGCTTCTCTACTAATAATATATCCATGATTTTAAGTAGTTATGTTGGCAATAATATAATCCTCCATCTTTATTATTGTTATCATCCTTGTGGTTGTTATTTTTATAGAGTGTTTAATTATTTTTATTAAATTAAATAATTAACTATTTATACGAATATCTTTTGTTATTAGATAAAATGTAGCGATAGTAAGTTAAAAATATTCGCCTGTGCGGATTTCATTTCTTATTTTTTGTTAAATCAAAAATCCTAGGAACGAAAGAAACCGCTCTCTTAAATGTTTTGTCGACTTATGTTTAAAAAATCATACTATATTTTATTTATTTTTAATAATTTGTTATTTAACAATGATGATGAATATGGAAAGTTTGACAGCTTCGAGGTTTTTAGATGAAGATTCATTTGAGCAAGGAAAGGTGAGATTACCAAAATAAACTGCGTTCTCCATAACTGGAAGTTTCATCACCTATATTTTTATAATTCTTATCTTACATTTTCTGTGAATTCAGTCCCGTTACTGTCCTACTCTTATACTTGATAATAAACTTACTAACTTGTTTATTTTTTAAAGATCTCTATTTTAATCTCGATAGCTACTTGTTAAATTTTTACGTCTAATTTTTAAAGGTAAAATGAAGTGTAATAGTTATTATTAAAATGACCTTCGATGTGTTTAATACGGTATCTTAAAGTGTAGAAGGACACTTTTATGAAACTATTAATTTTTCTTATAAAGGGAAATTGTCCCTGAAGAACTAAGTGTTTTTCTAGAAGTTATTATGATACTTTTTTATTTAATCTTTGATGTATCATGTTGTTGGTCTATTAATCATAATGATAACATTTATTATAAGTGGAATAAAATTAACTTGTGAATTCACTCCTTTCAAAAACTGTGAGTTTCCATTAAAGTTGACTTAAAAAACTTGCTGCTGGCTTGACCTGAAAATATTACATAAATGTCTAGTGTCTTAGATAAAGTAAAAAAGTTAAGACTTAAGATCCTAAGTATTTTTTCCCGAAACTTCTTTCCATTGTGGACATTTTGACAGCTCAAATACAGTAGTAAACTTACTTGTTGTAAGTTTACAACAAGTAAGTTTAATAAAGTGGAATAGAACCAATAAGTGACTTTATTAATGTTTGTGGGGCTGTCACAACGTTGCTGGTGTCTTAAGAAGCAATTTTTGACTAGGGCTACTTTATCACTTAGAGTTACTATTGAGGAGATTATTCAAATGTCTTGTTGCCTGTCATTGATGAAGATTATTTTTTTGAACAAATATTTATGTAAAACAATAACAAAATAATTAAAATTTTTGATTCTAGACAAAAATAAAAAAAGAAAGGGTTTATTTACACACTATTTTTACAGTAGACATTCATCTTATATTGTTGTTATCTTAACACACTGGCAGCCATTTTTTCAGTTCACTTGTTACTCTATTCTACTATATTTTTAAATTAAATTGTATGCTAATTTTTATGATACTTATGTAGCTTTCTTGCTCTGAAACTATTATGGCACTTATTTACTTGAGTACCACTCTATAAAGCAGTACTCATCAGAATGAGGTGTCAAGAATATATATTTTGCATGGGTATTATAGTATGACACACTGTTAAAATCTGTTGATAGAGTGCAAAAATAGTATGAGGACCAATGAGGTTGGCTGAATATGAAATTGTGGACGTGGTTTAACATCCAGGACTAACCTAATTGGTTCCCTCACATTATTTCCCCATGCTGTCAACTGATTCATGCTATACCTGGTTCTGAACTCGGCAACAGTGAAGGGTCAGATTTTAATGATTTCTCAAGATTTTTTAAATATTTCTTGTAAAATTAATAAGTTTGAAACAAACTATTTGGCAGTAACCTATCAGGGTTCAGAGATTTTCCTACTGTTTGTATTCCAAAAACTACTTGTAGTATTGGTCCCATAGTATTGGTTTATTGGTACTTCTTTGGATTAGATGCCCATCCATAAATCACAACAGACTGTGATTTAAAAAATTACAACTTAATAATTGACACAATTAATAAATGATTAAGGTAAATAAACATAAAAGTGCGGGTTTGTCAATGATTTCACAATCTGGTTTGATATTGTCGCTATTTATATTGTTAATCTAGTATTATAATTTTTATTCTGTTTGTGTATATACTAAAAATAATAGTAATTATCTACTTGCTCTAGATGGTTGCTTGACCATCTAAGTTACACAAAAGTTAAATTTATTCTAGAAGTTGAGAGTTATTTTATTATTATTGAGTGTGGCAAGACTCAGAATTATTATTTCTCTAAAAATGTACACATTTCACTTGTGTTTAACTTCGTTGTCACGCTCTAGTATTGAGCTTGTGGCAAATTTGGTCTGCCCATAATACATTTGATATTTTATCAAATTATGAAAAATAGATCATAATATTTATAGTTATAAATATAAAAAAGTAATATAATAAAATGAAATTTCAAGTTAATAATATCTCAAATAAATTATTATTTACTTCAAACTGATTTTTTAACATTTTTATAGGAATTATTTGGTCACCATGGAGTTAACTACATCAACACATCTATGTCTAAGGATGAAGCCCCTAGCCCTGGATCACTGAGTGTAGTTCAGTATGGATTTGGAAAATGTATAGAATGGAAAGCCAGTGATGTAAGATCATTTGTTTTATTGGACAGGTTTATACCTATAAGCAATAACTTCATCTCATCTACTAAAAAGATAAAATTACACTTATTTTTCTTATCATTTTCTTTAAAAATTAAAACTTTTGATGTGTTGGTCTGCATGTTGGGCTAATTTCCTTTAGAATGCATGTTTCTGTGCTTTACAATCCATTTTTGCTTAAAGTTCCGGTTTACATTTTAAGCAGTAAACTTAAGCAGTTACTCAATTATCAAGCTCTACTTGTAAATCATTTTTTCTTTATTTTTCAAAGGAAATGCTCATAATTATCCTGTTTGTTATACAAAGCTATACCTCTGAAATTGAGTACACACCATTATTTGCACTAGTTTAAAGCTCAGTTAGTGTTAAATCTTCAAAGTTTTTAGCTCATTCCTCAAAAACAAAAGAATATGAGTTATCAAATCAGAAACACATTCCATAGAAATTTTGCTTGGCATGTTTGACTACCTATTCTATAGCAATTTTTTCCCAAAGGAAATTTGCTATAAATATTCTAGTCAACAGGTTTATTTACGAAGTTTTTAATTGTTAAAATTTTGTTTGAGAATATGTTCGGACATGTTAATGGTTACTGATGTAAAGAGTCCCCTAACTTTGGATCATAGCTGTGATTGTAGTGCACCAAAACGTGTCTCATTTTAGCAAATTTTCAAATAAAAATGAGTTTATGAGATTGAGGTCATGGTGGGTGGTAATTAAGTATTTGTAGAAAAAAATACGGTTGTGTTGCAGTTTATTAGATTTACTTAATGATCTTACTAAATAATATATTTTGTTTTGTTTCAGGTTTGCGTGGATGCAGATTGTCAAGAGCAAGAATGGGCAATGGTTAGTGCTACCCGTAGAAGAACAATATCTGGCAGTATAGATACACTAGGAAGAGCTGCGTTAAAAATACCTCTAAATGATATTAAAGGATACAAAGTAACTCAAAAGAAAACACGGCTTATAATTGTGCCCAAGGATAGTAAAGTACAACATATTTTTTATTTTCAATTTGGTAATTCTGATGGTTTAACTCAGATCCTCAAGTCTTTCATCACAAGTAGAAGGTGAATATGATCTTTAATTCAATTTTTATTTTGTCTCACAATTATTTTTTATTGTTCTACCATATCAGATGAAAACTAGGATTAAAAATCAATCATATAAACATACAGATCATCTGTTATACCACACCATACCTATCATTTTAGGTCAAGTTGAAACTTAATTTACTTATACTAAGGCTAACCAATTGTTGTATAGAATGGTCTTGCTTACCAGTAAAGATCAATGTACGAGTTACATGGTGTCTAACCTGCCTCAGGATCAGTCTTGGTTCTTTGTCACTCTGACAAAGAACAAGTTGTTTAGTCTCATTGCTATCAGTTTGGACATTTGAGATCAATAAGTCCAATAATGAAAGATCAGCCAATATGGGCCCTTGTAAAAGTAAAAAGATAAACCGTCTGCATTCTAATCCAGACCTTAAATCTATTAAGTATCAGAATGCAATTACTTGCAGGAAATGTTATAAAATCGAAATAAATTAAACTATTTAATTTCACTTATCAATAATATTAATGAATCTCACTATTTCTTTTACACATTATCTTTTCAAACAGTTTAAGTATGGTTGAGTATCTCAGTCATTGTCATTCAAAGAAGTAGAAAACACTTCTCAATACGAAACTGAATCTTCAGGGTAAATGTATAAAAGACTTCAATCACAGTGCATAGAAGGATACTCTTACTGTCATCATTAATTATAATAAAATAAGGCACACCAAATGACGATGTCAAATTATTATTATCAGGATTAGTTTTAATTTTATTATTTGATGTTTATTATATTATGTAAACAAATCTAGCTTCTTAATAAACAAATTTTAAAATTCACTAATACCCTCTAGCACTACTGATCCCAACAGATATCGTAGAGGTCATTGACATAAATGAATACACACAACACCCACCCACACCACACACACACACACACACACACACACACACACACACACATTATATATATATATATATATATATATATATATATATTATATATAATATATATATATATATATATATATATAATATATATATGTATGTATGTATGTATTGTGTAATTTTTAAATAAGATTTTTTTACTAATTAATTTGTTAAATCTTCTGGTGGACAAATTACCCACTGCAGGAAACAACAATGCACCATTCGCCACGGCCGGTGCTATACGCCAAAGATAGATAATCTTCATTAATACTTTTGAACCTATTCTTGTCATATTTATATTCCAGAATCAAAGCAAGATTAAGAAGTTTCTATGTAGTAGTTGGAGAAAAAATGCCAAAGGGTTCCTAAATCATTCAGTGATTTAACGCTTTCAGAGAGCCCAGACACTGCTGGAATTTCATGTCTAATCTCAAAGACAGGCCCTATGAAACAGCACTCAATTCCTTTTCCAAGTTCTCAGAATTTCTCTGTAAGTTGATTTTTCACTGTCTCTTACCTACATATTCATTTCATTAAATCTATTTCCATATTCGTCTACGATGTATGAAGTAAAAATAAATCAACTTTTATTTCATCCAAACATAATATTAAACTTTACTATAGAATGTAATGAAAACAATATAAAAATATGAAAATAAGAGGCTGAGTTCAATGTTTGGAAGTTGTTTGGACTAATTTTTCTATGAATTATGAATCATAATATTGATCTGAAACCTCGCATTGATAGTCCTATATAAGGCACATTAAGCAGTACCAAGTTTAATTTTTCTGTCAGCTTCAGCTATACTTAAATTTTTATCCTTGGAGATATGTTGCGTCTGACTAGAATTTTGAGGAATTTAGAAAAATGCTGTTAAAGTGGAAAATGTGTGACTTTTAAAAAAGGGTCCTTTAAAATTTGGACTTGTTTCATTTTATTATTTGATCACATTTCTTAATTGATTGTATCATATAGATTATAATTGTTTGTAGTATACAAGCCTCCAGATCACCGTGCTTCTGATGACGAGGAAGTGGTAGGAGATATGGTTTCATCAATGGAAGCCTCAGCTGTGGATGATTTCTCTCTGGTAGACACTGGTTCTCCTGCCAGACCCTGTCCGTCTAGGGGGCCACCACTAGACCCTCTTCAGTGGGCTGCTGCTGCTGATCCTCAGGGTAGAATTACCGACTCTGAAAATATCAAGAAAATCATCTTTAGAGGAGTAAGTAACAATTTATATTCGGAAGATCCTGTTTCTTGTCCTAAATCCTATTTCATTATGGTTCAGAGTTTGGATAATGACAATGGGAATCAGGGGTAAGTGATAACCACGTGTTCAATGTTGTACCAACTACTGTGCTCAGACATGGCCCAAAGTTGTAATCCAAGATAGGAATCAAGGATCATTGCTGGATAATCATCTTACACCCACCAAAGTTGTGCTTCTTCTGGTGACGTATCATATAACCTTTTGATTGCACAAAAGTCCTATATCTTTTTAATATATAATAATTAACTAACCTTTTGACTAAAATTAGTCATCATCAGAGTTTAACAATATAAATTATAAAATAAAAAAAAACAATTTCACAAACTACTCCATATTGCACCTTGGTATGGTTTGTTAAGCTATGTTTAAAATTATGTTTTAAGTTAAAGTTAAGTTAAAGCTATGTTTAAGTATATGTTTTAAACATAGTTTACTTTGGTAAGCTGTAAACCATACCAAGGTGCAATATGAAGTAGTTTGTAAAATTGTTTTTTTTTAATTTTATAATTAATATTGTTAAACTCTGATGATGACTAATTTTTAGTCGAAAGCTTAGTTAATTATTATATATTAAAAAAATATAGGACTTTTGTGTAATTAATATGTTTTTATTTATAAGTCCACAAAAAAAGAAACTTTTTAATATAACCTTTTATTAATCAAAATTTTGCTTTAATATGTTTTTAAAATAATTATTAAATTATGTATATCATGACAAAGCAGTATGAAGATTTAAATTATTTATTTTATTGTATTTTTCAAAATAATATTTTGACCCATGAGATAGCTAATTTAAGTTGTATTTGATGAGAATATTGTGATGTCACACTTTATGAATAGAATTGCCTCTTTAAAAACTTAGTTGAACAAGTATCGAGTATATATTTTCTGTTATCCATTGAATACATGAAGTATGCTCCTTCTATACTAGTATTAGACTTAGATTAAATTTGCATTCTACACATAATGGCTTATTTTGTTTAAAATCTAGCTTTTCTCCTAAGCGCTTTTTTAAAAAATTGTTTGTAGGGTTGCGAGTCATCGCTGAGGTTTGAAGTTTGGAAGTTTTTGCTTGGCTACTACCCTTGGAACTCTACTGTTTCCGAAAGATTAGAGTTAAAGAAACAGAAAGTGGATGATTATTTTAGAATGAAGTTACAATGGAAGAGTTTATCGCCAGAACAGGAGGCTAGGTTCTCTGCTTTTAGGGAAAGAAAAAATCTGATAGGTATGTATTCTATGTACATGATTAGCTTAAATGATAGTACACAGAAGTAGTTTAGTTTCTTCAATTTTACATTTATTTAGTAAAAAGAAAAGTGTGAAAATCTAGAATAAACACTTTCTATATTATTTTAATTTCTCATTTGGGACTTTACTCTCTTCAAAGGTTTACTTTACCAAATAAATCTGATTTATTGTAAGAACGTGTAGGCATCTACTCCAGATTTTCAGACTTTTCTTTTTACTAAATGAATGTAAAATTGAAGAAACTAAACTACTTCTGTGTAATATCATTTAAGCTTATCATGTACATAGCTGATCATGTAATCATCATACATTTTTATTAAGTTTGGGAAAGGGAGTGAAATAAGTGAATAGTTCTCTTAAAATTTCTCTTTAAATAGGTTTACGAGTAAAGTCTCATAAAAATATATAATTCAGATTTGATAAGTTGGCAGCAACTGGACTCCAGTCCACATATCTATTATCACAGCATTACACGGGTTATACTCCTGCTATACTATTATTATTCTAAGGTTATGTGGTACTAATATATGTAATGTATTTACAGAGAAAGACGTGTATAGGACGGATAGAACGATGGAGTTCTTTGCTGGCGATGCGAATCCTAACCTTGCTTTGCTGTCTGATATCCTAACTACGTATGCAATGTACAACTTTGATCTAGGATACGTCCAGGGAATGTCTGATTTATTATCTCCTATTCTGTACCTAATGAATAATGAAGTCGATGCCTTCTGGTGTTTCGTTGGGTTCATGGATAAAGTGGTATGTTTAAGTTGGTTTTTATTTTCCTGCAAATATTTCTATGAAATATTGTGTTACACGTTACATTTCTATGACATACTGACTACAGGTGTCATGAAAACTATAGTAGATGTTAAAAATAAAGTCATTAATTATGTGCTGATCGTTTTAATGTTAGTTTATGAATTATTATTATAATGACTAAGTTTAAAAAGTTAGATATTGTTATTGAGACACTTTTGCTGATCACTTTCTTGTTAAAATAATTTTAATAATTAATTTTTTTAGTATCGTAATTTTGATGAAGATCAGGCTGGTATGAAGAAACAGATGAGTCAGCTGAGCACTCTTCTTTCAGCTGCAGAACCTAGACTCTCCGACTACTTGGATCAAAAGGAATCTGGCAATCTATTCTTCTGCTTTAGATGGTTACTTGTTTGGTTTAAAAGAGAATTCTCATACCAAGATATCATGACATTGTGGGAGGTAAATTTACTTACTTATGAATCGCCTTTTTATTTTCAAGTTTAATTTTAAATTTGGTTGGTAATCATGAGCCCTTGTGATCCATATCATCTAAAGCATTGTTGTTAATTTATTTTACAAGTTTTAATATCTAACTTAACTTAAGTAGATGCCTGTAAGTTGGTTAGAGTTCTCCTGATTTGCTTATATCCTTTAGAATCTTTGTTTCAAATGGTTTTCTAGTTGTTACAACTTAAAAGTCTCTCTTTGTTATTTATTAGGCTACACATATACATTTGTAGGCTATACACATCCATTATATAAGTGGATACACTTTTGCTAAGTGTCAACTCAATTGGATTATTTTTTTTATCTTTTGTAATTAAAAAAACATATTTATGTCATTCAATAACTAATGCTGATAAAGGTATGAAACTTGGCAAATTTGTTGTTGTTGTCTATATTTGTCTATATTGTCTATATAGATGCTAAATTTCAAATTGAATGATACATTTTTTAACAATTTATGACTTTTTGAACATTTTTCTGAGTCATTAGTGATGTCAACATTTTTTTCAGTTAACTACACTAGACCTGAAAATTAATTTTTGTAACAATTTTTTTTAACTTACCTTTAGAAAAAATTAAAGAGGGAATGAAAAGGTGTGTCACAGAAAATTTGTTTTACTCAATAAAAGTTTTTAAAATTATTTATGTTATGCAGATGTTTGTATGTTTTTCATAATTGTTTGACTTTTTCTTGTAAATAATTATTACTTATGGAAATAAAATTGATTCTTATTCTTTAAAATTTTAGAAATATATAATTATATTTCTTGATGAAACTTGATCAGAACTTGATGAAAACCAATCAGAAGGTCTTAAAACACGTAATTCAGATAAATTAGATGAAATCCTGTTTTTAGTTCAAACACATTAGTGTTCCTATATACCTAAAGTATCAATAGGAAAAGAAAACTATAAACAGACTTGACAGTTTTACATCGGGTTAAAGTCTACTTGGATACGCCAGTGCACTCCTAAATATTTATATTTCTACTTAGAGACGCCAGTGCACTCCTAAATATTTATATGTCTACTTAGAGACACCAGTGCACTCCTAAATATTTATATGTCTACTTAGAGACACCAGTGCAATCCTAAATATTTATATTTCTACTTAGAGACGCCAGTGCACTCCTAAATATTTTTTTTTTCACTTGTGGGGCAGCCTCTAGTTATAAACTCTGTTTGTTGGTGTTATATAGGTGCTGTGGACAGGTCTACCTTGTTCTAATTTCCATCTAGTTATCTGTGTTGCTATTCTAGAGTCTGAGAAGAAAATTGTCATGGACAAGAATTACGGATTCACTGAAATATTAAAGGTAATCTTGCAACCTATTCTATATTTATATCTAAGGGCCCTGCACTGTGTCAATCCTATAGTTTTAGCAAATAATTCCCAAAAATTGTTTCTGTTATCTGTCCATTTCAGCAAATTGCTAGAGAAAAAATGAGGTTAGGGTCATTTTTTTTAATAATGATTTGTTTATTTTTTATCAAATAATACAAAAACCTATACAAAATAGTAAACTATTATACTCCTCGCACTATAACTTCTGACATAGTCACGTGACTTAAAATCAGCTGAAAGGGAGAAAATGCATAATAATAATTAACTTCTACATGAAAAATTTATTTTTACCAAAAAATATTCGGTAAAATCAAAAGACTTGCATTAATTACATAGAATTAATAATTTTAATACTATATTTAATAACTTAATTGATATTAATTAAAATAATGTAATGACGTAGAGGCAGGCGAGAAAATCAGATATCAATTTTTCGTTAATCTCAAAATCTTCATGGCAGTCAACTACATACCGGGTACAAGACAAAAATTATTGAGCAGCAATAAAATGAAATACATTTATCTTTTGTATCATATTATAAGGTAATTAAAGAAAAAAAACAAAATATAGTAGGTCTTATTAGAAACCGTATATCAAATTCAAAAATAAATTTTGAGGGCAATTTTGTTACAACCTAGCACAGCTGTGCTACTTTTCTAAACATTTAATAAACAAACGAAATCTGATCTTGATATTAATTTGTCATTATGTTAATTTCGTTTACATTGTTAGTTGGCCCTAGAGTGTCCCTCTAGGGCCACTCTGACCCACATACCCGGTTCGTTGTTCACGAACCAGGTATGCGGGGACGAATCATCTTCATTTTCATGATCATCACTTATCTTCATCACTGATTTGTTAATTTCTTATGTATTAAGCATGAGCTTTGTAATCAAGTAATCAGAGTGTTATATGCAGAAAGTAGCCGATGTTACAAATGGATTTATTTATTAGCACAGGATTAATAGTATGTATGAAATGTTCTACGAAATTATAGGAAAACTTAATGAATGAAATGAAGTTCAGAGCGCAAGTGAAATAATTTTTAAATGGATCAGGACATGTGTGTTTAGAGCACACCCACCGGGTGGTTTTACTATGGTTATCCTGTGAAATCACCTAAGTACCTGTGGGTATTTTTTTCCAAAATTGGATGCCTACTGCTTTTATTAAAACCACTGTTTTTCTTGTTGAAAGTTATAGCACAAGGAGTGTATAGAGCATTATTTACTATTATAAAATAAAATAAATGTTACAATATTATATAATATGTAATATATACAATATTTTAGAGGTTAGGTATAATTTTTGTTTTGATCTATTGGTAGAGGAAAGATATGTAACTCGAACTTAAATGTAACTAAACATTTAAGTTCGAGTTACTATGTCAACAAAGTCATAGTAGAAGTTTAAGTTTAATCTATAGTTAAAGCTAGAAGTAATATTGTAAGTGAATATATGAGCTATGAAGTGAAGCATGGTGGGTGTAATGTGTTGAACCCTGGTGTGTCCTTACATTGGTAAAACGTATCCTAGAGACATAGTTGCTATGTTGGTTGCTAACATTTGGTTCACATCCCTCCCTCGTTACCATTACTATTTAATTGTAACTTAAAATCTCTGGGTTTTAGAGTTGAGCTATCCTTGATATTCTTCCTGCTTTAAAGAAATGCAAATTCCAACTTTTGTTTGAATTTTTTTTGGATGGGTTATTAACAGTGTTAGCATAATACAATAAGGAGTTAGTAACTCAGGACTCTAATATGTAGGGTACTTCTTAGGGTCCTAACAAGTGGTTCTCTATCCCTCTTATCTCAATGATGTATTATTTTTGTTGTAGCATTTCAATGATCTTTCGGGTAAGTTAGATGTAGATAATCTCCTGAGTCGTGCAGAAGGTGTGTACTTATCACTATGTAGCGCCACTGATAGACTCACAGCCTCAACAAGACGGGTTCTAGGTTTGTCTTCAACACCCGCTACTACTAGTTCTGAGGAAGAACTAGATGACCCTCCTTCTAGTGATCACAGACTTCATGATGTGGAGGAACACGATCATGAACAGGGATTTGAAGAGGGCTTACAGCTGTCATATCTTTAACATTCAACTAGCCTAGGTATACACTTTAACTATAAGTTTTAATTAAAGTTACAGTTTTGGATTTGATCAGTTGATAGCCTGCTTAAAATCAGTGGAGTTAAAAATATTAAAGAAAAGTAAAAAAAGCAAATTGAGTACCGGGTACCTCAGAACTTTTCCTCATAAGTTCGGACTTTGCCTGTCCTCAGAATATCATGGTGGCCAAAACCTTTAGTTTATATTACTGCTCTCTAAACTTTGATTACTGCTTTAATATAATTCGAGTTGTTTATTTCAAAAAAATTTGTACTTGGTGAAAATAGCACCTGTGTTTTTTTAAGAAAAATGATTATTGAAAACTCATAAACAATTATAAATGGACAGTTAAAAATAAAGGACACTTTAAAATAAACTGGAGTTCTGTCTGAAAGTTTGTATTATATATAGAATTTTTTTTATAAAACTTGTGAGAGTATGTCTTTTTCCTATGTTTTTAAGGTCGCTGATCATGATTGTATATGTTGGTGAAATGTTAACGTACCTATACATTAATATATTTTTTAACTATTTGTTGGTTCATAATAACTTCTGGACGAAACAGTGATTTACTAAAACAAATTAGATTCCTCGGCCCCTTTTGTTTTCAGTCAACATATGAGGTCGCTAGTTAGATTTATATGATCAGTGTTTACTTGGATTATATCGGAAATCAAAGCAAGGATAGTGCCATACTTTTTTCTGCGTATTCAACCCTCTGTCTCCCCCTCCTCCTCCTCCATCTAAAATTACTGCTCTTTTTATATTTACATATTAATACATTTATTTATAATTTCATTAAATACTATTATCATTAACTATTTTAAAACTTGTTTCCTTAAAGACATGGCTTGTGGGGTAAAGGCTCAAAATCTGACATCCTTCTACTCCCCAAATTAGGTTAAAATAGAAATTGGTAAGAAAGGGAAGCTCGAAATTTAGTATTCAGGAAAAGATAATTTAAAATTAAATGAGGATCCCAACAAAGGTTCCAGTGATAAGAAGAGTGGACTTAAAACTTTCTTCCATCCCTTGTTGCATGAATAACTGTTACTCACTATTATTATATTTATTTCCAGATTGGCCTATAATACATTTCTAATTGAAGACTCCTCTCTTGATTCAGGTTGTGAAAGCTCAAACAGACTCAACTTTTCTAAAACATCATTTTATTTTATTTTCTCGTTTTGATTTTATTTTGTATATTTATTGTTACCATTTTAAGTTTTATTTCGTAAGACCCCACATTAATCCAGCTTGTTGAATCTATAACTAAACTTTATGGAAGACATCAAAAAGTGTTATTATTTGTAGACTTTTCATAGTTAGACTTTTGAAAGATATTTATCCGTATGATGTAAATATGAAAGTTAGGATTGTTAATGTTGATGTCATGCCATAGTGCAATCTCATCTTCTGGATTACCATTAGGTACAGTGTTACCAGGTCCAAGATAATGATGTTTAGAGAACAACAACATTAACAAAAGACAAAACCGATATTTATGTCATAAGTGTAAATACTATTCAAGGTCAAATAAAAATCCACAATGATAAAGAATATTTAAACTCAATAATACTTTATGGTGTATATTTACTCAGTAATTTGAGTTCATGAATTATAATCAATATCAATCTCTCCATTATTTGCCCAATCAATGAGATATAGCCACATTAAAAGTGTTATTAGCATTTCACATGGACTAGAGACCTCTCCCACCTCTGAGATAGTTCCATGTCTTGTATATCTGATTTGCGGTAAATATCAGTAGGGGAACCATCCCCTGCTGTTGGCCGATCTGCACTTCATCCATTGGACGCAAGTTACTGCTATAAAGGTGCGATAAATTCTCATAGAAGAGGAAGAAGACCTCTTTTTAGCTCTGCCGAGGAACCCTCCGACATAAAACATCTACACTCTCTATTGTACCTTAGAGAAGTGCAGCCTGAGCCCTTCACCATGATACAACAAGATGGATACATTTTTGTAATACATTTATGACCAATGTGTCAAGCTTGACAAGTCTATCAACGTGTTTTTGGGGGGCTAATTCCAAATTAGGGAATGGGCTAGCCTCCCCTCCCTTAGAATCACCTATGTAAATTTTAGTACAGTTACAACTCTTCTGTAGAAGAAGTGTCCAACAATATGACCTACCATCTAGGTGATCTATCACCTCTCCCTAATTACTACTACCAATCACCAAGTCGAGAGTACTTATCAAGGTGTCCTATGAACAGACAATGAAAGAGTCGAAGTTATATATTACGGTTAAACGTTATTTAAATGTATTTCTTTTTAACTAAGGAAAAATAATATTGTTATAATTAAGCAAAATTATAATAACTAAAACACTACATTAAAAATGTGCTGTTGTATCCTCCCTCTATTGAACATGTAGCTCTCATCTCTTCCCTCTGTGTCATTACCATCTTCCCTCTATTAGTTCATTGCTTTTGGCGTAAGTAATAGGTTGATAAGTTGCACATATTTTAATCTGTAAATGTATTCCGATCTATTAAGATCGGAAAAATACTAAATTCAGGTCATGACTGATGAAAGACTACAGTCATGACCATGTTTGGTAGTGATTGCTGCAATTATTTTTAACTTTTTGAGGAATTAAGATAATGTGGAACTGGAAGATGTAGGGTCTAGAAATTGTAAAGTTAAAGTTTATTATCAAAGATTAATATATAGTAGTTTAGTTTAAACACTATTACTAATTATTTAATATTATTTGTATTGTATAAAAATAATTAATTATTATATAATTTGTAGTTATTGTGTTATTTTCCTTTGTTTGACATTTTTTTAACTATGAAATAATCTAATCTTTGAAGATATTCTCATTCGTCGTCAGTATTGGTCTGGACCGATACAACTAACAAACAACTTGTATTGGTTTGTAAAAATGAAATGCTCATTTTAGGACCTTTCAGGGTCCTAAAATACCCTGAAATGCCCATCAGGGTATTTTTACTCTGCAGGAACCACCTCAGGTAGTTTGCATCCACTATTCTCAAGTATTAATTAAAGTTGGAAAAATTGTTAATACTAGTAATAACTATTCATATAAACGTAAGAGATTTATATGAATCGAGTTATTAATATAAACCGAAATTGGTGCCAGAAATTGAGTGATTATACAATCATGACCACGGGGAGAGATAAGATCTGTACTGGTTTGTATCTATTCAAATAGATTTGTATAGGTGAATCTTGAATGGACATCTATTTGCCTACAATGTTTAAATGACACTGCTGTTAAGGAGTTCAGAACTATAGAGAACAGCTTGTTAATTAATTACATTTGACTTTGGTTTTATTTGGCAAACTCATAGGTTGCGACAATTTAGTTTTTACAATATAATTGTGCGAGAGACACCAAGGAAAGGTAACAAGCAAAATGCAATGCTACATCTGGGAACTGTTCCATCATTCGACATTCGTCATCATTGATGGCTTGACATAATGTCATGTCCCACTCTGTTTCGTTACGTCTAACTCATTGAAGGTCAGAGTGAGTTCAGGCTCTGTCGGCGCCCTGATGAGTTTGACGTAACGAAACAGAATGGGACATGACATTATGTCAAGCTATCAATGATGATGAATGTCGAATGATGGAACAGTTCCCAGATGTAGCATTGCATTTTGCTTGTTACATTTCCTTGGTGTCTCTCGCACAATTATATTGTGTCAACTATTCATGTTTTGCAAAACCCGGTAGTATCAAAATTATATAAATTTAGTTTTTGCAAATTTTTCAAAGAAAAATAAGCTAATGCAGTTGGGATCAGGTTTTGTTCGAGATAAGGGGAAAATGAAAATATGCCAAAACTTTAGTTACTGGAATTTATTGCAAAATGGGATATGTTGGAATCATAGAGGAATATATTCTTTGTTAATAGAAAGTATACTCTATACTTCTAAGAATAAGTATACTCGATGGAAGTATACTCTATACTTCCAACAGTTGTTGGAATCTGAAGGTATTAAAATAAAAAACAGAAAAAACAACTAAATAATTTTTATTCATGTTTACAACAAAAAAGTAAATATTGAACATTAAAGATCAATATATTAAAATATTGATCTTTAAGCTATATTATTTTAAAAACTTGAAGGCAGTATTATTATTTACATTTCAACAGGACAGAAATAATGATTTTTAATGAGCCTAATTGAATACATCTCAAGAATTGATGCAATTAACATTTATCTGATTGGTAATATGAAATGAAAAGATAAGAAGAATTTATTGAAATAACGGCTGTTTATACTAAATTAAGTAGGGAGTTGGAAGATTTTTCTAAATTTCAACAGGGCATTGGAATGAATCAAATGCTGGTGGTGGAGCTGGTCCTAAACCTTGTTTCTCTCTCTCTTTCTTCATCGCCAGTACACGATTAACCTAGAACAATTATTAAAGAAATTATATTATCTAGTGGAAGATAGTGTGTGATATGCAAACCAATGAATATCTTAAAAACAACATTTTTTTAATTAAGAATAAAAATAAACTGGTAAGCATGATATCGAATATATTTTTATCAGTGACCCCTTTGATTGTCTGATGATCTTCTCATTGGCGAGTATTGGGTTAGAACCCAAAAATTGAAGAATAATAAGAAAAAGGGTAAATTTCCTGCCTATGCATTTAATGAGGTAAATCTTCATACATTGTCTCTAACACAATATTCAGAACCAGCACATGACAAATTTTAGAGTTAAAAATTTAATTAAAAACAAAATAAAAAAAGTGAAACAAAATCTCAACCTGTTTATTCATGAGTAGACATTCCCTGAAATCTTCTATAATAGTGTAACACTTCCTCTGTCCCAAGTCATATCCGTAGGCTTCATAGCAGTTCATTAACTGCATCTCCAATTCAGCACATTTACCCCAGCCTTGGTGAGTTAAGAGAACTCCAGTAAGGTCACTAAGAGGTGTACGAATGTACGGAATAATAGGCATCTGTAATTGAAAAAATGAGATTTTTAATTTTTTTTTAAATTTAGATTAAAAATTTCATATGACAGGGGAAATAGATCCTAAAAAATTTGAGGTGGTATTTTAAAATGTAGGGGTTTTCCAGAATTTACAATATATCGGCTACTTTAAATATCTTGGCATGTCAGTTTAGGCACTGCGGATTCTAAAACATAAATTCCCTACAAGAAGGGAGCGGGAGAAAACTTTGTAAACAAATCAGGTTGTTTTCTTGGTGATGTTTTTTTACATTTCTATTGTGTAGTTTTATTTTATAATATCTTTTTAATTAATTAGAAAGTACTTTCCAAAACAATGCAAACACAAACAAAGTGAACTGCTTGAAAGAATTGAGTTTTTCCAATATTTTAAAAATGGCTGCACTCTGTAATTGGCAGAAGAGCGTCAAATGCCATAATATTTTGTAAATAATCCCTCCGTGTTGTTTTATTTGCCCCCGAAAAATAAAAATTTTATGTTTTTGTTGTTGACTTGTATAACAAATGAATTTCTGTCATACAAAGGGGCCTTAATCAATAGCATTAACATAACCTCATCTACAATTAAACTAGTTTATAAGTTTTCTCCTTTTGACATTCACAGTTGTATCGACAACCTGAAAAACATGAGTAAAGTCACTTGTGTGTTAATTCTATTCCATTATAGTTGCTACTGATATAAAAATTGAACTTCACTTCTGTACATTCATTTTTTGGTCAAATTATATATCTTTGTATCTTGAAGTTATAACATTTATTTTTATTGTTTATACTTGTAAATTTCTAAATTCTAAAAATTTATTGAGACAGTGAAGGATATTTTCAGCATCAGCATGTAGACATCTAGTAGAGTCAAAAGGACAAAAAATCCTTTCAGTTCTCCACTAAATAAATATCTATTAATAAATTCACTAAATTATTAATAATTCAAACAAAAGTTACCTCAAAAATTTAATGGTGTGGGGCAGTAATGAATAATAGAGTTAATTCTTGACTTCAGTGAAAAAAATATTCCATAACCTGCAAGTATTTAACCTTTACAGCAAAACAGATGATCGATAAACATCGATTGTTCCTGAACCGTATAGCAGATATCGATATATCGAAGGCCGATTAATATATTCATATGGGAGGCAGTGGGAGATGTTCCCGTTTGCGCTTTTTTAAGGAATTTCCCTAAAAGAAATTAATAAATTATGTTATTAAACTTAAAAGTTAGGTTGTTAGTTATTTTGAACGAATTAAAAACAGATTTATTGAATTTGTCTTTACTAAAATTTATGTTTGATATCTTAAAAATATAATTTTTGTACAACAATATTATAAGATTAATTAGAATGTCTTTATCTATCTCTTGAAAACTTTTAAAAAATGTTTAAATAATACATTACGCATTATAAGATGTTCAAAAACTAAAATAATCTTGTATTATTTATTTCTACTGTAGTTGGTAGAATTGCATTTCAGGAAACTTTTTTTTGCAATTCACTGTTAAGTTGGTTAGCCTGAAAATTATTTTCACAATTCTTTTACTTATTTTAATTTATGTGTGCCGTCTTTTTCTTTTTAGAATGTAGATTTAAATATGCAATAGTTATTGATTTGTGTAATTTATGCAAAATTATTAGTCTTGGTAAGCTATAATTTTTGAATCAAAATAGATACATTAATTCATTTATAGCAGACATCAGTCTTTTAGCTTTGTTTTAGTAATTCGAACGATAAATTGGGGTGAAATTTGTATCTAATTTGACTTAAGTATTAGCTCTCGGCTTTTTTGTCGAGCTAATAGCTCGACAACAAGTCATGCCCCGTTCTGTTTCGTTAGGCCTAATTTATCAGGGTGCCGACAGAGCCCAAAATCACTTTGCCTATTACTCAAAATTTCAAAGAATATGCAGTGAAGTGTACCAGAGGCGAGCTGTGCTCTCCCTTGATGCATTCCTAGGTTTCTCTATTATGTTGCTTCGAAAATTCATGTTTTACTAAAACATGAATAATTTTTCATGTACCAAACTCAGTAGTATCAAATAATAATAGTCTTGTATGCCAAGCATAATGTCAGTAAGAGATCACTGGTCTTAGTCATGAATTCTATTCTAATCTACCTGAACCATGGTTACATTATTTATTAACATTTTAACAATGAAGCATTGGTTACTTATACTGTTCCTTGCTCACAGTTATTAGTATTTTTGCTCATAAATTGATGTAATTAGTATTTTACTACTTCTTTATTGCGAGTTAGGCTCAATAGTTGCTAGACTTGTTATTCCTATGATGCGTGGAAAACGATCTCGAAGTATTACTTATACTTCGATTAAGTATAAGTATATTACTGATACTTATACAGTATTACCCGATAATACTGAGAAATGCATAACAGTTATCTTCTCTAGATGTAATAAACCTAACATACTAAGAGGTCTTTGTTTTAATAACAGTAAAATATAACATATTCATAATTTACCTATTTAGGAATACTATATTTATAGGTATTGACTCCTCGGGTGAAGATTTTATTTTTCTAAAGGCAACTTGGCCTCTGGTTAGATCTTAATATTCTCCTAAACGTGATGTGCCTCTTAATTCTTTGTTCCTTTTATATTCTTTAGACTGTCCCCACACTCAGATCTAATGATCTTGTGGTTGTTGATAAATTAGTATGAGTATCAAAAGATTTTATACATTTGTATTTTGTTTTGTAATTTTGTTGTTTCTTTTTGTACTTTTATTTATGTATAAATAAAGGAATTGTTAAAATTGAAAATTAATGCCAAATTCAAATGCTTGGTCGATTAAGCTCATTCTATATTATTTTGTTTCTCTGTCTACACTACTCTATAGTTGGAGGTTTGGTCTCCCAGGTACTTAATTGAGCTGGATTCTTTTCAGTCTAAATTTGCAAGTGTTAAACGACCGATACAATTCTATCATTGCGTTTTCAAACATTGATGCTATTTTTTATTTCTTTTTTCTGTGTTACAGATCTGTAGTGTCAGTGCAGTTTATCCGGGTAGTGATATTTATATATTTGTGCGATCATTTCGAGGAGTTTCGGGGGTTTTATAGTCGAGAAATGTTTCTGCTAACTGTTAATGTTAATAATGACTAAAGTAATAAAGAGAGGAGACTTAAAAAGTCACATTTATGTTCAAATCGATTTCGGCTTAACAGTGTTGTTAAGCCGTGTTAATAAATCACAGTGTTGTTTCGGGCTCTTTACTATTAAAAAAAAAAAAAATTTTTTGACTCCAAAAACTCAAGTAATCTACTAAAGTAATTTGCTTTTTTGTCAAAGGAGCATAATAAAATGTTCAGAATATATAAAGCTAAATTGTATTTAATTAATATATAATTAATGGTAAAGCAGTCAGCAAATTAATTTGAAAATTCTTCATAAGTTGAACTTGGTTGTTATTGTAATTTAAAAATCATTTAAGAATCTAAATTCTTAATTTACGGGGAGCACGTGTGCTTTTAAGTACTAAACTATTATTTAATTACGTATTAGCTCTTTTAGTTTTAAATCCCTTATATTTTTTTCGTTTTTTGAACATGAAAAGACGTAGAAAACAAATTGAAACTTTATTCAGCCTATTCCATCATTCTAAGTCAACTTCCTTAAATCATCAGAACTTCAGCATCCATCGTCATTGGAGGTGCAGCCGCCGGTAGTTGCAAGGTGAGTTGAATAACCCCATGATTATTTCATGGTACTGAGTACTCCGCGTTATCAAAGCTGTATCATGAAATTTTCGTGGATTTATTCTACTAGGGAAGCCATCGCCGTTAGCGGGTAGCCATCATAGGATAGGAGGCTACAAAGGTTAGATTTGAAACTACTCGCTATCACACACTAATTAAATTATGTGATATCATAAAGCACGTTGTGTACTAATTTCTTGTTATTAAAGATTGAAATCATTCTATAGATGAGCTGTGGGCTAGACATTGTGAGACAGAATAGCAAAATCTCAACCTTGCATTACCCGGCAAAATTCGTAAAGTTACTTATTTTCCATTTGTATTAGATTACAACAGTTGTATTTGTTACATATAAATTTTTTACTTTTTTTTTGTTCCAAATAGATAGTTTTTTGCTTATTTTTCATGCTGACAAAGGATTATTACGTTATTGTTTTCTTAAAATTGCCTCAGCCAAAACTAAGATTCCCATTTTTTGGAAAGAGAAATAAAATCCAAACGAATTGAGTAACAAGTCGTAATTCTACTGCTCAAGTTATAAAGTATAAACCGGAAACTCATATAAGCAAGAAATGATTGTTCTGCACGGATTTGTATCTTTCTAAAAGTAACACATTCAATTTAATGAGTTTAACCAAAACGAAAATCAAAAGCAAACAAATATTTTAGTTTTCTTGTAACTGACTAAAACCATTTTCGAATGAAAAATCCTACTTACCCTATTATAAAGATTTATTTTAGAAGTATTTCAATTCTCTACAATAAAGATAAATGATACACTCAAATGACTTGACAATCTTTAAGAGTAAAAAGTTTTCAAATTGTATTTACTATAATAGGCTTAGGTGAAGATTGTATTTACTATTACACTGTCTAATCATATTCTTTGTCCCAGTTTCAGCATTTCAAATTTTGCAAAAACGTTTTTGTCATAGAAGCCTAGACAAATGAAGGTAGGTTTTAGTTTAATTCTCTCATTGGGGAATTAAATATGTCCTATGGAATATACACAACCATAAATTATGGTAATTATTTTTGGAAAATGTAACAGTGGCTCTCAAATAGATGACGGATTCCATTACAAGATCTCAACTTTTAATTTTAATTTATGTTTTTTATTTGTAGGGAATGACATAAAATACTGATCTAAGTCCTAAGACTTAGGTGTAGTCTGCGCTTCACAAGGTATATCGTTACTCTTTCGCCCTTTACAAAATATGTCTGAACCAATAGGTTGTCAGGTAATGCAGACAGGCACGAAGTATCTTTGCCGTACAATTTGTATAAAATTCAACTATTCGGTTGACATTTCGATATCAGCTTATGTGCCCAACGGGGTTAATACTTATCAGAAATATCTGCTAATTAATTGTTAATCTGTCTTGTAAAGCAAACTTTTCATGCATTTAACATTTTGCTGCCAATGAATTACTGTAATAGATTTAGATCAATTCGAAGTCAATCACCCCTGATCTACTTTTCTTAGAATTACTGACCGATCATATGAGAAATCGCTATTTTCTCTGGCTGTCTGTGTCTTACTTAAATAGGCTATTTTATATGAATTTAATAAGAATGTTGGATTTCATTATTCAATTTATATATTGGAAATGAACAAAATTCATCATTTTTATAACCTATTATTGTTCTCTTTAGTTAGTTTATGTATTTTATACCAATTCATTTTATTTTTAGTTTAATTAGTGTGTGTACTTTGATTATTTTAGATTTTATTTGTTCTTTCTTTCTTTACACGTCGTATCAGATTTAAATAGGATTAATTTATTTTGAATGATTTTTTTGTAAATGTATAAAAAAAAGTAGCTTTAGTTCAAAAATAAATGAAGCAATTTTTAGAGCATTGCGAAAGCACTTTATAACTCATTCTACTAATTTACACTGGAACGGGTGCATTTTATATCTCATATTGTTTTAAAGTAAAAACATGTATCAATAATAAATACTTAGAATAATACTACATATGTATATATTCATTTATTTTTTATTTACAGCAAAGTCGTTTCACTGGTGGTCTTAAGTAATGCCATCGTAACAATATATTATTTTCCTATAACAAAGTTGGCAATACTTCCGGTTGCTGAATTATTACGTCTATTTATGATTAATTTATGATCGATTATATGTATTACACTTTTTTATGCATTTTAAATTGTATTTTAACGTTTTTAATTAAAATTATGTTAAAAGTAGTCCTCGTCAACTAAATATAGATTCTCTTATTCTCCAACCCTTTTGCTATCCAAGACCGATTTTATTAAGTACATAGCAAGGTTTTCAAGTTATTTTATTCGTTGCTTAAGTTCTTTTTAGTGGATATAACACATTTATAAAATAATGTTTTACTTAAGACCACCAGTCAACCAGCTTTCGAGTTATCACGGAATTACGTGGTATTTACGGTCCTATGCTCCTTCTGTATTAGTATTATTCTAAGAGTAAATATCTATTGAATTAATTGTTTAACAAGACTAAACTTTGTCCAAAATGCAACTTTGTTCAGCGTTTCGTCTTAATTGCATTTTTGTGCTTGATTTTTATTACGTCGTTTTCTTTATAGTAATTAATTTTAGGTTACTTTTAACATCTATTTTGCTGCCGATATTTTATGCGTGTCAGTATTAAGCATTTAAGTTTATCAATAGTTTGAGTATGTGATTCAGCATGATTGCCATCTTAGGTTCAGTAGTCCCACTTATTTATTTTGGTGATGGTAAGTTTATGTTTGGTTATTTTTATTATACTAAAATATTACTTAATTTTTTTATTAAAAAATCGGGTACAGGGTACCTCAGAACTTTTCCTTATTACATCGGATTCGCTACGCTCATTCTCCCAGCTTCGGACTCACTTCGCTCGTCCTCAGATAGTAAATACATCTGATTCTCAGTGGTCATTTATCCAAGTACTGAACACTGCTGTTTAACTATTATGATCCACCAAAAATTATGGATAGACTTGTTATATTATAACGGAACTTAGTAAACTTATTTATTACACTAAAGGATACACTGGTACCAAATTTCAACTCAATTGGATTATTTTTCGATTTTTTACAATTTTTTAAAAAACGTATACAAATCATTCGATAAAATTTGAAGAATGCTGATAATGAAATAAAGCTTAGCATATTTCATCATGTATAAGACCATGTTAGTCTTATACATGGCTACATGCTAGCCAAATTTCAATTAGATCGTATAATTTTTCGTGTTCGAAATTTTTGCTGAGTCATTATTGCGGTTAATGACGTCATAAAATTCCAAATAGTACAACTACAGCGGTAGACTGATTTTTGTTCAAAATTTAAACTCTCTAGCATAACACATAACATAACAGACACACACACATACACATACAGACAGACAACTTTGCGAAAACCACTCAGAAGGCCTTAAAATCGCTGAATTTCAATCCGATCGCATAATTTTTCCGCGTTTTATGATTTTTCGAAATTTTCGCTGAGGCATTATTGCGGGATAATGACGTCATAAAAAATTTCCGAATAGCTCTAATACAACGGTAGACTGTTTTTTGTACAAAATTTCAACTCTCTAGCATAAATACACTATGCGCTAATACTTTTCCTATATACCTACGGTATAAAAAGAATAATATGATAACACAGTGGGTTTAAGTATATTTTTCTTTTACATCCAAAAAAAATAATAGGATGTCTTAAAAACATCTGAAATGGCTATTTTAGGCTACATAACGGATTTTACTGCACCCACAATACTTTTCTTATAAACTTAGGTATAAACCAAGGATGTTGAATAAAGGGGATGACGCGACGCGTTAAGGAACATTTCTGACCCCATGCAAGTTGTATGAGATAGAGAAATAGGAGCAAACTTACCTCCCCTTAGGTTATAAGTTTGCCTCTAAATTTTAAGACCTGCGCTGTTATAAGGATCATAAGCATGCGCAGTTCGTACCAAGCATGTGCAGTTGGTTTTTGACGTGTGTTTCGTGTTGCATTCATCTCTATGTTTTGATTTTCGATGGGGTCACTTTGTTGAATGGCAATTCGACTTAGTGCGTCATCCCCTTTATTCAACATCCTTGGTATAAACTAGGAAAGGTAATCAGTTGGTATTTGGCAGACACCTATCGATCTCCCTACACCCCAATAAATCTCGTTCAGTCAAATATAACCTTCTATTGGTTAACGTTTTGAATATAGTGTTAAATTTGCATCAGGTCAAACCATAAATTAGCTCAAATAGAAGCTGAGTTACTCGATGTAATGTATTTGAAGTAACCATCCTGGTTTACGAACGGGAAAATAGTAAAGGTGATATTTTATGCACAAAGTTTGTGGCAGCTTCGTTTATTTGCAAATGAAATACAAAAATACAATATTTTTATTAAGAAAAATACAAAAAAATTATTATTAACTCAAACTGAAAATTTCTTTCATCTTTGGCTTTCAACAACAAAACGAGCCAATCTAAGTTGTTTTTTATAGTCCAAGAGGAAACACTAAAAAAGTCTCATTTTTCAAATTGCGTTTTGTATTGTTTCATTTTTTTTCTGAAATACCTTCAACGATGAAGACAAAAACACTGTATCAGGAAGCCAAAAGAAATTAATTCCTCCCATCCTCTTCCAATTCCCTAACTACAACCTAAGTAATTATTACGTACAAATATTACTAAAAAAAAGGTTTATTTAGGAAAAAGGAAGTGAATTAATTTGTTAAAACGTTGAATTTTTATGCATATTTTTCAGTATTTTTGTAAACGTATCTTTGGGATAAGGTCTCTTATTTTGATTAGTATAGACAGGTCTTTAAAAAAATTGTATCAGCTGCAAAAATATGTTTTTATTAAGTTTGCACTCTATCTACAGGGAACTACTGATTAAAATAAAACAAAAATTATTAAATTTTTTAAAAAATATAGGGTTTGTGTAATGATGTGAAGTCCTTGACTCTAGATAAGCAGACTATAAGTCTTTCTTTATAATCAGAAAAAATTGATTTGAAGCAGTACAAGATTAGTCATACTTTTCGAGTCTCGTTCTTGGATCACATTTAAGAAAAATAAATCAAATACTAAACACACTCATTAATTGTTAAAGTTTTGAAACAAGTTTAAATGACGAAAATTGCCTTTGGTTATATTAAAATAAAATAACAACAAACAGAAGTCCTGGACCTAAAAAATCTTGAGTAAGTATTTTTTGTTTAATTTCCTTTTGTATTCAGTATTGCAGCAAGCTGAGAGTTTTTGAAAATAGTTTTTATTAACGTTGAATATTTTTTTCTCGCCATTCAGGATCAAAAACAGTGTAATTTCATGTGCTCAAAATTAGTTTCTATTCTGGTGATAACAGCGAACGTTCGCTGTTATCACTGAATCCTGGATTTTATTTAATACCTCCAGGGGTTATTTTATTATTAGAGGGTCTTGAAATGATCCCCCTCTTTGTTTAATTCACTTTGATTTGGGGTGACAATTAAATTGTTTAAAATTTAAACTCACAGCTTTTGCCTCAAATGTTTTTGGCACCAAGCGAGTTCAGCCTCATGTCGACACCAACACCGCAATATGTTTTTAAAACTACTTTAATTAACTGTGATCAGCATCAATGACTAATTTCAGAATATTAGTAAGATTTGGTTAGTCGAAGACTATCGTTTGTTTATTACTATCAAACTGATTTACAATATGTTTAGATTATTTACTCTCTATTTATATATTATAATGTATATAACTAAGAAAAACTTATAAAATAGACCAGCTTATTATCTAACATCACAGTCAATACATCGATTAATGCGAAACGCATTCCAATATAGTAAACTTTTCATAAACATTCTAAGAGGCAGGTTACATGACTTCATAATCTCAATAGACAAATTCTAAATATCCATTATATTAGATTCTTCATAGATATTACTTAAATTTCGACTAAAGTAATTTTAAGATGAGGAATATACAAAAAACAGGAGGAGGTCTAATCACTCTAAAGAAATTGTGGGTCAAAGGATAATATCAGAATCTAAAAACATTATTCTAATTTTCGACTACTATCTCTTCTAGAAAATATCCTGTAACGAAGTATTTCGACTTTTTACTTAACAGTTACAGTGTTTATGTAGAATACAACTACACGGAATTATGTTCCGTTATTTATTTGTTTTTGGTATTTTTATTCTGTTCCTAAATTATGTCGTGCTAATTATTCAAGTTACACGTTAATTAGTATTAGTTTATTTTTATAATTTCCAATAATAATTCTACCAAATAATTTGTACAATCTACATTTGTTGCTGTTATTATATTTAGCTATTTTGCAACTTCTCAACCTTATTATTCCTTGTTCATCACTTGACAATTCTTTATATTTGTTTATTTTACCAGTGATTATGTAATTTTTTAAAATTTTGTTGCTTTTAATTTTGTATTTATTTTTTGTTAATAAAACTCTTATCTTAATGACGATAACTTCGAAATCTCACTGTTTAAATCTTAAGAACACTGCTTTCTTTTTCCTTAAAATTTGTCTAAAGATATTACGAAGTACATAAACAAACCTCAAATATTATAGCAAAGAGATAAAGGACATCCGCAAATCGAGTTATTGTCTCATGAGAAAACTAATTTTTCCTAATGAAGATGTCAGATCTTTATTCTCTTTGCACTTTCATTTCAATCATTGGACTACTCGACTTTAAAAAAACCATCAAGCTTACAAATTAAATAAACATATTATGTTTACATATCAAACAAATGTATTATGTTTAGATATCAAAAAAACATATCATGTTTGAATATCAAATGAAGAAATCATATATGTTAAGTTAGGCAGTGGTACAGATACAGTCTTTAAATATGAACATATAGTTAACTCTAATGCATTAATATTGCAGAATAGAATATAGAAGAGTTGATTCTATTCAACTATATGCAATAATCAATACTGATACCTACTTTTTGGATAAACATCATCAATTGGATCCACTATGCAAGTGGAGTACAATGGATCAAAAATGGTTACTTGATTTGCAATTCATATTGAACTCTTTTAAGTCGATTAAATATAGTAATGATTTGTGAATTATGAACATAGTTATGATTCTTTCAAAGTCGAGTAAATCCAGAATAATGAAGTTGTTAGTTTTCTCTCCTAGACGTGGTGGGATTGACGGACGTATGAGTTGTCTCAGTAGTAGCAGACACCAAGCTCGCGCTGGACGGACGGTCTGTTACTGTCGTGCTATAACCTGTTGAACATATCAAAGTTTGCGATTAAACTCCAACATACAGAATTTATCTAAATGCATACATATTTAAAGACATTTTCCTTACTTTATTTCTTAGAGTTTTCTAAGACATGCCCATAATTCGTACCCTTTTAAGGATAATTTAGGGATTCTAAAACAAACTACAACTTTTTACTTTCTTTATTAAGGGGGTTAAAAGATTCTAAAACAAGTTTATTCGTATCCTTTTTAAAAATGCATTAAAAGGGTCTCAATAGAGTTTTAGTGGGGTAAGCCCACAATTGCTGCTTCGTCATCGGCAGGGCAGACGAGAAGTCGGTCAGTACCCACACTTCACGGTAAGCCGGGATCATGGGCTAGGCTTCGTCGCCTAATTCCTCAACGGGAAATCTTAGGTAGACCAACCTTCGGATGATCAGAAGCCATCCTTTTTAGGAGAGTTAGCTGCTTTGATTTCTGAGGGATAAAGCTTTCTTCTAAAGGTCGTCGCGTTTTTTTTGCTCGTCCCCTCTGTTGACACAAAAAAGGACCTCAAGAGATTCTAAAATCTATTAACTATAAACTATAATAGCTTAAGTTGACCTGATACTCGTATAGTTTTGACTGCCGATAATTATTCATCGTCCCTTTTAGTGAATTATTAAAAAAATATGATTGATTAAAGAGTACTATGTATTGCATAGTTTCTTATATTAATCGAATAACGGGAATAATTAAAATAAAAATGATTGTTTGTTTTTATTTATGAGTTTGCAATTCATAAAATAAAGGTGATACAATGTAAGTAGTAGGGTATGGGTGAGATAAGGGGGGAGGGAGACAGTAAAGTGGAAAGGAAAAGGGTAGAATTTTGTATACACACCCTAACATATCGAGACAATTCAAGCTCTATAGCCAAGAGCTCCATGTTTCTAATCAAGCTTAAAATTCGTACTACTTTTAGGATACCTTAAGAGGGCCTTATAGGCATTTAAAACAAGGATACATTAAAGGCCTTTAGGAATTTATTATAGGCATTTAAAACAACTACTTTTAGGATACATTAAGAGGGCCTTATAGGAATTTAAAACAAGTTTAAAATTCATACTACTTTTAGGATATATTAAGAGGGCCTTATAGGAATTTAAAACAAGTTTAAAATTCATACTACTTTTAGGATACATTAAGAGGGCCTTATAGGAATTTAAAACAAGTTTAAAATTCATACTCTTTTAGGATACATTAAGATGACCATATAGAAATTTAACACAAGTTTCAATTCAGACCCTTTTCAGGGTACATTAAGGGAACCTTATTTAAGGCTACAATAAGGGATCCTAAAACACGTTTATAATTTCTACAGTCTTTAGACTCCTTTAGTCTCTCTAAAGAAGTCTTTAGTATCTTCATATGGAATAGTTTAGGTTTACGTTTGGTAAATCTCTTTTAATACGGCCCTAAGGATTGGGACTGTTTTAGAACACAATTTTTACAGTTGATTAAATAGCTTAAAAGGCTATTTATCGGGCATTTTCATTAATTAACATATTACATTATATACGTTTTACATTCTTTAATATTTTTTACAATTTTAACTAATTTAGTACTTAATTTTTGCTGGTACGGTTAATTTTACATTGTGAATAAGACTATTCAACAATGTAATATTCAGTGCGGTTAGTTTTACATTGTGAATAAGTCTGCTTAACAGTATAATATTCAGTGCGGTCAATGCACTCATCTCTATACAATAATTTTAAAAACATCGATGGGTCATCGATGTTCCACTGAAAAAGTAAATTTTTTTGCACATAATTTTCTATCTTGAAGAATAAACTAATTTCTACCCATAGTATATTAGCAATAAAAATATTTAGCCCAATTTATGTATGGAAAATAAAAGCATTTAAAGCGTCAAGACCAGGCGCATAAAGCCGTAATAAAAAAGCTGACTGTCAATCATGCACAAGCGTACTAATCATAGTAAATTAAAGGTTTTTATAAATATAGATAAACTTTTGAATTCTTAGTGAAATAGTAAATAAAAGATAAACGTCTGCAAACAATTATGCCATTTTAATGTAGAAATTTAAATTACAAAAGGAGGGATAAGGGGTTTATTAAATAAACACATTGATACCTAGAAGGGAAAGAGTAATGAAATAAAGAAAAAGTGGTATAGACAGAACTATGCGAGCCAACAAGAAAAAGAAAACAATACTAAGAATAGTAAAAAATTGAAAATTTAAATACAATGTAAGGAGGATACTTGTAAGAAGAATACATACGTTATACAAATGACTATAAGAATAATAATGAAGAAAATATAAATTAGAATACAAATAAAGGAATAGTATGACAATAGATATATTTTTAATCAGGACTTATAGAAAGAAAGTAATAATGATGAAAAAGAAGAGTATGATTAAAAAAACCCAAGAAACATTCAGAGTACAATATAACATTACAGAAAATATGAAGTACAGGTATGATAGTTTCAATATTGGTTCACTTTCTGGAAGAAAATAGTTGACAGACCATTTGTGTTTTTGAGATACCAAAATAATAAGGATAAATATCAGTACCTATATTAAGTTAACAAATTTGTAGATTCCTGAGTAGGTTATATATAAAGGACTGAGATGTCACCTGGCAGAGGGTGCCTCTGTAGTTTCGTCGTGCTCAAGCCGATTCAAATTACCTAGCACTTGCAGAACGTGCTGCAATACAAACTGTTCGGTTTCTAATAATAGAAACCAACAGAAGAAAATAAGTTAACTATCACACCTACTATCTGATTGTTCATATCGTGAAAAGTTTAAAGGGAAGTTTATGGTTTTGTATTTTTAGGAATGAAGTATAGGTAGACTGTAAAATACAGCTCTACCTATACTATACAATCTAAATACATACTCTACAATAGGTACTTGATTAGAATAATTTAAAGTGTAAGAAAATCAAGTTTAGGAAAGCTGCAAAATTAAGTATCTTAAATCAGGAATACAGTAGTATTTCTTGGAGGATTAGCCGATGCATCATTTTTAGGTCCGAGGGTAGAATATTAATGATTGATGAGAAAGCTGAAGAACAAGACTGCTAACCAGAATACTGTCATTGATGTTGGTTAACCAAGCAAATTATTGATAAAGTTGTTGAGTCTTGACCCCTCTAGTTAGAACTAACTTACTGTCTAGTATTAGTAATATTAGTTTTAAGTAGTATCAATAGCATTAATAAAAGCGTTATTAGTATTAATGGCGTCTAACTACAAAAGAAAAGTATGATTCTTAAGAACTTACCGTTCGGTTTCTTTGATGATCCATTGCCTAAATCGAAAGTAGCTCCTACACCTGTATGTCCTGGATACCTGTCAAGAGGTAGCCTGTCTCTGTCGTCATTGTATCCATGATCATGATGTCCATGTCCATGAGAGTCATAAGGTGGTCTAGATGATCCTCCATATCTATCATCATTCCATCCTTGTTGAGGACGGTCGTAAGGTGGTCTGTCGTTAGGTCTATCTCCGTAAGGTCTGTCCCAAGATCCTGGCCTGCCTGGTTTATCCCATGAGCCAGGCCTATCTCTGTCCCACGATCCTCCTGGTTTTGGTCTGTCCCAGGAAGAAGGCTTGTCCCATGATCCAGGTCTATCATTTGGTCTTCCGTCGTAGGTAGGTCTGCCTCCATAAGGAGGTCTCTCTTCAAAAGGTGGCCGTTGTCCTGGATAATCAGGTCTTCTGCCTTGGTCTTCAGGCCTACCGCCCCAGTACTCAGGCCTCCGACCGCTACCAGGATATGGCCAAGGGTCGGCGCTACATTTTCCACATGGTCCGTCTCTAGGTGGGCTGTAACAAAAATAATTTTATAAGTTGTTTCAAGCAGTTATCTTCATAGATGTTATATCAAGATTGATAAAAATATTATGGTAAGACTTACGGTAGATAGTTATACGGTGGCTCCTTGTATTGCCAACCCTGGGCATATCCTCCACTTCCTCTATGATCCTTATCATACATGCCTCCAGGTTCCCTCCAATCTCCAGGTCGTCTATCGTTGCTTATCCACCCTAAATTTCCTCCACCATACCCACTTATTGGGTTGCCAGGTCTGTCTCCTCTATCATTCCAGTAATTGCCGTTACCATAACCACCCATCCAATTACTGCCTCCACCATAACCACCGCTACCCCAGCTTCCTTTGTCCATTCCCCACGAACCTCCTTTATCCATTCCCCAGGGACTTCCTTTGTTTCCTCCCCACGATCCGCCTCCATAACTGCCTTTGTCATTTCCCCACGAGCTGCCACCTCCATAACTTCCTCCTCTGTCTGAATTCCACGAGCCACCTCCGCTTCCACCTCCATAACCCCCTTTGTCACCCCGCCAGCCGCCGCCTTTATCTCCACTCCAACTACTACCATAACTTCCTCCTTTATCACCGCTCCAGCTTCCTCCGCCATAGCTTCCACCTTTATCTGCACCCCAACCTCCTCCACCATAACTTCCACCCTTATCTGCACCCCAACTTCCGCCTCCATAACTTCCTCCTTTATCACCACTCCAACTTCCACCTCCGTAATTGCCACCTTTATCACTACTCCAACTTTCTCCACCATAACCACCTCTATCTCCCGATCCCCAACTTCCACTCCCTCCATAACCACTCCTGTCATCGTATCCTCCACCATAGCCTCCTTCTCTTCTTCTTCCGTCGTCGTAACCTGGACCTGAAAAAACAACTTATTTAGGACCTCATAGTAATAACTCAGACATCATGTAATTCCTCGGCTTTGTTCAACAATGTTGGTCAGACTCAATCTTTACTCCAATTTTTTTTGAGAATTCAAAGTTTGCCTATATCTTTTGAGAAAAATATTTAGGGAAAACTGTTTTAACATGACAGTAATTTCTTATCACATAAATACTAGGAGCCACTTTAGGCTACCTTTAGCCAGCTTTGGCTAAAGAACCTTTTAAAATCTATTAAGCATTTAAATATGATTTTGCTTAATATATGAAGTGTGAAGCTAAATGGCAATTTTTTTGCTTCTTCGCCTTTTCGAAGTAACGTAGGTTTATTTCTTCAAACAAACCATAATACTCTTTTCTATTAAGATTAAACTAAGATAAAGTCATAGCGATAAGTTAGTGGTTCTGGTTTCTGATCTTTATCTTGAGATCGCATCGTGAGAACTTGGAAACGATTTGAATACCTGCTCCCATCCATCCAGCGACAGGTGAATCCGTCCATCCTTTTTCAGTCCATGTTCCCATAGGTCGAATACTGCTCGACCATCCTTTATCTCCTCCTAAACAAGCGCCAAAATAAAAGATACAAACGTCTACACGTATAATCACAAATTTAGTGAAATATCAAATAAACTAAGAATTATATATAAAGTTATTTAGAATGATAATAATAATAGTAGGGTTTACTTATAAAATAGATCACTTTGTAATTATAACAGATAACTTCTTTTTTTTAAATACAAATTTTGTGTAATATTCAATTTTATTTAGATTATGCGATAGCATTTTCCTTTTCTTTTGTTTGCAAAATAAACCGAAAAGTCTTTAAAACAGGAAGAATAAATCAGGCTGAAAAATCCTTAACCTTCCTTTAACAAAAGGAAATGAAGTGAGGTTAATAACATTAAGGGGTAACAATTAATGGAAATAAAGTCCAAAAGACCGAATATTCGATAGACCGAATGCGATAATATAGTGACAAGTAAAATTTATTACGTTCACGCGACATATTCGTTTATTCAAGGACAATCATGAACAATAATTAAAACGAGTTCAATAATATATTACCCTAATATAGTTAGTTACGCTAACTTTATACCTACAAACTATGACTATATGTAACTTAAGTTCAATACGGATTGATCGCAGTCAAAACAGATCAGCTATATTTAAGTTATTAAAGCGGTTAAGACACCGTGAAAAAAAACGCGTTAGGTGTTACGGTCAAAAATTCTTGAATTTTTAGCATTTATAATTTATTTTTTTATTTACAAAAAAAATATATGAAAGAACTAAATAATAATTAATGAATATTGTTGAAGCCGTAAAAGGTTTTTAACCTTAATGGATATGAATATGTTTTTTAAACAAGTTCTTTATTGGCAAAAAAGTTACAATATTTATTTTGCGTAAACCGGAGCCATATTTTATTTATTGATTTAGGGTAATTTGTGCCTCTTTATTTCTATTTTATTTATTTATTTGTTATTTTTGTGTTATAAATTTTGATTATTTTTTTTGGGGTGTGAGTGGGTTCGTTTGAGTTAAGGATAATTTTATATTTATGGTTTGGGTATTTTATTTTTTATATTATTGTTATTTTTTTTAATATTGTCAAAAGATATTTTTGATGGTGTTTTGAATAGGTTTATATTGTATTTATAAACCTGAACTTTGTATTTATATTGTATTGAATAGACCTGTATTTAGCAAGATCTTAACAAAAGGAAAATTATCTTTAATAAAATACAAGAGGCTGACATAAAACTTAAAACTTTCTTCGATATATTTTTTTATATATTAACAATTTTTATTTTTTATAAAAAAAAACTAGTATTTTTTACACTTGCACAAAAGTAATTTTTTACAATTTTCGACTTGATTTTTGACATTTTTTTTTGCAACAGAACTTGATTATTGCTTAGCTCGTCCTTGGAATATATTCCGATATACTCTATATCTTATAGAGTAAGCACTGGATGTATAGGTACTCTTTCAAAGGCATGTAGAGGAAACTATGATTATATAGGTACTCAGTAAAAGGCATGCAGAGGAAACTATGATAATGAAGTTACTCAATCAAAGGCATGTAGAGGGAAACCTGGTTATATAGGTACTTTACCAATGGCATGTTGAGGAAACTCCGGTTATATAGTTACTCTGCTAAACTCATGGAGAAGAAATTCTGGTTATATTGGTACTCTACCTATATAACCAAAACCCCATTTATTGGACTTGAACCTGTCCAGTGTAGGCTAGGGAATCGGAGCTGGCAAGAAGGGCCCAACAACGTGGCCTATTTGCCTAGCTTTGCTTCCCCACCCTATTACTACTACTACTAATAGGTACTCTACCAAAGGCCAGAGAGGTAACTCTTATTATACAGGCACTACCAAAGACCTATAGAGGGAAATCTGATAATTTAGGTTCTCTAGAGTAGGTAAATATATTAATTTATACGAAAGATTTAACTAAAGTATTTAAATCTATCTATATTCATTCTAATTTTAAATGATTAAATTCAATCTCTACGCTGTTAATTAATAGTTATATATCTCAAATAATGCAACATTAAATTTAAAAATACGTCCACTATAGCTCCTTGGACATGACATTCGAAACAGAGTATTATGCACATTAATAACTCAAATTTATTTATGAATGAAATACATATTCTGAATCAAACTAAATATTAATATAATTATTTCCACAATAATTACCATTTCCTGCCTCTTATTACGCATTTAAAATCAATTTTCACGCAGGTCCTCTAATAATTTCAGGATTACTTCATTCATAAGATTATAATAACAGATAGTTAAAATATTTCACGTTCAAATTTGTAAGATTGTTAGATAAGATCATATTATATTTTGACAAGTTCCATTTAAAATAATTTTTAGTTTTTTTAAATTATGAATCAATTTCTGTAAGCAGGATATGATCTTAACCCTATAGACTCAAGGTACGTTCAACTCTGTTGATTTTCATCAAACAGGTGCTATTAAAAAATAATTATCTATTACCATCTTTTTGCTTTTTGTATAATTTTTACTCTAGTGTTCTTCCTTTACATGTCTGAAGAAGAAGAAAAAAAAACCGTATTAAGATTAATGCAACTTTATAGTAGTAAAGCAATGGTCATTAACTTTTTTTAATTTTTTTTGTTTTATCCCAGTCGAGTGAGTTGGAGCTCCTTGACCGTACGCGTACTCTTCTGGGTACGCTATCGTTCTGTTTAGATCTTAGATGATATTAGGGAACCTTGAGCGTTGCGCTCGAGCGTTGCGCTTGCTTGCGGTAGTAAAAAAATACATCAGTTTATAATAATGAATACATAATTTCTCAAGGTCCACCCACGCAACTTTACAGCAGCTACTTTATAATACTGTTTTTGTTTTGTGCTTTCTGCGTTTTTCATTGTTTTAACGGAAATTTAATATTCATAACTTTACTAAACACAAAGTATATACATACATACATACATACATATATGCATACATACATACATACATACATATATATATATATATATATATATATATATATATTATATATATAATATATATATAATATTATAATGTATGTATGTATAATACTGTATTTTGAATTAGATATAATCTAATATTTTTTGTTGTTACTATAAACCAATATTACTTATCTTCCTATTTAACTTTTAAGTAACATGACTCTAAAAAAGTAGATTTTGTAGATTGGTAATCTTTGGTTGCTAACTAAACTTATTAAAAAAGGGAACAATAAAGTCATAATTGATTAAGTTTATTATCATATGACAAATAAATATATTTTTTATTTCGTTTTTTACTTTTTAAATAAATAAAATTTAATTATAATAGCTAAAAGGGCAATATGTTCTTATCTTGGGAGGGGGGCTAATTTCAAACCAATAGCCCCCCCTTACAATCGCCTACAAAAAACTTTTAAATATATATATATATATATATATATATATATATATATATATATATATATATATATATATATATATATATATCTGATGTGTGTATGATATATATATATATATATATATATTATTTATGATATATATATGTGTTCTTTTGTTTATTTATGATGTGTGTTTTTTAAAAGTGCTCTCTACTCTATTTGATGAATTATTTTGTACTAGAAATAGGTTTTAATTAATGATGATCAGTTTTTAATCTTTCACATCTATACCATAGGTGAAAATAAGATTAGTATTGTGTTTGTGCTATAAATCCAAAACCGAAATTTTACCGAAATAATTCATTTTAGATTTTTATAAGACCTCTGAGAACGGTTCATAAAAAGTAGTCTGCATGTATGTGTCTGTGTGTGTGTCTGTTATCATCATTGCTTACAGTGTATTTATGCGGAAGTTAAAACTCTGTACAAAAATCAATCTTAGATGATTGAGTAAGCAGAGTGACTTTTTTGAGTGTTGTTTCACCAGGAGAGTGACTGCTGGAAAAAAAAACAGATGTGTTTAATGTCTGAGGAGGAGCAAAGCGGTGAGGATGAGCGTTGCAAATCTGATAAGGTTAGAAAAAGCTCTGAGTATGCACGGATGGATGGATGGATGCGCATAAGTAAATTATTTTAAGCATTGTATCTATTATTTATACCATTAACTCTATTTTCTCATCAAAAACATGAGAATCTGAGAAAATAAACTAAAAAAAATAAAATAATTTATCTACAAAGAATAATAAAAGGCTATTACAAACATGGTCAAGTTTTCCATAACAATCAGGGAAATGTTCGCCATCTCGAATTAAATTTTGAGATGGTATCACGCGCAGTACAATCGCAAGTTTTTCACACGTAATTTTTTATTTATTTTGATTTCGCAATTTCGATAATAAAATTAGCAGCAATTATACTAGGAAACTTCTTTTTATAGCAATTTAAAAAAATCTGGTACGGGGTACCTCGGTACTTTTCCTCATCACATCAGATTCGCTACGCTCATACTTCCAGCTTCAGACTCGTTTCGCTTGTCCTTAGAAACTACCATTTGCCAAATATATTCTGTAACACGTCTTCGGACTCGCTTCGCTTGTCCTCAGATAGCAAATGCATCCGTTTCATTCTCAGCAGTCACCCATACAGCCCTGACCACACTCAATGTTTCTTAACTTTTATGACCCAACAAAAAGAATGGATATACTTGTCGTATTGAAACGAAACTTAGGCCCGTATTCAAAGACATTTTCCGAACGTTTTTCTAACATTCTCCTTGTTCCTTAAGGAGAATGTTAGGAAAATGTCTTTGAATACGGCCTTAGTGTACTTATTTATTAAGTAAAGACATACAATTGTACTAAATTTCAACTCAATTTTAAATTTTTTCTGATATTTTAAAAACGTACACAAGTCATCCGATAAAAATTAAACAAATACTGATAATGAGATGAAACTTGGCACATATGTTATTCTTATACATGGCTACATGCTTAATTTCGATCGGATCAGATCTTGTTTCCGGGTTTTATGATTTTTAAAAATTTTCGAGTCATTATTGCGGGTTAATCATAATTTTGGGCTGGATCCGCGCCTGCCTGGACTATAAGTTTTGTATGAATACGACAAGTATATCTTCTGTGATGTATTTTTATCTATATTTTTACCTCAGCGGGTTCACTATGTTATACGGCAAATCGAATTAGCGCGCCATACCCTTTATTTAATAACCTAGGAGGAAACCAATTCTAGAGGAGGGGGAAAATTTACCTCATTTTGACTATAGTATATATGAGATGAAGTAAAATCAACATGTTTTAAAACAACACTACTTATATATTCTGTGAGTGTGAATATATTCTTTATAATAATTAGTTATACTACTATAATGAATGAAAATTAATGAATGAATGAGTCATTGACAGGCTCGTACATCCGTGTTGGTGTTAATTGATGAATGTACTTAACTTTATTCTTGTGTTTATACATTAATTATATTTTTAATTATAATATTTTTTAATGAAGTATTGTTTTAAAAAAGTGCAGTTAAAAATATAGTATAAACAAACACCTCTACTCTATAAATACCAACATTTTATTTTTTGATAATACTTGTTTTTTTTTTAAATTGACCATGGATCATCAAGTCCGTTATCTTATCTTGTTTTCGATTTAGAATGTTTACATATTGACCTTGAGACATTACAGAAACTTTTTTATCAAGTAAAATTTAATGTTAGTCTTAAAACTAAGGCTATTATATTTGTCTGAATCACACCAAATTTAGTAAACGCCATATGCTACCTATCAAATGCGTCTTGCATCTTTGGATTTTTTTAATTGAAAAATAAAAATCGGGTATGGGGCACCTCAGAACTTTTTCTCACCATATCGGATTGGCTACGTTCATCCTCCCTACTTCGGACTCGCTTTCCTCTTCCTCAGATAGTAATTACATTAGTTTTACTCCAAGCTCAGGCACTAACCTAGCTTGATGCAGCTTAACTTTTATGTCCAACGAAAACCATAAAACGAAACTTAATATACTTATTTATTACGTAAAGAAATAGACTTGTAACAAATTTCAATACAATTGGATTATTTTCCGATTTTTTAAAATGTTTAAATATGTAACACATTTTTTAAAGCTTAGTTTTTGCTAAGCAAATTTTTTAATATGTTTTAGCGCGTTCCTTTGATAAAACAATAAAATACATAACTTCAGTAAGCGCAGTGGAATTTTCTTCAATAATATCAACACCAACAACGTCTTTCCACTAAATTTAAACTCATTTTGCAAAATAAAGTTTAAATTTAGTGGAAAGACGTTGTTGGTGTTGATATTAATAAAATACATCATATCTAGTAGTAGTGCTACAGCTTAGGTTATAATGCATAAAGCGACAATTTAACCAAGAAAAATGTTTAAGCAAACTATGACGCATTTAAAATTTGCCTTGCTGGCGAACCCTAGTGCCAGATTATTTTTGTAGTAGCAATCTTATTCATATGACGATAAAAAATTGTTACCGTTTTACCAATATTTGAACCCTGGTTTTGTGTACTTTGAGTGGTTGTATCAACTCTGGATCGATTTTACTGAATCATCGTTTAACGTTAATTAAAAAACCATTGAAAACGACACCCTACTCAAAATGTGTAGTTTACAGACCGTATTGTAGTGATGTTTAATAAAAAAACACTCTGGAATAAAAAAAATAATATATTGTCAACCATAATAGTATAAACAAATTATAACTGACTCGTTTCTACTTTACGTCATCATCAGAGCTGTTTACAGACATACATTTGAGTCTGTAAACAGCTCTGATGATGGCGTAAAGTCGAAACCGGTCAGTTAAAATTTTTTCATACTATTGTGGTTGACAATATATTAATTGTTTTTAATTCGTTTTAACACCATGGTGAGTCCATACCACAAAATCTCCGTCAAAACAACTAATGACCGTATTATAGGGTTCCCGGTTATTTACCACGGCTTTTCCAATTATTTGGTTGCTCAGAGTGGTCGTATCGACTCCGGACTGGTTTAATTCGATTTTAGCTCCCCAATATTTAAACCATTAATTTTACTATTTTTTTATAGACTATTTTTTTAGCAAACCAGGTTATAGACGTCAAAATAAGCTGGTTTTAATAGGGTTCATGTCCTTTCCAAGGACCGTTGTACCATGTTTGATGACAAAAATATTAACCGTTCAAAAAACAGCGAGTTTACAAGGATCTACTAGAAACACACACACACATTTATATATATATATATATATATATATATATATATATATATATATATGTGTGTGTGTGTGTGTGTGTGTGTTGTATGTAATACATATATACATATACATACAAAATATATATATATATATATATATATATATATATATATATATATATATATATATATATATATATATATATATAATAAGGTTACTTCAAACCTATTTTTTCTTTTAATAATCTTTAAACCGGGATTTTGGTTACATACCCTTGATGTATGTATGCATATATGTTTATGTATGTACGTACGAGCTCCTGGAAGTTCTAAAGATAAGTTTAGAAGGCTTTCTCGAATTGGAAAAAACATGGTACAAAAATCAATAATATTTTGAAATTCAATAAAAATTCACAAGATGCGCAACTCTCAGCTTTTTTGAGGTTTCTTAATTCTCTAATTGGAATAATTTACGAGAAAGATTCTCTTTATCTTAAATAACACATACCTATGTAGAAGAAAGATTAATACTAACTTATAATCGAACTTATTTATTTATAGCAATAAAATTGGACATTACGTCAGAGCTTGTATCTAGTGTTATATAGGGAACCTACTCACGTCACCGATACTGAGACTACCACTGAAGAACAATGGGTACGAACATTGTCGTCACCAACATTGACCAGGCTAAAGATATGTCGGACACAACTTATTTATTTATGGTAAAGTAAGCCACCATAATGAGTTTTCAAGAAGGTCTATTTGTTTTACGTTGTTATAGATTGTCTTTAAGTAATTTGTGTTGGAATAAAATCAAGGTTGTTTTATTTCAAGGTTTATAATAATAAACAGTTACTGTGTAAATGCCTTAATAAATACTGTTATTAATCTTATTCTTCTTCTCTATGTTTTTATTAGTTTGATCTATTGTTTTAAAGTCTGAGAACTAGGGTTTTAGGAAATGTTTGAAATTAGCATTAGCTGATTCAAAACACTTAGTTGATTTGACTTTAGATCTCGTACAAATAGGCCTCTAATACTCTTAGACTGTCAATAGAGTATTTTTATTGCTTCCTACCTACTGGAGGGAGAAGAATTGTATTGCAAAATGTAATACCCTACGATTAACTAAAATGGTTTTTTATGAGTACTTAGTGGGGGGGGGGGGAGGCCAAGCCTGGTTAGTACACGACTGTATTAGGTATTTTTTACCAACCCCTTATCTCATCAACCTTCAACTACTACTCCACCCTACCTTCCCTGTTGAATTTTTTAATTTGATTTATATACTTATGAATATCCTGCCAGCTGATAAATTTCAGTTCTTTTTCCTTCAATTCACCAGTGCCAAAAATTTGACAACGTATTCTGCTGTATCCTTAAGACCAACCAAGTTCCTTAAGTTTGCTCTATTAAGCTCATACCGCCATTTTGTTTTCTTTGTATTTAAGCAGGGAAGTAGTAATTTAGTTTGCCTGCAGCTTTCATTGTTTCTCCACATGAGGTTTGCCTTCCACCAAATCCACTCATGCGCAACAATTTCGCCTGCCTTTTGGACCAGTCAATAGCTGGTTCAGGTCCAGTAAATGGTGTTGAGGCCCCTTCTTTGGCCAACTTGTCTGCCCTTTCGTTTCCAGGAATCCCCACATGCTCTGGTACCCAAATTAATTTTACCTCTCATATCATTGATATTTTCTCTAAAGCTTCACTCCATCACCAGTGGTGAGCTTATGTTTTTGGGGACATGATGACATTTGATGCTTTTATGCTGAGAGATATTCAGACCTGGAGTGATAACTCAAGATGATTTTTCTTATTGTAGATTTACTCTTTGCAGTCAACAAATTTAGAAATAAGTTTTTTCTCAAATGAAACTCTCTAGTTTGAGCGAATTTCTACTGAAAAATCCGCTACTGGGATCGTTTTATTTTTAATTTTCTTGTGACAATCGTCAATGGGATATTTTTACAAAAAAAACAACCAAAATGGCAGACTTTTTAAAACTGCTTGGTACACTCTATCTATTTGTCTAGGCTATCCATCAATACACCTACACTCTACACTCTAACCTATCTATGCTTTAGGATATCTCAACAAAAATGGCAGAATGTTTAAAATTGCTAAGTATAACATATCTAGCAATACTCTAGGATGGATCCATATACTTCATACATCTTCACTCTAGGCTCTATCTATTTATGCCGTAGGCTATCTATAAACTAAATGGCAGGGTGTTTAAAATTGCTTGGTATACCATATGTATCTATATTCTAGGGCCCAGGCTGTATCCATCAATACTCTATATATCTATATTCTAGGCGCTATATATCTATCTGTACTCTATACATCTACACTCTAGGTTCTATTTATCTATATTTAAGGTTATCTACAACCAAAATGGCAGAGCGTATAAAATTGCTTGGTATACCATATCTACCTATACTCTAAGCTCTAGATTGTATTCGTCTATACTTTATTCAACTATACTCCCGGCCCTATTTATCTAACTGTACTCTATACATCTACTGTACTCTATGCATTATTAATAGCTATTTAATCACTTCTTGAAACACAATACCGTGTTTATTAATCAATAACTTAATAACAGTTTATAAAAATTACGTCACATAACACACGATAGGGGAAGAAAGCATCAGCTGTTATCTGTCGCACACCTCTTTAACCTCGCAGCTACTATAATTACATTAGTATATATGTCAACCAATAATATCAAATGCTTAATATTTATTATAGAATTTTTATATATAATAATAAATATAAACTATATACTATCACTAAAAAAAATTGAAAGGTTATATTTTCTGTTTTTTCATTATTGTCACTGTGTTTGTATAAGTACTTTAAGAGCATTTTCTGTTTTGAAGAAAACAATGTAAAGAAGACATCTTTTTCCGTTCATTCAGAACAATAAGGAAAGGATTTATTTGGGAAGTTGAATTCTTTTTGTTCGAACCTGTGTAATTGATTCAAGAGTGCAGGTTTTCAGAACAATGATTCTTATGTTTTCATTATTTTTCTATAGAACTAATATAGATCATATAGGAGGGAAATAAAAATATTATATTATACTACTTGGTTGTGAAATGTTTTTATCAACTCAAAGCGTTTATATTTACTGGTGAGTCAGTAAAAAAGCTGAGGTAAAAAAAGCTATGTAGTGAATGCTATTTTTGCCGAGGTAAAGAGTAATAAAATAAAAAATCAGGAACAGGGTACCTCAGAACATTTCCGCATCATATCGGATTCGCTAGGCTCATCCTCCCTGCTTTGGACTCGCTTTGCTCGTCCTTAGAATATGCTATTCGCCAAATTTATACTGCAACACGTCTTCGGACTCGCTTCTCTCGTCCTCTAGATAGTAAATGTATCTGTTTCATTCTCAGCGGTCATCCTTACAGCAATGACCACGATCAATGCTATCTAACTTTTATGATCCCACAAAAATTATAGATATACTTGTCGTATTGAAACGAAACTTTGTGCACTTATTTATTAATTAAAGGTACACACTTGTACTAATTCCAACTTAATTGAATCATTTTTTGATGTTTTAAAAAATTTTAAATACGTACACAAGCCATTCGATAAAAATTAAACTAATGCTGATAGTGAGATGAAATGTTACTTTGACACTTATGTTAGTCTTATACATAACCACTTGCGTGCCAAAATTCAATTGAATCGCATTATTTTTCCGCGTGTTATGATTTTCCGAAATTTTCTCAGAGTCATTATTACGGGTGAATGACGTCATAAAAATTATTTTTTGAATAACACTACTACAGCAATAGATTGATTTTTTTTACAAAGTTTCAACTCTCTATCATAAATACACAAGGAGCTAAGATGATAATACTCACACACACTTACAGACAGACAACTTTAAGAAAACCACTCAGGAGGCCATAAAAAACCCTGAAATGGATAATTCCGGTTTCATCCCGGTTTCGGATTATTTTTGCAAACACAATACTTTTTCTCATTTATACCGTAGGTATAAATGAGAAAAGTAATAACATTAACACCGTTTTAATCAAATCCTGCTAACTTTCACGTTCTGTACTATAGGGAATAAAGGGTACCTTACCTCCCTACCTAAAATATATAATTTTATGTAATTTTAAAAGAAATACACTGTCTGTATTTACTTTTACCGTAAAGTATTTTTTTAAATAATTCTTTTATTTTTCAAAAATACAAGATACAATAAAAAACAATTACAAGAACAATGAAATCCACAAATCGTAAGATTGTGTGTGGGGAAACAATTAAAATAAAAAAAAATAATTAAATTAAAGGTAATAAATAAATAAAATTATTGTACAATTATAAATTTAATTTATAAAATAAAGCACTCATTGACGCACTAAGACAAGTTGCCATTTAATAAAATTAGTAGCTAGATAAGAATAAACAAATAGAGAAGAATCCATCACAAAACATTCGTTAAAAAAATAAATTGCACATACTTGGAACAAACTGCGCATGCTTTCAATCTTTACATTAACTCAGAAAACAAATAGTAAAAATTAATGTATTTTCTTATAGTAACTATTTCATTTTTAATTGACTTAAGCACCAAATTAACTTTAGCTTTACTTTGAGCATAGTAGATATGACCCTCCCGAGGTGGTTCCCGCAGAGCCGAAAGGTCCTAAAACGGGCATTATTATTATTATTATTATTATTATTGTTGTTATTATTATTTATTATTATTATTATTATTATTATTATTATTATTATATTATTATTATTATTATTATTATTATTATATTATTATTATAATAAGCACCAAAGTTAACTAAAATCACGTTAGTAACAAACACCGAACGACAAGCATAGAAGAAAGTTGAGGATCGAACTCGACTTATCTTAGTTACATGTTCCCTGCGTTTCTCGCCTTTTTTGCTATAACCATAGAAAATTAGTTTGCTCCTATTTTTCTATCTAATACAACGTACATGGGGTCATAATAGTTCCCTATCGCGACATCACCTTCATTTAAAATTCTTGATTCTTCTTTATCCTAAACATCGCTAAACCCTACTTAAACAACCTAGTCATTACACCATCGTACAAAATCATTATTCCGTTTGGAATATTGGTACAGTAAATGACTTCATGAGTTACATTATATCATGTAACTCATGAAAGACAGATATATAATCCCGTGAGAATGGCTCTTTCTCGCAGCTATGAAAGCCTTAGATAGTGAGCCCTTTCTTATAAACAGAGACTCCCGAGAAACCCAGAAACAGATTTTTTTTCGTAATTCTGGTTTAACTCAGATCCTTCTATTTGTCCTAACTGAGTTCTTATTTGTGATGAGTATGGTCATATAATGGCACAGAGTGAAATAAATTTAAGAGTGAATATTCTAGGAAGGTGTTCTACAGGTGTCTTTCATTAAATTCCTTTATTTTTCTGTTTTTACAACATTTATGTTATTTAAGTATAGTTAAACATACCTTGTTGTCGCTGGTACCACTCAGGACTTAAATTATCATATCCGTTTCCTCTGTATTCCCTTGAATCTTGTTTTCTAGATGGACACTTTGAACAAGCACTCGCAGTTCCGTCCCAGCCATAGGCTGAAACACCGTATCTCGAATCCCACACTCCTGGAACAGTGTTCCTCCACACGTGTCCACTTCCAAGTACTTCCCCCACCTGTTGACACATTTGGTAAATGAGAACAATTTAAGATTAATCCACAAAGACAGACATAGAGATAATTACTGCAAAAACGACTTATTTGGTCTTGTAGCATGATGATGTCAAGTAGAGATAATCTAAAATCCTTATGTTTATACGTTAGGATTTTAGATTATCTCTTACCATATGGTAGCTAAAAGTCCAATTCACTCATTTAATTAACTAGCTAAATTATAATATTTTAGAGAATTACTCAAGTAAAACAAAGCTTATGTTGTAAGGAAAACTCCCGAGAGATCCAGTAACCGATTTTTTATTTTCAATTTAGTAATTCTGTTTTAACTTAGATCCTTAAGTCTTTCATCACAAGTTCTTATTTGTGGTTAATATGGTCATATAATGACACAGAGTGAAATAAATTTCAGTGTGAATATTCCAGGAAGGTATTCAACAGGTCATTTGATGATAAAATAAGTCCAATATTTTGAACCATTGTGGTGTAATGAGTAAAATTAGTTTGGCAAAAACGTCCTATGTACGTTTTAAGCAATATAGAAGTCAAGTTTGAATTGTCCAATGAGTAAGGGATTTTAATAAAAACTACCTTTGCTATCTTAAATTATTTTTTTTATTTAAAAAATTATTTACAGAGTAACATACAATATAATAATAAAAATGGCTCTAAAAGTTTTATTACATCTATTTACGATATTATTTGTTTAATATCGTGTTAATTAATATCTTGCTAGCCACATAAGCTTGAGGCTTGTGCGTGGCTATTAATTTTAACTACCCTACTAAAAATACCTAATTACCTGCAACTACAATACTAAAAATACCTAATTACCTGCAACTACCCTACTAAATACCTAATTACCTGAACTACCCTACTAAAATACCTAATTACCTGCAAACTACCCTACTAAAAATAACCTAATACCTGCAACTACCTACTAAAAATACTTAATTACCTGCAACTACCCTACTAAAAATACCTAATTACCTGCAACTATATTTTCTTTACACCAACCTCATTAGCTTATTTTCCTTTAGTCATTAAATACAACTGTTCAATATGCTTGCTTGTATCAAATCTTATTAAATAGGATGATATGAATAGTCTTTATTGGATGATTTCAAACAAAATTAATCTTATCATCTTGATAGGAAATTTAAACACAACAGCTTAAAGTTGTATAATAACAACAAAAACTAATTATTTAGCTATATATATTTCACCTAACATTGTAGGCATCTTCAGGCATCACAGGTAAATTAGTTATTATTATTATAGAACTTTAAGCTGTTGTGTTTAAATTTCCTATCAAGATGTGGGAGTTCTATAAAATAAATAGTACTACAAAAGAGAAATTACTAATCTTATCAAATAGGATGATATAAATCGACTCTTTTGGACGATTTGATTCAATAAAAAAATTCTCTATCAAACGATTTGATTAAAAAAAAAATCAATCGAAGGATCAGCTACCGTCGATACTTGCTGTTGGGTATGAATATCCAACAGCAAGTATCGACGGTAGCTGATTCTTTGATTGCTTCTTCAACTTGCGGTAAATACAACCTTTTTAAAAAAATGGTATGAAATATCATGATATGAATCGATTCTATTAGACGATTTCATTTAAGCAAAATTAATCCTATCAAATAGGATAATAAATATCAAGTCTAATGAACGATTTAATTCAATCAAAATTAATCTTATCAAATAGAATAATATGAATCGATTTATTGGACGATTTCATTTAAGCAAAATTAATCTTATCAAATAGGATGATACGAATCGAATTTATTAGACGATTTGATTCAAACATATTAAATTTTATGAAACAGAATGATATGAATCGACTTATTGGACGATTCGTTTGAATCATAATAAATCTTATAAAATAGGATGATATAAATCGACTCTTTTGGTCGATTTTCTTTAAGCAAAATACATTTTTCGAAATAGGATTATACGAATCGACTTTATTAGACGATTTGATACAATCAAATTGAATCTTATCAAATAGGATTATATGAATCGACTCTATTGGACGATATGATTTAAACAAAATGAATTTTATCAATTAGGATAATATGAATCGACTTTATTAGACGATTTGATTCAAACAAAATAAATATTATGACATAGAGGATAATATGAATCGACTCTTTTGGACGTTTTGATTTAAGCAAAATAAATCTTATCAAATAGGATAATATGAATTGACTTTATTGGACCATTTGATCCAAACATAATAAACCTTATGAAATAGGATGATATGAATTGCCTTTATCGGACGATTTGATTTAAGCAAATTGAATCTTGTCAAGTAAGATGATATAAATTGACTCTATTAGATTTGATTTAAACAAAATCATATCTTATAGAAATGATTTAATTGTTCCTTAAAATTCTGTATTTAGGGAAGAACGATGTGGAACAGTCAAAGCAAGGTTACGAAAAGGATTTTTTTCTAGAAAATAGTCAAAACAATGGATGTTATAGACTGATGATTTTCTCACGGTCATCAGCGAAAAAATATGACTGAGGAAATGTGTAATCTTTAACATCGTAGGCAAGTTTATCAGCCACGCTAAATACCGTCATATTGTTATTATTAATATTGATTTTCATTTTCGTTTTTATAAAAATCACTTTATTTACAAAGAAGTATGTCTTTAAACATGTTTCTTGCCTCTCCAGGATATAATACGGGCCTTCATCCCGTAGCCGATACACGCCGTTATAATTAACAAGCATTATAAACAAAAATAAATTCATGATTTTTGTTTTTAAATAAAAATATCGTTTGCGTCACATAGGTTAGTCTGATTGAGCTGAAACCGGTCTCAATCGTTTTTAGAATGACTTCAATCATATAAAAACTACTACGAGGTTCTTCCGCTTTACGGGCTGCTTAGCTCGGCTTGTTCAGTGGAAGCCATTTTGTCCTGTCTCTCTGAGACAGTAGGCTTTACCAGGATGGAGCAAGAGGTAGATCCCCTCTTTTATACTATATCCCTCCCTCTAATAGTACTGAACTCAACAGATATCGTTGAGTAAGGTCGAGTCTTTGACCTAGACTATACATATATATAACATATATATATATATATAATATATATATATATATATATATATATATATATATATAAAACTTTTTTCGGACATATTTTTTTGTTATCAGGAAGCCAATAGGAACCGATTCCGCTCACTCCCACCCTCAACTTCCGTCATCCGAATAACCTCATAAGGGTCATTTTCATAATGAAAATTCGCTAAAATCACTTTATTTTCGTTATTCTCAGCATTATATCTTTGAAAATTCTTATGGCTGAAAATTGCAGCAAAGGTGCAGACGGAGATGATAGCTAGTCTCTGACCCAGGGATTGGTGATCGGCCCTGAAGGGTTAAAGGATCCTTTTAGGGAAGTTTGTAATACATTTTTCACATATTCACACTATCAATAAATCCTTACCATTATATGGATAAACATGGTCCAAGACATTCGAAAATGGTATTTACACCTTGTAAGTTGACTCCTGCGGTTTAAAATCTAACATAATTTCCTTTGGTAACTATAAGCCAAATACGGATAATTTCGTTACCACTTGCGTAGCTTTGAACAGTCAACTTAAAACGTACCACATTATTGATTGAAAGTCACATTAAATCCTAAAAAGTTGATACCAACATCACAATATTTTGATAATTTTGCAGTATATTAGTATATACTGCTATATTTGACATGTATCATACATTTTTGTTTAAGACCACAAAAAATAATATTTAAATAAAATTAATATATGCCATACAACACCTTGCTCAAAAATCATTGGAAGATAGTAATATTGGTATTAATTGTCTTAAAGTTTAATGATTATAGTATTAATTAACCAATTAATATTACGTTACTTTAATTTATCTTTTTAAAGTTAAACAAAGTTGTGACAAAATTGCATTATTTGGGTGATTACCAAAACACAGTGGTATTTTTTAACTTTCATAAATTATCTTATTGGGGACCTATCTCAAATGTCTTAGACTATTGTCCCAAATATTTTTAGCAATCTAATATTTGTGCATGAAAAACGAATTATTCGGTATATTAAAAGCTCCAGGCACAGACTTGGTAAAGGAAATATTACTATTTATTGAATTACTTTATTATGTATAGATGTGATTAGATGTGATTATTATAATCATAGTGTGGGTGCCATGGTGTGCGAATACTCCTGGTTTCCCCTATAATTCTATTCATTGAATACTTTGTGAATTGATTTGTTTAGTGTAAATATAATCTCATTAACAATTTTTTAAATTATAATTGTGGGTAAAATGTAATTGTTAAGCACTAAATGTATAATGAAGTGTAAACAATTAGCAGTGATTAATAAAATTATTAAGTAAAAATAAAATGTAATGCCCGGTTAAGGTCCTGATTTCAGTCTATTAGGATATTTAATCTGCAGGGATCATATCCGGTGGGTCAGGTGGTAGTTAAAGTTGGCGAAATGTTTAATATCAAATACGATTAATAAAAATCTGAGAGCAAAGTCCGTGAAAGTAAAACATAATGCCCGGATTGGGTTCTTATTTCGGTCTATAAGGGTATTAAACCTACGGGGATTCGAGCATGATCTACAAAGGCTTATTTTGTAAATTTCAATTACAAACAAAGAATGCTCGATGCTGGTAACGATTCTAAGCTGAAGTGGAATGTACTTAACTCCCTCCATGGTAATGAGAACAAATTTTAAAAAAAAGAAATACAGTCAGTTGTTGGAATTGATGGCTCAGTAATTGAAACTAGCAAAAATATATGTAATGAACTCAATGAAAATTTCATAAGAGTACCAACTTTACTGGCTAAATCCTTCAATCTCACAAGCTTTGAAGACATGAGCGATTTCAATGAGACTCTTCTAATCTTAGAATAATACTATATATAGAAGGAGCACTACTGATAGCACGAAAGCCGGTTCACTGGTGCACTTGAGTAATGCTGCCACCCTAACAATATAAAATTTTCTAAAATAAGTTGGCAATACTTCCGGTTGCTGAATTATTATGTTCTATTATTAATTAATGATTGATTATTCATAAAATACTAATATAAATATCGGTGCATTACAATTTTTTAAGCATTTTAAATTGTAGTTAAACGTTTTTAGTTAAAATTATATTAAAAGTAGTGCTCGTCAACTAAATGTATATTCTTGTATTCCGCTATTCTTTTGCTATCTAAGACCGGGTGTATTAAATACTCAGCAGGTGTTTTAAGTTATTATATTTGTTCTTTACGATCTTTCTTCATTAATAGATATTTATGACACATATTTAAAATAATGTTTTGTTGTCAGTTTGGCAGCATTACTTAAGTGCACCAGTCAACCGGCTTTCGTGTTATCAGTGGAATTACATTGTGTTTACGGTCCTGTGCTCCTTCTATATACAGTATTATTCTAAGTTTCTAATAAAGACTTGTCCTAATACTTTCCTTATGATTCCAACTGATCTTGGAGAGATCCAATCCTTCATAAAAAATATTACCTAATATAAAATCGACAGGCATTGACGAATTCAAGTACAGGTTCTAAAATCAGTGAGTGAACATATTCGTGATTTTTTATTTCACCTATTCAACTCCAGCTTCTCTGAAAGAATTTTCCCTTTATGTTTAAAAAAGTCTCTAAATGTTCCTATACATATAAGTCTAAAGACAAAAAAGACCTCTATAATTACAGACCTATAGCACAAGTTTCAGTTTTGTATAAACTATTTGAAAAACTAAAAACAAAGGACTATTAAATTTCTTAAATAACATTAACTACTTTTCAAAAAATCAATTTGGATTTCTACACGGATTTAACACTAAACAAGCCCTAATGAACTATATGAACAATACATATCTGAACATTAACAGCAATAAAAAAACAGCTGGTCTCTATCTAGACATCAAATAGTCTTTGACACTTTAGATAAAGCTATCCTTTTGGAGAAGCTCGAGTTGGCTGGTGTGAGGGGTCTAGCTAATTAATGGTTTAGAAGTTTCCTCTCTAACCAAGTGCAAGCAGTGAAGTTTGATAGCGAGCTTAATGATTGGCTTGAAATGGACTTTGGAGTACCTCAAGGTTGTGTACTTTCATGTACGATGTTCTTACTGCATACCATGTTACCATGAATACCAAGCATGGTATGTACAATTACACCATGCATACCATGTTCTACTGCAATGATTGATGTGATGGTAAACTCTCGGGTAAACTAACTGCGTTCTGCAGTTTGTAAAAAATGAGAGCATAGTTCGTAAAAATAAAAATTATGGTTGAATAATGAGAGTAGGTTGACATAACAGGGAAGTTGGAAAAGAGAAGGTGGCCCTCAAAAAATATCAAATTTTACCCTCCAAATTTTATTAGAATAAGCTTAATTTTTCTCCAAAATAAGGTTAATTAGGCGCTTGGCACTAACGAATTTTTAATTTTTACTTTTCCTTATTTATACCATAGATATATAGGAAAAGTACTATGCGAAAAATCCATGCCCAGGATTTCATTTGAATTATCCGTTTTGTTGTTTATTAGACCTTCTGAGAAGTTTTTACGCAGTTGTCTGTCTATTGTCTGTATGTGTGGGGGCGTGTGTTATCATCATCGATCCTAAGGTATATATGCTAGTAAGTTAAAAATTGTTTCGAAAATCCATCATTAGATCTATTTGTGCTATCCGGAAAACAATTTTTTATGACGTCATTAACCTGTAATAATGACTCAGCAAATATTTCGAAAATTCATAACACAGGAAAAAAAGTTTTTATCGATTTGAGATTTTCCACGCATGACCAACATATGTGCTAAGATTTACCTCATCTTCACCATTAGTTCAATTTTTATCGAATATTTTTTAGCTAGTGTTGTTGAGTGTTGGTATAAAAATCATATTTTTTTAGGTCTGTGCTATAGGAAATATTTTTTTTATGACTCAGCAAAAATTATGAAAATTCATAAAATGTGAAGAAATATTTCGATAGGTTTGAAATTTAGCACGTATTCAGTCATATATGAGGCCAACATAAGCGCTAAGTTTCATCTTATTATCAGGATTAGTACAATTTTTATCAAATGACTAGTACCTACTTCTTAAAAATTGTAAAAATCGGAAAATAATCTAATTTAGTGGAAATTTGGTACAAGTAAATCCCTTTACTTACCTTTTTTATGACGTCATAAACCGCTAATAATGACTCAGTAAATTTTTCGAAAATTGATGGATGGGTCACCGCTGGGAAAAATTAAATGTATTTATGGTCTTCAGACGAGCGAAGTGAGTCTGATGACGTGCTGCAGTACAATAGGTGACTTTTATATTCTGAGGACGAGCAAAGCGAGTTCGTAGTAGTGAGGATGAGCGCAGCGAATCCGAGGATGAGAAAAACTGTCACAGGTACCCTGGACCCGATTTTTTATTAAAGTCCGCTTTTAAATACACGCATAATAAATATACTTTTTTGGCAAAATGAAGTATATAAATTTATTGCAGTTCAAAAGTTGTTATTAAAGAACTTGTGTAAACTTACCAGGAGGAGGAGTAGAGGAACCATTTGAACAAGTTTACGTTTTCGAGTTTCCGTGAAGAGTTCTAACATGTAACTGAAGACACACTCGGCGATGTTTTCTCCCCACCCACGCTATGTGAAAAACCTGCAAAGAATTTTCCAACTCAAGGTGCAGGTACTCTGCAAGGTCCTTAACACTGAACCTGACTCATGTACTAATGTTATAATTTTTTTACGTAATTAGACTCGTTCTTTACCAAGTTTTGTTTAAATATAATGAATTAGTGTTTTGATACTGTCTGCTGAACATCTTTTGCAAAAAAAGAAATAGATAGACAACAAACTAATAAACTAAGTTTTTTAAGTAAAAGAACTCAGAACCTTTTTTGAAATAACAAGTTTTTACCTACGATGGGAACTTTTGTGTTTTAATTGTCAGTTCGAAACTTTTTCTTGCTCTTTGTGATAAATTTAACACAAAAAACCATAGAAAACCATCTTCAACAAACTTTAACAAACAGTAATAGCCCTTAGATTATTGTTCTTTTATTGTTGAGATTACTGTTAGTTAATATTTGATCATGATGTTTACTAGTAGTAACCTAGAATCGAACATAACTACCTTTAATCAATATTAACTAGTAATTTTTAGGTGGTTATTCCCCAGTACTCTAAAAGAATGTATCAGGGTGTAGCAATTTAAAGAAGGTCTTAGTGGAGTAACTTCTAAACAAGGTACAGGATGTAGAGTCTTAAGGATGTAGAGAATCTTGCACATAAATACACTTTTTATGTTGTTTATAGCGCATAAATACACATACAGACACATTTTTTCGATTTTGGGAATCTGTTGGTGCTGAAATGAAATAAATGTCTTTAAATCTGTCGACATTTGATGAAATAAGTGCGGGTGTTAGATTTTTTGCTAATACAATGCTTCCCTCTATTTTGGATATAGGGAACCAATTAAGTACATACAATAAGCAGAAGATATGAAATAAAATCTACAAATAACTGTGGGGCGGAGGACCTCAAGCTAGGCGAATCTACTTTAAAATACTCGATATATTGCTCAGCAATTCGCGATTCAAAGTCCGTAGCAGCGCCACCGTCGCTGATAAGAAATTGATAACGGAAGGGTGATCGTTGTTAAAGTCCTTTTGGGAGTTTTTGGTTTTTCTTATTTGTGACGATTATTTCTTTAAATTTTTTATCAAAGTGCTTTAATTTAATTAATTTTGGGGCGTATGAACTCAGTAGAATCAATATTTCGTTGAAAAATAGGGTTCTAATGGGTTGCCACGAGTATTTAAATTGAGTGATAAGATAGTGAACATCACAATATAGTGTTTTATTTTAGTTATTGTTAATTAATGTTACTTTTAAATAATTTTAGTTTACACAAACACACAAAATTACCTTTTAATTGCATTAAATTGTTTAAATTAGTTGTTACAGGTATTTAAATTAACTGATCACAAGCCGATTTTCACCGTAATGGTGTTTTAATTTATTAATCAATTTTATTTACACACTAAAATAATAAATAACTCAATAAATTCACGTCTGTAAAATGTTTGTTTAAATCATCCGTTTAGGTTTTATTATTATTGGGTTAAATCGGACAAATCCAAGTCTGTAGTGATAAGAGCCTGATTCTATATTTAAAATCCTGGAATAATCGAAGTATTTATCTATGAAATATTGGCAATTTTTTTAGCACCGATGGTCGTTCTATTAATTTTTACCTCATTTATCACAAATTAACGAACAATAAAGGAATAAAAGAAGAATTTTCAACAGCTCCCATGCTATGATAAAAAAAAATTGATCACCCTTTCGTTTTCCCGCCATTGGTATTGCGAACCTTACAACTATCTCTTTGAATCGCGAATACATGTCTTGCTTGATTTATTTGTTTATGCATTATACTCAGATCAGTAACAGTTCGACTTTCAAGTAATATTTCCTAAAGAACATAAAGGCGAAAGTTATCGTGTTCCATAAAAATTGTTATGTACAAAAATCTTGTACATACATTTATAATATATGTATATGTATATATATATATATATATATATATATATATATATATATATATATATTATATATATATATTATATAATATATATATATATATATATATATATATATATATACATAATACATATATACATAAATAATAATAATAACTAACAGGAGGTGAAAAATGAGAGTTTGTAAGGAGTTTAGAATTTTCGACGAGTTGTCTTCTTAAGCTAGATTAGCGGGAGGTTCCCAGTTACAGACGGCACCTGGAAACCGTTATTATTTTACTATAATGTATATATATATATATATATATATATATATATATATATATATATATATATATATATATATATATATATATATATAAACCCAGCAAAATATTCTAGTGCAATAAATCAAGCATTCTAAATTAAATTCGCCCGGCTTGCGGGCTTCCGAGAAAAAATTATTTCTTTTAAAAACACGTACATAGAGTTAGTTCCAGAAGTGTTAGTTCACAAAACGTACGCTTTATACTATCACATACACATATTTAACCTGTGTTTAGTAAATGTTTAATAATGTTAGTAAATAATACAAAAGAAAAGAATGAAGATGTCAAAAATCTTTTTTGATTCCCCTTGATACGTCTTGAAGCTGACATGTACCTTACCTCGGGGTTCTGTACCTAGTGACCCAGTGTACATGTTACATGATGAGCTTAAACAATGATAAATTAACTTCTAAAAAGCTTGCTAAGAAAGGAAAAGGAAATTTCGTAAAGAATGAGTTTCATTGTCGTCTTGTTTTTCTTTGAGGACATTTTTATTCGTTTATTCAAGAAGATGACAAAATTAAGTAAAAGTCTAGAATAATAGCCATGTTTTACTTCGTTAAAACTACTTGGATTCAATTATTCGAAATATTATTACTGATTTTATTTTTATAAATAAAGAATAATTGCATGGTAGACGTAAAGAGTGGGCGGGTAGGATGATCACTTCCTTTAGCGAATTTCCTTTGGGAAAAAATTCGCTAATGGGATAGGCGTCATGGCGGAATTCGAACCTCGGACCACGACACAAATCCGTTTCAGAGGTCCCTAATGACGAAAAAAAAAATTTCGTGAGACTTTTATATTATAATATATAAATATATATATATAT
>JACMZG010000022.1:21616615-21644115 GCA_018340805.1 Microvelia longipes
TTTAGTGGTTCTCTGTGAACAAGTTTTAAGATAAGAATTCATATGTTTTTAAAAAATTGGTGTCAAATGGTGACTCTTAAAAATTAATTTTAGTGTCAAATTTTTATTAGTAAAACTCTTTAAAGAGTATAAAAATAGAATATATCTTCATGGTCAAATTTAAAATTCTCGAACATTTTTTGAAATAGCGATCAAAAATGGTAAACTTGTCTCCATTAAATTTACAGAACTTATTACTGTGAAAGGAATAAATTCGAGGTAATAGTAGATGATAAGCTCTTGATCTGGTAGAACAAAAAAGATGTTATAAAGCAAATAATTTATATAAATTTTTTTTTAACTAATTTTATATAAGAATTTACAAGAGTAAAGAATAAATTGTAGTACTTAAATACTTAAGCGAGCGATCGCAGAACTTTTTACTGGTCAATTTACAATGTCAAGCGCTTTATTTTCATAATTCTCATGCATAAATGAGCTATTCTACTCTGTATAATTATTACTAATGCAATCTAGCGAACAAAATGAGCCTTTTTTATATGAAAAAATCAGTATATATCTTGAACCAAGACCTTGTGGTTATAAAAAACATATCAAATTAATTCCTTTATACTATGCTTTAGTAATAAATATACCAATCTAGCGAGGCGAAGCGAGCCCTTTTTATTATGTATTATTATAAATAGCACAATCTAGCGAGCGAAGCGAGCCTTTTTTAACCATATAATGGTTATCATTATATACTAATAATTATTTGAGATGCGTAATTATTGATTCGCAAACTAGGAACAAAGTTGAGCGTTTTCTTACTATGTATTATTGTGGACTTATATCCAAAAGAATCAAGCAAAGCCCTAAATAAATAATACAATATATATAATATATATATATACTATATATATTATATATAATATATATATATATACGCGACTACGCGGAATTCTTTTTATTATGATAAATTTAAAAAAACATACGCAATTTAGCGGAGTGTAGTGAGCCCTTTTTTAGCATATAAAATTCTATATACACGCATCTAGCGAGCCCTAGCCTTTTTTTATCTAATATTATAACGAAGCAATCTTTCGAGTGCTGCAAGCCTTTAACAACGTACCTAATTATTTATGTATCTTTGTATATATATATATATACGCATGCATAATTATATAACAATTTAGCGAGTGAAGGGAACCTTTTTTACATTATAATATTTTTGCAATCATGCTAACAAAGGGAGCCTTTTTTATACCCTTGTATATATTTATAGCAAATTAGCGAAAACGAAGCGAGCCTTAACAAGATACCCTAATTTTACAACTGATTTTGCGAGCTTAACGAGCCTCTTTGCATAAATAGTTTTTTGCATTCTAGCGAGCTAAGAGCGCTTTTTTTAATGAACCTTATATCTTACCTCTTAATATGAGCCTCCGGCAATCTTGCGAAGCGAGCCTCTTTACATACGCTCTCGCATATATTAGCAAACTAGCAAGCGAAGCGAGATTAATATTTATTAATTTTATTTTTTGTATTGTACTAACGTAAGTTCCTGTTGCAACGTATTTCTAGTTTTAGAGATTGATTAAGTATGAGTAATTATAGTCCAAAGCAGCCTATTAAATAAAGGGTGCATTTCTATTAGAAAATCAGAGAAAGTATCTATATTAAAAGGATATATATGTTTTTTTATTATAGATAATTTTTCTTGTTTGTCCATTTTGTCTTGATTTTATCAAATAAATGCACCCGTTTATTTACTAGGCTTTTCTGGATAATGTACTGGCCTTCGGCCCGTAGCCGCTACGCTACTTCTCCATAGCCGCTCTTATTTTGGTTTTATATTGATTTGTTTTTGGTACTATAAGCAACTCTTAATTAGACTGTATTGAATTTTGCGCAAACAAATACCGTTTGCACCATTTGGAATGGTCTGATTGAGCTGAAACCGGTCTCAATCGTTTTAGAATCTTTACGATCATAAGAAGACTACTTTGAGGTTCTTCCGCTTTGTGGGCCTGCTTAGATCGCGTTTCCGTTGCAGCCCTTTTTTGCCTTGTTTGCCTGAGACAGTAGGCTAACGAGGGTGGGACAAAAGGTATACGCTTTCTTCTATACCACCCTTCCACCATCTAGCAATAAACCTGACAGATATCGAAGAGGTCATTGACATAGACGTATACATGCATACAACATTATATATATTCCGCTGAAACCGGTTTCAATCGATTTAGCTAACCGTCTACCTGCATATGTATTACATCGTTTTGCTGTTTTTTCTCCAACATTTTTTTCTATAAATTCATAACGTGGGTTAATAACGTCATAATTTTTTTAATAAACAATATGCCTCGTATTCTACCCAACATCTCATTATGTTCGACATATTTGCCACTATTTTAAACATATCGGCAGAACATGAACCAAAAACTACTTTGATCAGACATCTAATTAATACTGCGTATGCCTGCCGCCTAACAAATTTAGGTAATATTGGGTAATTTTTACGGCTGTTATGGCGACACGTACTAACACACACAAACATACATATGCTCCGTCCCATAATTTCTAATGAAAGAATTTACTTACGTTCATTCAAGAATGCTAGAATAATTTGAAACACCTTTTTTTTTTTTTTATAAAAAACCTTATTAGCTAAGTTCTCACTAAGCAAATTTGCAATTTAAAAATGGAGTATTTTTACAGACTGAAGTCGACTTCCCAAATAAATACACAAGGTAATTTGCTTGCTGTACCTGGTTGTAAGGTTATAAGGGTTAGGCATAGAAATATTAATCCAAAGAGCCCCTTTCGGTTAAATTTTGTATCATCAAAAAACCGGACTACCCTCAATTATTAATAATTAAATAATCAGTACAACATTACCTGAATTTATTTATTTAATAGAACGTTAAGCGATCCACGAAAAGCAGACAATGATTGATTTATTATACCTTACTCTTAGGTACCTTACTTAGTAAGTAAGTAGTAAGTATAAGCTAAACTTAAAACGACAATTAATTTATAAATTAGAAAACAATTAGCCATCTAAAAGAAGCAGCAAAATAAAATAAGGGAATTAAGGGGAAAAATATCTATAAATATATACGAAATCAAGAGAATATGGGGAGGGGTGCGTTATTAGTTGTCGCGAAACCTAAGTTTTTTTTCTTTTCATTTTATTGATGAATCTGCAAAATAAAATTAAATAGCCCTTCCTTCCAACTGCAGCCCTTGGGAGTTCCTTAGGAGTTTTAATCAAACCTTGACAAAATATTAATTTCAAAAAGTACCATATTATCTCTAAAGTATATAATTATTAAATTAATATTAATCATAAATAATGCTGCTGAAGCCAATTAACAATTTTCAAAATAAAAGTTATAAAAACGACAATATATCTTATGTGAAATATATATTATATTATAACAAAAAAATCGGGTACGGGCTGCCTCGGACCTCTGTTCTTAATTACATCGGATTTTGCTATGCTCATCCTCCCTACTTCAGACTCACTTCATTCGCCCTTAGAAGTTACAAGATATTAATTTTATACTTGCAACACCTCACAAGGCCCCGCGACTTAATGATGATAAGAAGGACCATACTAAGATTAAACGGGGCCCTATTTTTAGGAATAGATATTCTATAAAACAAAGGGCCCCGCGACTGGATGCTCTTAAGAAAAACTATAGTAAGATTACACCCAAGGCCCCAATTTTAGGTGAAGAGATTGTATACAAATATTGAAGGGGACTCCGTGATCTGCTTTAATGATGTTAAGGCAGGCTATACTAATCTCTACTGGGGCATGGACCATTTTAATAATAAGCTTACTTTTTGTACTTTATTTTTTAGGGGGCCCCCCGCATTGCGGTCCCGTGCGGGCCCAGAGTTACGTCACTGCCTCCTATGAGGTTTTAACAAATTTTTCCGACTGTGTGTGTGTCTGTTGTCGCCCTAGCACCTATAGTGTATTTATGCTATAGATTTGAAACTTTGTACAAAAATCAATGTATAGCGGTGTAGTTGTGCTATTAGGAAAATATTTTTATGACGTCATTAACCCGCTATAAGGACTCAAAAATGTCAAAAATCATAAAACAAAAAAAAAAATGTTACAATCAATTTGAGATTTGGCGCGCATGTAGCCATGTGCTAAGTTTTTTTTAATACAACAAGTACATCCATGATTTTTGTTGGATCATAGAAATTAAGGAGTATCGAGCGTGATCACTTCCTGGATGTATTTACTATGAGGTGGAGCAAAGCGAGTCCGAAGACGCGTTGCAGTATAAATTCAACGACTTGTATATTCTAAGGACGAGCGAAGCGAGTCCGAACTAGGAAGGATGAGCTTAGCGAATTCGATGTGATGAGGAAAAGTTCTAAGTACCTTGAACCCGATTTTTTGTTGAAGTATCAATTTGTGCTTTCATTTTTTGTTTTATGCTTCATAGTCTGAGCAGCAGCAATAATACTTATTTGACCATTTCCATGGATTCTTCTACGAAAATGCACTTGTTTATTTGCGCTTTTATTGTGTTTTCTTATTCATTTTGTTTAGGTACAATAAGCAACTTTTCATTAGACTGTATCAGAGACTATAGATACTTAAACAGAATCTAAACAGTATCTGTATTGAATTTGGCGGAAAATCCAATACATCGTTTTCAAATGACAAGCTTTTATTATTGCTAGAGATGTCAGTGGAAGCACTAATTATATTTTTAAAATTAATATTCTAATTTATTAAATAAGAAGTAAAAATAAAACCGAAATAAGTATAAAAATGAAGTAATAGGAAAACGAGTTTTAAAATATCTTAATTTGTAACATAATGAAGGAAAATACAAATATTAATAACAGAGTCAGCTTTTCATAGTGGTGTGATTTTGTGAACATTATGACAACAATACTAATTGTGGCAGTTTGTGTAAAATACAGAGATTTTCCCGAAAGAGCTTAGAATTCGTCGAGGCGCGCATAAGCCGTGTCGACGTTGCGGTGGGGACGAAGTATTGTTATTATTATTGGTCGGAATGATTTCAATAGAGAACAAGCAGCGCCATCTGTTGAGTATCCCACCATTCAACTAACACAGCGTCTCACAAATAATAATAAATATTTTCTTTTAACAACAATTTTTTAACACTTTGACGACAATTTTTTTTTTATATAAAATGGGGTTTTTAGTAAGAGAGTGAAAATAAAACTCTGCTTGGTATTAATGATACATTTAATACATTAACTCTATCAAAATAAATAATTTATGTATTCTTTTAATTTCTAAAGAAAGTCTGCTATATTTAATTTTAAATCTTTCCTAAAAAAACAAACTATTATTTAATTAATAAAACACCAGAAACCTGAAAACCTGAAATCATGACTAATTTAATACAGCTTCCAACCAAATGTTTTTGATAATATACCATACATGATGACGGAAAAGCAAAATCTTGATATCCAGAGTGGAGCCTTCATATGATTGGGGACGCTCAACATTTTATAAAATAGCAAAAATTTTTGGTTTCTTGAAATAAGCGATTTTCACAAAATCGACCTGTTAGTCGAGTGAAAAACTTAAGGATGACTTTTTTTAAGCTGTTAAAATTTCAACAAAATTTTATTTAGTATTTTATTCAGTTTGTCTTATCCAGATTATTCCGGACTACTATCAAAGTTATAGTATTTGTATAATTACTTAAAACATGCACAAAACGATGAAAGTTTTTTAAAGAAAATTGCTGACTTTGAAAACATTGACTTTTTTCGAGTTTTTGTAAATGCCATGACTTTAGTTGATGTTATCTGATTTTTATGAATAAAATACCGATTTATTAAAAATTTTGTCACATATGAAATTTATATTATATTTCATATTATATATGAAATTTAGCACACATGTATTCATATACAGTAGCAACAAATGGGCTAAGTTTCATATCATTCTTACCATTAGTTTTCTTTTTCAAATAACATGTATACTTATTTTTAAAAAAAATTGAAAAATTATCTAATTGAGTTGAAATTCTGTAAAAGTGAATTCGTTTATGTAATCAATAAGTATAATATTAATTTTAATATGGCTTGTATATCTAAGGTTTTTGTTGGATCACTAATGTTACGCGACATTGAGCGAGGTAAGTGCCTAAATGGGTGACCGCTTGAAATGAACTTTTGTTTCATAAAAACTGTTATGTTTTTACAATGACGTGTTGCAGTATAATTTTGGTAATTTTTATATTCTGAGGACGAGCTTCTGGTATGGTGAGGAAAAGTTCTAAGTGACCCCGTACCAAAATTTTCCATATTTTTAATTTAATTATTTTTAATGGAGCAATATTTTTGCGAATGTTTTGGTTCACGGAGGAGAGGGGCGATTAATTGATCTAGATAGTAGGAAACTATTTTTTTTATATTAGGATGCGACTAAGTCTATGGGGGTCATATAACTTATGTGAAAAACCACACATTTATAATTATTTTTTACAATATTTTTCCATATTTTTTCTTTCTTTTTTTTTCTTTCTTCCTTCTTTTTTCTTTCCTTTCTTTTTTTGTTTCCTCTCTTTTTCATTTCTTAAGGATCTTAAAGGGGGTTAAGTCCTAAGCCGATATTATGGTTTGTTTTAGTGGCACGAAGACGACGAAAAGAAGGGCGTCCAAGAAGGCAAAGAACAACCTTTTCCAGCGAACAAACCCTTAGATTAGAATTAGAGTTTCAAAGATCTGAATATATATCTAGAAGTAGAAGATTTGAATTAGCTGAGAATTTAAGATTAACTGAAACTCAGATTAAAATATGGTTTCAAAATAGAAGAGCTAAAGATAAAAGAATTGAGAAGGCTCACTTGGATCATCAATACAGGTAAATTACAGACTTATTTGACTCTTTAATAGGTGCTTTAGAGTAATGTTCTTCGGATTTATTACTTATTCCATTTTCAATAACCTTCAGACTAAAGTATTATATAAACCAAGTAGGAAAACTCCTATACTAACCTGTGTAAAACAAATTGGGCCAGTTCTACGTCCCGGGCAAGTTTAACTCTAGCTTAAACACACAAAAGCCTACGATGATAAAACACACAGGTGTGTGTTTAAGTACACATAAAGACAGACATTTTGCTAAAATTTGGTGGCATCTAGAGCTCACGTTGGAACATTGACATATATAACACAATATAAAATGATCACGTTTTGACTAATACATTTGAAAATTCACTTATATCGTGGCAATGTGACACTTACACTAGAAATATGACAAACTGATATAAGACAAGAAGGAGCGGGGCTGCCATTATGTATTCGTGGGGTTTGTTTTTCTTTTAATAAATTAATAAAAGTAACATATTTGATGCCGATTAGGATTGTCAATAAATTAAATTAATCTACATCGTGATTTACCAGACGCTGGCATTGCATGTTGTATCACAATTAGTAAAAAAATACAAATAGTAAATTAGTACTTTCCAATATTTTCATAAAATTTAATAGCACATTAAACTAATGGGCTCAAACCTAATTAGGGCAGATAATGAGCTTTGAGGTATAAGGTACAATAATTTGGTGTTAAACAATTTCAATACATATGTATTTATAATACTTCTTACTAAACAATTTGGTATTGTTCAATTGGATCGCATAATTTTTCCGTGCTCTATGATTTTTTGAAAATTGCTGAGTCATTATTGCGGGTTAGTGACATCATAAAAAATTGTTTTCCGAATAGCACAACTACAGCAGTAGACTGATTTTGTACAAAGTTTCAACTCTCTAGCATTACACTGGGTGCTACGAAGATTACAGGCACACACACACACTTACAGACTGACATATTTGCAAAAACTACTCAGGGGGCTTTAAAAATTCCTAAAATGGATCATTCCGGCGACATCCTGGTTTTGGATTTTTTTTGCAAGCACATTACTTTTTCTATATACCTACGGTATAAATGAGAAAAAGTAAAAAATATTACTTCTTACTACTTGTTCATAAACTTCTCAATAAGCAAAACAATAGAAAAAACCATCAGGAGGTGTGTTTGCCAATAAATTTAGGATCTGCACTGTTAATGTATTGACTGTTAAGTATCGTTTAAATTAAAAATAATTATAATTAAAAGGATTTTTAAGACTATAAATCCAATATCCAAATTCGTCAGCTACTTCAGCTTAAAAAATTGTCCTCATTTCTCTATCATAGAAGCAAAAACTAATTAATGCTTTAGTATAAATTTATAAATATCTTATTAACATTTTTTTGCGATTTTTTATTTATCTTTGTCTCTTATTCATCTTTGATAAAGAGGACTCACAATCATGTTTACGTGCGAATAAATTTAATCAGTTTTATGCTATCTTCAGTGCCATATAAATTAGACAAGAACCTATGTGAATTAGAAATAGTATAAGTATTACGTCTGGAGTTTATAACCACTTCAAAATTAGATATGTGATCTAGGGTATTTTTTGTGATAGCGTGTTGATTTTTATCAGGGGGCAGATCTGGTTTTTAGTTGCTTTTTTATTACCGTCAGCTGGTCAGTGTTGCTTATAATCTCACGGATAATTGTCAATATAAAACTCTAGGATTTTTAAATCTTGATTAAGAAGTGATCGGAAAATACTAACTGGACAGTGAAATAATGTCGTGATGATCCAAGCATTTATTTTCCAGATTAATAATTTTTTTTCAAATAAAGGGGATAATTTTGAGTTTAGCTTTTAGACGTAGAGGGTAATCAACCTATATTATGAAATAAATAATGGTTTCATTGGTGATAATGTAATTTTTTACAAATTGTGTTATAATAATAATACGCATTAATCAAACATACTGTAAATGCTATACTAAACCTTTTAAAGAGTGGTAAAATCTGCCGACTCTGGCATGTTAAAAGTTCTCTATAAAATAAATATGTTTGTCTAGATTTGAATTATATGATAGGACAGCTTATTGTTTCAATCTCTACAAATACATAGCCTAGAATTTGAGCTATAAATGCCCAATTAAAGGTTAAATACTAAAAGAATTTAAATTTCTAAGAGAATTGCCCAAGTAAAATACATTGATTTGCTCTATAAGATCGAAATAAAAAAGTCAGCATTTTAGGTACCTTTGTTTCAGTTATAGTTTTAAGATTGTAGAAGTATTTAACTTATATGAAAGATAACGATTTTCAAGCTTAATTTTGATTGAAGGAAAATTCAATCTTGGTCTGTTAATGAAATTCACTTTTGGTTGTTAATGAAAAAAAAATATATATCAAGTTAAGGAATGAAGACATTTCAATCATTAAATGTAACTTTTATATCAAGCTAGAACTAAAATATAGAACTACACTTCCCTATCTGACTTTTCCAACATCATATTAATAAAATACGGGTTTTGTTCTTAAATATATAGAAAACGAAGTTAAATTTTTAGCCACAGATGTGGTTGAAGTCTTGTTGGGCCAGTCACTTTTAAACAATTAGCACTAGAAATCATATAGATCCACATATCTAGACATTCACACATCTTAACATCCATACTCATGCAAGTACAATAAAACCACTACCTACTCTCGTGCTTACGTTTATTTATAAGACCAAATTCTCACTACTTAACTAAGCCAGCCCAGACCTAGCCAACAAGGTTCATGATGAGAAGAAAGCCACTTCTGAAAAATGTATTGAAAATTATAAAGAAAAGTTTGGCTCCTGTCATGAAAAAAAAATTAGGAAGTGCGTGGTCTGTGGTTTGGAGCTAGAGAAACTATACCTGCCAAAACTAGGGAGTTTCTAGTAGAGATCGGATTCGATCAAAATTCTCTGAGACTATTATTCGAGAGCATTATTCTCGACTCGTTAGGTATTATTAATCACAATATTTACTCCTAGCAAGAATATGATATTTACGTTTTCTGTACATGTACATAATTAAATTAATTTTCAGTCTGTTTTATTCATAGAGTTAAATACTAGAGGGAGCATAGCCTATCTCAATACATTGAGAGGCCTGAAATATTTTTAGTGGGGCTCTCAGGGGCTCTGTGTAACCTCATTGATACCTCCTCCAAGAGGGAGTTGAGGTTATAATTAATCAATTGTTTTGGGCTTCCCACAGATTTTTTGTGTTGTGATTTGTATTTTAAACATTCTACTATATAATTTACTTTTTTTTGTTCTGTTTATTTGATGATAATGATAATCGAATGTGGTCAGGTTACTTTTTCGATGTTTCAAAATTTAACCAATAGGGCCCCTCTAGTAATATATCTCTATGGTTTTATTGAAAAAATATGTATTTATGGAAAAACAATGTTTATCTTATCTTATTTAAATATTGTCCTATTAATTGAAGACTTGCGGTAAATATAACATTTTTAATTGTCCTATTACTTCAAAATTTGTCATTTATATTGATAATTACGCTGTGTTCATAGCAAATCTTATTATAAGGCCAGCCTCACTGTTTATATTTTTGTTCCTACTCATATAAGTTCAGACACCAACTTAATTTTCATTTTGAAAATTAAGTTGGTGAAACGTAGAATATTAAGATCAGATCCAGAGCAGATCCTGAAACGTAGGTATTTAATAAAAACGTGGGTGACAAATTTATCCTACCTACAATTATTCCTCCTATTATACAACATAGAACAGTAAGTTCATCAATATCACCCGCGGGATAATATTTACATTTGTTAAAGCTAGCTTTATTTATAAGGAATAAGCAGTGATATTTAAACGTGTTTAGGCCAAAGTGTAATTGAAAAGTTTAGTAGCGTTTAGTAACTGAACACCATAGTGTTTATATTATTTTACATGATTTACCTTACGTAATATGGAATCCTTCCAAATATGATAGATCGTCATATCTATACTCATATTTACTAAAAGGGATGTCTTGTAGGGCTTCGTTTAAATCTGTTTTAACGTCTTAATACAATAATTGGTGTCTTGTAAGAAGAATTTTTTTAATATTTCAATACCTTCCTACTTCTTTTGACTAGTAAACATAATAGGCAAAGTTTGGAAAAGAAAAAGGGTAGTAATTATTTATATGATGAATAAATATTCATCATATAAATAATGATGAAAATCCAAGATTTTCCAATCTTCATTGAAAATTGAATCCTCAATTCTTCAAATGAAGAATTAAGGATGTAGAATGGCCGAAACATCTATGGCGTGCTTCGATTTTTATTTTTATAGCAAAACAGCCATAGCCTTGGAGAAGTTTGCTGAAAAGATCTGGTGGTCCATTATGAGCTAATAGTGTTCTATCATCTTTCCAGCCTTCTTTGTCAAGTGATCGTCTAATAAAACGCTTTCCAAAATGAAACTCCGTCGCAGCAAGATGGATCCGCTGATATCCGCCGGAATCTTAACTTTGTGCAGCTGGAATCCTAATGCTCGAGCAAAACGCACGGCGAAATGGAACGTATGGTCGATAAGCAAATTGATTTAGCCCAACTCGGGGTTGTACTAAGAACCCACCTGAGTGGTCTAATGCTCTGGTTTTAATCCCCCGGTTTAATAAAATAGCCCAACTAAGTTTGGTCGCTGAGTGTGGGGGTGATTTCTAGATCTAAGAAGACTTTGGTCTTACTTAGCGAATAAATTAATTACTAAAATATTAAATTAAGCAGAAAAGTAATAAAAATGATAAATTAAGAAATTATTTTACTTAATATGTATTACATTAAATTTTAAAAAAATCGAGTACAGGGTACCTCGGTTCTTTTCCTCATTACATCGGATTCGCTACGCTCAACCTCCCAACTTCGGACTCGCTTCGCTCGTTCCCAGAAATACAGTTCCCCAAATTTATACTGCAACATGCCTTCGGACTCGCTTCACTCGTCTTCGGTAGTAAATGCATCCGTATTATTCTCAGCGGTCACACATACAGCACTGACCATGCTCAATGCTCCTTAATTTTTATGATCCAACAAAAATCATGGATATGCTTATCGTATTGAAACGAAACTTAGTGCACTTATTTATTAGGTAATAATATACACTTGTACCAAATTTCAACTCAATCGGACCATTTTCTTTTTTTTTAATCACTTCGCACGGTAGATTGCTTATAGTAATAATTATACATAGTAGAATGGCTTATCTATACATAGTAAAATATGAATAAATAAATAGCAGCTTCGCTCGCTAGATTGCGATTATTAGTAATAGACAGTAAAAAATACTCGCTTCGCTTGCTAAGTATCTTCAGTACATTAAAATTGATCTGTTTATCGGAATTTCTTATAAAATTAGTAAAACCTAATTATTATAGAAAATTATGGCCGCCATGGTAAATTTTTTGAAATTTGGTAAATAACAATTTTTGTTCCACTAATCAAGAGCTTATTAACGATATATTTACTCGATTTATTCCTTTTAATTTAATTATTTAGTTTACATTCATTGCCGCCATTTTTTTCATTTTTTAGCTTGCATTATATAATTACGTTTTTTCAACTCTTCAAGAACTTTAAAATGATGTGCAACACGATTTTTTCATTCAATTTTTTTTAAAATGGTCCGCAATAATGGCTGCTATTTTTAAAATAATCGGTTATTTTAATAAATTTGTGCATGTCAGATGTATATTCTTTTTTTTACTCTTCAAGAGCTTTAAACCGATATACAACACTATTTTTTCACTCAAAGATTTTTTTTATATGGTCCGCCAATTCGAAAATATTGGCACCACTTAAACCAAAAACTATATAGCTCTGAAGATTAACTATTACTAAATGTATACCAATTTGCATTCGAATCGGTCAATTTTTACGGCAGTTATCTCGTACAAACACACCAACACATAAACATACACGCCGTTCCAGACTTCCTTTTTAGCGATTTCGATTTCCTTTTTATTTTTGGGTGCTGAATCGAATGAAACCGGTCCGAAGTCGATACGACCACTCTAAGTGACCAAAAAGTCGAATAAACCATTGTAATTTACCAAAAACCAAAATTTAGGTCGATCAAAAATAAATTTCGAGTAGGGTGTCGTTTTCTATGTATTTTTGGGCGCTGAATCGAATGAAACCGGTCCGAAGTCGATACGACCACTCTAAGTGACCAAGAAGTCGAAAAAACCACAAAAAATTATAGAAAACCGAAATTACGGTCGTTGAAAATTAAATTTCGAGTAGGGTGTCGTTTTCAATTTTTTTGGGCCTCTGAGTTGAATGCCAGTGGTCCGGAGTCAATACGACCACTCAAACTCAGGGTACCTGGGTTCAAATCCTGGAAGGGACAATAATTTTTTATCGTTTATTTACTTAATATAAGTTTAGAACTAGAAAATAATTCTGGCGCGGTGGTCCGCATGTCGGGCGAATTTCCTTTGGATGCGAGAACTCAAACCCAGAGTACCTGGGTTCAAATCCTAGTAGGGACAATCATTTTTTTAATCTTTTTTTTTACCTAATATAAGTTTACAACTAGAAAATAATTCTGGCGCGGTGGTCCGCATGTCGGGCGAATATCTTTTGGATGCGTGTTTCCGTGCTTTTTACATTATATAAGTTTACAACTACTAAATAAATAATTCCGGCGCGGTGGTCCGCTGTCGGGCGAATTTCATTTGGATTGCGTGTTTCCGTGCTAAACAACCCATTTCTTGCTTATGCAAGAACCATGCCCATTGCGTGGTTCCGGTTCATGCTTTAGAACCTAAGCAGTTACTCAATTGTCAAGCACTGCTCGTAACTTATTTTGTCTGTATTTTCCAAAGGAAATGCGCTAAAACCTTTAAAGATAACTGACTAAGCTTAAAGATATGTAACTAAGCTTTAAACTAGTGCAAATAATAGTGCGTACTTCTAATTTTAGAGGCATAGTTTTGTACAACCAACTAGATAATTATGCGCATTTCCTTTGGAAAATATAGACAAAATGAGTTACGAGCAGTGCTTGACAATAAATCACCGCAAACACCAAACGACAAGCACAGAAGAAAGTTTAGGAGCAAACTGGACTTATCCTTGTTATTAACCTGGGTTAGCGCTTGTTTTTGCTATAATCGTGGGAAAGAAAGTTATCTCGTATTTCTCTATCTCATACAACATTCATGGGGTCAGAATTACATTAAAAATTACACAAAGAATTTAGCATAGATCTCCCTACCTTATTTTATTTTTGTTAACTTTTAGTGTAATTTTACTTTTTACTTTATTTAATGACACTGGATGGGACTGAAATAATAACTTCTTACTTCTTTAAATGACTATATTTCGCCTGACCCCAGGCATACTCATGTCTACAAACCACTCTGTTTCGTTACGTCTAACTCATCAGAGTACCGACTGTTTGATGTGCTGGCTACACACTTAACACTTACCACTAAATACTAAATGGTGACGAATACTAATAATATTATTATTGTGTAATTTTACTTTTAATTTATCTTTCTTCTTATTTATTTTATTGTGTCCATAACCCTGAAAATATAAAACATTGTCGATCTTTTTTTAGAAATTATACTAAGAACGTTTAAAATCTGTTAAATGTATTTTAATTTTTGTTTTTCAACTTGTAAGTTTTCCATATTACACTGTCTAGGGCCAAGTAATTGGATTGCACGAATGTAATATAAATATTAGTTTTCTTGTCTGCTTAAAATATTCTTAGAAAACTCTGATTTGCCGTCAAATTTATTTCGAATATAAACTACTAAACGTATGTTACATAATTATTATTACAGATTTTATATTTATTCTCTATTTCTGTTTATATTTGGTGTTTATTCAGTACGTTTATATATTTACACAAAGAGTTGCATACATTTTTTGTAATACATAAAAATGATTTATTTAGGTTTATCGAGATTTTTTAAGCCATCCGGCATTTTGGTTTGCTAAGAATAATAAGGAACAAAGAATTTAATAAGAATCTTTTTAGACATTTTGTGTTTTGACTGTGTTAGTAAATTTTTACTTTTCCTCGTTTATACCGAATGTATATGAGAAAAGTATTGTGTTTACATTAAAATCCGAATCCGGAATTATCAGTTTCAGGCGTTTTTAAGGCCTCCTGAGTGGTTTTTGCAAAGTTGTCTGTCTGTATGAGTGAGTGTGTGTGTGTGTCTGTTATCATCGTAGCGTCCAGTGTATTTATGCTAGAGAGTTGAAATTTTGTACAAAAATCAGTCTACCGCTATAGTTGTGCCATTCGGAAAATAATTTGTTGACGTCATTAACCCGCAATAACTCGCAATAAACCATTTTCTATTTGTAAAAAATTGAAAATGGTCCAATTGAGTTGCAATTTAGTAGAAATGTATACCATTACTTAATAAATAAGTACACTAAGTTTCGTTTCAATACGACAAGGATATTCATGATTTTTGTTGGATCATAAAAGTTAGCAGCATTGAGGGTGGTTAGTGCTGTATGAGTAACCGCTGAGAATTATATGGATATATTTACTATCTGAAGACGAGCGAAGCGAGTCCGAAGGTATGTTGCAGTATGAATTTGGCGAACTGTATTTCTTAGGACGAGCGAAGCGAGTCCAAAGCAGGGAGGATGAGCGTATTGAATCCTATGTGATGAGGAAAAGTTCCGAGGTACCCCGTACCCTAATTGTTACTCTAGTCTAAATTTGTGTTCTTTGGTTTTATATTTGTTTATAATGTTCTTTTTTGCGTTTCCTATTTCTTTTTAATCAATTAATTTTCATTAGGAATTATTATAGAATCAACTAATCATGAAATTCTTCTTCTTACAAAGTAAGAAGAAATTTAATAATCCGTTATCAAAACAAACATTGTTGGTTTCATCTAGAAGAAAAATAAGATGTTCCTAATGAATTGTTTCATTTTTTGTCCGTATTCTGTTATCTTGGCATTGGTAATCTTGGCATTGGTAATTTTGGTATTGGTAATCTTGGTATTGGTATTCAGGTCCGTATTGGTAATCTTGTTTAAACTAATAAACTAAGAGGAATTGGTGTACAATATTTTTACTGATTTTTATCATTTTGCAGGAACTTGGCGCTTGCTAGCAGTTTTATGTACCCAGTAGCAGTAAATACGGGAGTCTCATCTTCAACTCCATCCAATTGTGGAATCTGTAGCACTTCATCTGCTGATCATAAAAATGAACAAACATCCACATCTTGTTAATTTCTGGTTATCTTTCTTCTGGCTTAACGCCTGTAATAGAGAATTAGTAGATACAGTGAGCCTGAATGACTGATTTGAGATGTAAATAGTCCGGGAGCCAAAGGGTGTTTTTCTCTTTCATAGGCGACAGGGAACATGCAGCCATTAAATAGTATAGAGAACACAGTAGGAACCCCACCAATTAATGACCAATGTCTATGATTTTTAGCTAATTTTCGAAGAAAAAATAAGCTTATGAGGTTGCAATAAAATTCGAAACCGGAATTTTACCTGAATTTTCTGTTTCAGGTGTTTTAAGACAGTATTCGCAAAGTTGTCTGTCTGTAAGGGTGAGTGTAAAGGTGGAATTCCGGTCTAGAATTTTTATTACTAACACAATACTTTTCTTATATAACTACGGTATAATGGAGAAAAGTAAAAATGTATTTTATCTTGATTAATATGATATTCATCAAACATTTTTCCATGTTCTTTAAGAATAACGCACAGTTGTGATTATTACAATTTTCTGATGACACTTGGCCAACAATACCTGCAATAAAACGCTAGACCGGCGGGTTTTCTAATTTGTTCTGTGGGCCTGTACATTTTATGGCTGAATGTTGAGCATTTCATTTGGCAGAAAAACACTCCTGTGCTTCCAGACTAAAAAGGTTGTAAATAAAATGTTATTTCATCTATTTCAGTATTAGTGATAAGCAAAGAAATAACTACCGAGGATAGTGAACAAATCTAATCAAATCGAATTATAAACCAAGCTGGACAATTGCACAGCATTGTATAACCCAAGGAACTTATGTAAAGGGAAGGAGCATATCAGCCTTCCCAATGTAAAATATTGTCGCCAACCACCACCGCTAATCTCTCGGGCGCTCATAGGACTACTTAATCCTTCCTATCGTCTATCGTCAAGTTATGAACATGTCGAATTAAATTTTTGTTCTTTATTATTGTGTAGTTGTTAATTGTACACATTTAATGCTATTCTTGCCTTGTTTAGGATTATATTAAATCCTAACAAAATAAAAAATATTATAATTAAAGTTTGTGGAAATTAAGCGTGTTAGATCTTAAAAGTGAAAACACAAACATTATAGGCTTCTCCAATACTTTTAAACTCTATATGGGACAATTTTCCTTAAAAACGGTGGCGACACTTTTTTGCTTTATGTTAAGAATTTAAATCTACTTTCATGATATTTTTAATTTTAGAGAGATAACTCTTCGTAAGCCTTGCATTAAAAGGACGATTAATCCCCACAACACTTAAATGTATTGTAGTACAGGTTTAAAGTAGTCTTACTTTACAAAAAAATCCCTCTCCGTGGCCCCAACCTCATTTCCTCTTAAATTCTTTGAAAGTTCACTAAAATAATCAAAAAGGCCATTTAAAATTACTAAATTTCTGTTAACTGCAAAAAAATTGAAATATTTGATATTTTTATTAAAAATTGCTAAATAGTGCGTATGATGATGATGTTTTAAAAATAATTTTAGATAAAGAGATTTATTGACTTTTAGGAACCAAGTTTCATATCATATCATAAAGAAAAATTAGAAAAACATTATAAAATGTAAATATAACTAAATCTTCTCTCTTGAGAATATGCTAGAATGAAGTTCATTATTAATAAATAAAAATCTTTCCACAGAATATAATTTAATTGGCAAAGCTAGTTCAATCTTGCTAGAGGCCATCACCATTGTAAATCTAATATCTATAGCTAAATCATTGACTTTTATTTCTTTAACGGGTTTGCTCTGATGATGGCCAGTAGATAGGTTGAAAACGATTTGTCAATAAAGTTTTGATTTGTGAGGAGTTATTTTTCTTTTTCGTTGTTAAAATATTTTATATACTTATCTAAATAACACAAATTGATTTTATAGTAAGATATCGTAGCGTTCTTATTATCGCAAAATACAAGTAGTGACTTATTTTTTTTCGAATTGAAGTCAGCCTCATTTCAACCGTTGCTACGTCATCGTGCGTTTTGAATGCATCCTGAAAGCATAAAAGTAGTTTATAGACCTGATTGGATAATCACCTGGCTCAAAAAAGAGGACTCTTAGTTGCTAACTAGACTTGTATACACAAGTCTTGAAAATATCTTTCAATTTTCGTTCTCGTAAATAATGTAAATTTTTATTAATAATTTATTGTTGGAACTTAAAGATGAAAGTATTGAAGTAACTTTAAAGTAAATTTAATTTTATTTCATGGTAAAACATAAACAAAGAGATTATTAGTAGAGATTGGTTGAGTTTTGAATCATCGAAAAAGAATTAACGCCTTCAGGTATTATTATGATCAAATACTATATAAACTGTCAAGTATTAACTTTTTTTCACAACATTTAAACGCAATCAATGAGCAAAAAGCCGACAATGCAGTTGTTTTATTATAACCATAACACAATCTTGGAGGACAATGATAAAAGACTCACAGAGCCCTGAGAGTCCTAAAAAGGCGTTTCAAGGCTTATGCTCTCGCTAGTAATGTATCTCTGTGAATAAAAATATGAAATAGCGTGGAAAATTTGTTTAATGACAACGCCCATAAAAAACAAAATGTAAACTCTTAGCATGTCTGACTAAAGCCTTCTTCGGTTACTCTACTTGGGTCCATATACTATTCTTGTGTGTCACACTAGAGTGCATATATACATACATACATACATACATACATACATATTATATATATATATATATATATATATATATATATATATATATATATATATATATATATATATATATATATAAACAGAACATGAGTCATAGAAATATTATCTTGAAAAGGCCTAGAATAAAAACGGTTAAATTTATTGAGATAGGGTAAGCCCACAAATCTTGAATAAAGGGGATTACGTGATAGGGAACTTTTCTGACCCCATGCATGTTGTTTAAGATAGAGAAATAGGAGCAAATAAAAGTGCGTAAACACAGCATATTTAACAAGAATAAGTCCAGTTTGCTCCTCAAGTTTCTTCTGTGCTTTTCGTTTGGTGTTTGACGTGATTTCAGTAACCTTTAAAGCTTTTAAAGTCAATTACAAAAAAAAAACAGTTAAAAAAAGAAAACATATTACTTTTTACTGTTTGTTTATAAATTTTCCAATAAGCAAAACAATAGGAACCATCGGGAGGTAAGTTTGCATCTAAATTTAGGACCTGCGCAGTTAAAATAATGGTTGCAAGCTTGCGCAATTTGTACCAAGCTGCAGTTTGTTTTTGGCATGTGTTTTGGATTCTTCTGTATTTTTTTATCCTTTGCGGAGTCACTAAGTTAAAAGGCAGATGGACTTCATCCCCGCAAACGCGTCATTCCCTTTATTTCAGATCCTTGGGTATGTCCCCTGTCCTATAGTAATATATCTCAATGATTTAAGCTGTGTTTAGAAGTTCCACATTAACTACGTTGTCTGCATTAAGTGTACAGCGGCGTAGGTGGGAATATTTAGATGTTGAAACGTGGACTTTTGATGAACAATGGTTGTCACATTTTTAAGAGACAGAAAAGCAAAAAATATTTTTATTATTTTGTATATAATATGTATTGTGTAGATCTCATACTTTATAGTTTTGTTTGTATATTGTACACATGTATTTAAGTTTTATTAAATTATTTATTTCTTTATACATAATTTGTATTTTATTTAAAATTTTCGTGTCTTGGTTAATATTTTTCAACAAGCCTTGAGTTTTCCTACGTCGAGTAAAAACAGTTGGACTTGTGCATGCTCTTTTTAAAAAGATAAAGAACATCTCTCCCTGAAGGCGTGGTTGCATCTCTATCGTTTAGTGGTCACGATATTTCATCATTTCAAGCTTTTCTATGAATTCTCAAAACTACTCGCTAATTGATCTTAGTGCTGCTGATGGGAGGGAGGTTCTACTAAATGGAAGTTTTGCCTTACTCCTACCCACCATTTCCTTCTTGTAATTTTTACTCACAAGACAGAAGCATACAATGTTATATCAGTACAATACTTTAACATCATTATCCTTTCTCAACTAAATCATCTAGCTGATATGATTTCATATCATCATAAGATATTACCTTGAATTGAATTATCTGCTAATGATTATCATCATGAAACACTAATGAGCTTTTAAGAGTGCAAGAAAAACTTAAATCTTAGTAAATAAGATTAAGAGTAATTAAGAGGTAAATTGAATTGGTAAATTCTGGTAAATTCTCTACCAGGCATAGCACAAAGTTTCTACGCTTATTTATTTTATGTTTTATATGCCTTATGAAAATTACGTAAATATAATTATTATAATCATAAATAAATAGTTAGACGTAATAAAAAGATATTAAATAATAAAATAAGATAAGATGTAAAGAGAGAGAGAGATATTATACTGTCCAAATGTTCACGTAACAAGCGACAAAACAGAATCAAATAATATTAATTTACATATAAACTTATAATAAACTTGTTACAGATATTTCATATTACACTAATTGTCCATACTCTTTTAATTATAAACACGTTACCTTTGTTGTTAAATACAAATAATGAGTAAACGAACAGTCTTTAGAAAACAAATTTTGTTCATCAAACTTTAAACACTTATAACATAAATTATACGAACGTAAAACTTAAACTTGATGGCTCATTGTGAGCGTACAAGATTCTAGATCACTAAAATAAGCATCTTTAGAAAAAACATAATTAGAAAAAACGCACAGAAGACAAAATATCTCAATACGCTGCCATGTAATAAATCGGCTCGTTTTTATTCAAGCTTTTTAGAATAAAAACAGGAGGCATAGCCTATCTAAATACATTGGGAGGTCTAAAACATAATTTTGGGGCTGTCAGAGGCTCCGTGTAACCTCATTGAAAACCTCCTTCAAAAGTGAGTTAAGGTTATAATAAATCAATTGATTTCGGCTTTCCGCACATTGATTATGTTTTGAATTGTATTTTTAACGTTCTACATAAGTTTCGGTAATTTTGTACTGATTATTTGATTTTATTATTAGAGAAGGTTGTCAGATTACTTTATCGATTTTTCAAAATTTAACCAATATGACTCTAGAAATATATCTCTATGGCCCCTCTAGTAAGAATATCTCTATGGTAAAACTCATGAAGGCCGTGTATTTGTTCCCGTCTCTTTTATTAGACATTTTTATAAAATGTCTTATAAATATAACTTTAAAGCAAATATTGGCAACACTGTTATTTTTGGGTTGTTTTAATTTTTTACCAGCGTTAATGAGTTGTAAGATTTGTTTCGTGAGTTATTTAATTTTTTATTGATTTATTTTGTATAAATAGAGTTACAAATCTAAAACGTTGCAATTCGCAATGAAATACTAAAACTGTAAATAAGCTAAACTAATGTTGATGGTAGTGAATAGAATGAACATAAAAAAATCATTGGAATTGAAGAGTTACCTACTAGACCAAAGTCCACTTAACATTTCAACCTCTCGTACTACTTTCAAAATCTCGTAGTAAGTATTTAAAATTTTTTTTAATTATTTAACTTATTGTTGCTTATCGTAATTTATTAATTTATTGTAATTTTAATTTTTTGGCGTCACTAAATAAAATTAAACATAGCATTTTAAAGAATAATGTTTTGTTCATTCTTCTGCCGCAAGTAGATTAGATAGTATATGCTGTTATGCACAAAAAATTCCAGACTTATACTAGCTATTACCTGCATCGGCTTCGCCTATAAAGGTAATTAACCATTTGCTTTTACTTCGCTTCGTCATATGGGTTATTACCGCCTCGGCTTACGCTTCTGCAGGTAATTTCGATAGCTTGTCCCTGCCTTCGACACAGGAGCTAATTTATAAAACTCATCTACTACATTCCATTGTGCAGTGAAATGTAGTAGAGTGTGTGTGTGTTTACTACACTTTAAGAAGAGAACCCCTGATTAAATGAGTACATATTATTAGTTTAATATATTATTTGATTTTCACAAGCATAGACTAATATTAAACGCCTTATTTCAAATAGATATACTATTCACTCAATTTTTAAATGTATTGTAGTTGAAAATATGGCTATAGATCTTGTTCCAAGATCTATATTGTACAAATCTTGTTAGATTTTGTTACAATTTTTTAAGGCTTTATCTTTAATGTATAATATATATTATATTGTAAAAATAGTGTAACATATTATAAAGAAACAATCTGACATGCAGCAGAGGTCTGTAGCATGCCGGGCGAATTCCTTTGAAATGCGTGCTTCCATGCTGAATAATCCATTTATTGTTTAAGTTTCCGGTGTATGCTTTATAAATTGTGCAGTAGCATTAACACTATGGTAATCAGCACTTTTATCAAAACATATAAAGTAGACTAAAACTACACCGCATATTTAAGCAATTTAAAATGATTATATATGTTAATAAAAGTTAATCATTTTAGAATTATGAGTGATATTAGTATGGCAAAAACACTAGTCATAAGTACTTATCTTATGTTTAGTCGTTTCAAATAACCTTAATAAGTAAAAAGCTTTAAAAACTAAAAAACTAAAATTTAAAAAGGATTTATTATGACATATAGTATTATAATTCATTATATTATTATGGCAGACCGGTAAATTTTTATCTTTATAATATCTAAATAAAACGTATTACATATGTATATTATACATGTACATGCCATAAACCGAAGATTACAAAATCTCGGGTTAAAATGTTTTGGGTGAAACCAATACTTTTCCTCTATATACCTTCTGTATAAGAAGGTGAGGAAAAGAAAAAATACTATATTTTTACTAAAATAGATTAAATATATAGATGGGATAAATATTAGGTACATTATCTATATTAGGTATCACTATTAGCTATATAATTATAGCATTCTGGAGAAAGGGCTAACCCTATATTAACCATGTATGCTTCCTGCAGAAGCGTAATATTCATTGAAAAACACTTAAATCGGAATAGGGTCCGACAACCCTGGACAGAACCCAGACCCTTCCTGTTATTTCTAATCCTCCCTTTCTTACAAAACATTTTTTTAAAGCTTGCGGATTGATTATTAATCAGAGGTAAGAATAAAGATGAATTGTTCAGAATATTCCCGACTGGAATTAGTAGCTCCTTGACTGGACTGATTGCTTGTTCTTCCTCATCTTCAATTTTTTAAAGATTCTGATTGTTATCAATAGACAGCGTTTTATTTTTCTTATTTCTATTGAAATTTCTACTGACCAGTATTAATTTGTAAACAAAACATTTCTTCCATGATTTTTCATTTTTATTTCTTTTCCCTTTTCTTAAAGAGTAAAGTCTTAAAAAGAATAACTCCTCCAAATGATTTCTCGAAAAACTTTTTGATTACAAAAAATCGGGTACAGGGTAGCTCGGTACTTTACCTCACAACTTCGGACTAACTTTGCTCGATCTCAGAAAAAAATGGTTATCCAAAGTCTAAGGTGTTATAACTTTGGACTCGCTACTCTTGTCCTCAGAATTATTAGGTAACCAAATAGCCATGGTGTTATAGTGATGGGTTAATTAAAACTTAGACAATCCATTCGGAAATCTAACGAAACCAATTCGAGCAATAATTTTAGTATTATTTTTCTTATTTTCATACAAAAAAATTGTTTTTTGTAACCTGAATTTAAATGAAAAAGGTAGTTTCAAAATATTTGTATTTATAATATTTTTGTCAATGATTCTCAAAATTGTATATTTAATTTATTCTAAAAATTAGACTAAACCCCGTTAATTTGTAATAAATATAGAAGAACAAAAATACAGGAATTCGCGATTCAAAGTCCGTAGCAGCGCCACCGTCGCTGATAAGAAATTGATAACGAAAGGGAGATCGTTGTTAAAGTTCTATTGGTTTTTTGGTTTTTCTTATTTGTGACGATCTCTTCAAATTTTTCTCCAAGTGCTTTAATGTTTTAATTAATTTTAGGGCGTATAAAGTCAGTTGAATCACTATTTCATTGAAAAATTTGGTTTTAATGGATTGTCAGGAGTATTTAATAAAGAATGCGAAAATCACAATATAGTGTTTTATTTTATTTATTGTTAATTAATTTTAGTTTGTACAAACACAAAAAATTACCTTTTTAACTAATAACAATATGATTTTCACCGTAATGGGGTTTTAATTTATTAATCAATTTTATTTACTGAATAAATTCACTTTTTTGTAAAATGTTTGTTTAAATTATCCGTTTAGAACCTGATTCTTTATTTAAAATCCTGGAATTATTGAAGTATTATATCTATGAAAAATTGGCAATTTTTTATCACCGATGGTCGTTTTATTAATTTTTACCTTATTTATCACAAATTAACTAACAATAAAGAAATAAAAGAAGAATTTTATCAGCTCCCATGCTAATCCTATGATAAAAAAATTTGGTCACCCTTTCGTTTTCGCGCCATTGGTATTGCCAACCTTACAACTATCTCTTTGAATCGCGAATAATACAACATTTGTATAATACACTACAAAACAAAAACAATGTGCGCCAGACTGACAACAATTGAATTATTATAACCTTAACACACTGTTAGAGAAGGTTAAATGAGATTACATAGAGCCCTAAAAAATGTTTTACGCAACCCAATGTAATGATGTCTTATCTTGTTCCTATAATGTCAATGTATAATTTTTTGTTTGCAATCTATAAACACAAAATTTTATAGTCAACTGAATTTAATTAATTATACTAAACCAGAAAAAAGAGATGGCTCAGCTAAATTTTTTCGGGGGCCTCAAATTTAAAGTACCGCCTCCTTTCATACCGTAGGTATATAGAAAAAGTATTTTGTTTGCAAAAATTTCCATATCGGGATTTCGCCGAAAGTTTTTTGTTATTTGTTTTAAGACCGCTTTTAAAACAGTTTTAGTTAAAATTATTTCGGTTAGTTCTTGAAATTCAACCAAAATTGTATCCGTTCTTTCCTAGAGCTTTTATGCTATAATAATTAGTGTTTTATGTTATCATAATTTGTAAAAAATATTATCCTACTTCATTTTAGATAGCGATTCATGATCTGGCTAGTATTCGAGGAATGTCTTTAGAAAGTGCAATAAGAAGTGGGTTCTATCTATCATTGGACTTAATTCTTAAAGTATTTAAGTCTATTTATCTAGTTGACTTAAAGACAATATATGGGTATAACGGTCATCTTCTCTTTCTATCCATTTCGATCTCATTGTCCGGATGCTGGAAATCTTAAAGCGTCCTCTTAGAGGACACATCCGAAGAAGGGAGACTCTCACTCCCCTCCTTACATCTTAATTTTAAATCTCTCCCCTAGACACGATCTCCCCTCCTCTTCACTCTAAAACCAAACACCCCGCCAACATCCATGTACTAATTTAGAGTTGGCAGTGACCCGAGTAGGTGCGCCATCCCACTCAAAAATCTAACTTTAGTCTCCGATTTGTCGTCGGTCCGATCACGTCTCTGTGTTTTACAAACCGTTGACTATAAACCCGCTAAAATTTAAAAACAATATTGCGTGTTAATGGATACCTAAAACCCCTCCGTCTTAAACACTTTCATCAAAAATATCTACAAAATATAATTATATACCTAAAGAAAAGGTAAAGATGTCAAAGTAATCTCAATAACACCTGCTAACATAAAGTTATTTAAATCTAATAGAGCTATTAAATTCAATGAAATTATTCGACTAATGTACTAAATACTAACTAACTAACATAGAAATGAAAATAAAACATAAAACTCTGGTGTAAAATAACGTTGCTTAAAGAAAATATCCACAGAAGCCGGCAATAATTAGATTTGAAGTTGAACATAATAATATAGAAAATAGTGAACATAATTTGAAATAAACATTTGAAAAACTTAAATATGATAGTGCAGCCGATTATGGTACTGTAGTGTTTAGTTCTAACACCTGTTTCTATTTGTATCTAAAATTGAGAACAGTGTTTTACACGGTTTTATATTTTAATGACTTTAATGTTGGCCATAGTCATTTAGAAGTATTTAAAGGTTTCCAAAGAGATCTTGGATCAGTTGTTTAAAATTATTATCTAATTTGTTTTACAACATCATGGGTGCAACGACAAACAATGAATACACTTCAGATCCTACATCTAGGGTTTCCCTTCCTTCTTTATAAACATGGAGGGGAAAAACCTCCTTGTTTAAAAAGTGTATAAGTATAAAATTTGTACCCATTTTTGATTGGAGTAATATTTGTAACAATAGTAGAATGTACGATTCATAGTATCGCACATTTTATATGGTAATAGTTTCAGTGATCTCGAGATAGAGATAAATATTTTTTTAGATATGTATTTTGATAATTGTATGTTCAATAAATAAAGGTTATTTAAAAAAAATTATGTCATGCACTCATGCTACACTAAAAGTTACGCAAAAGGTTACTTGGAAAATAATTAGAGGAGATAAAATAGTGATGAATAACATGGTTGCTATATAATTTGGAAAATGGCTAAAATAATTTTAAGAAGAAAAAGAAGTATCAATGTGATACAAATAAAATGACAAAACTAAGGCTTTAACCTATCTCTAAACCCTGATGGCGCATAGGACCTTTGGTCCAAAGCTCGGTAGCTGAATCTAAACTGTATTGGACTGCTATCTTCTTTTTCATTAACTTCATTTTAGTAATTTAAAGAATGTTAAATTATTATTTTCAGCACAAACATAAGAAAAAACTAGCTTTTAGTAGTAAACAGTTCCAAGAGGGTGCGAATATAAATAAATATTATGTTAAGTAGCTTCATCTTAAGAGCGACATAGTGGACCTTGAAAAATACTTAACACAGTATGTTTATAGTGAAGTGAACTTAATAATAGGCTACCAAGGTAACCTTCAACTTGATATTGGCGCTTTGAATGCTGTCTGACTTGCTACTTTGACAGTCTTGGTCTCCGTCATTCTGCGACTCCTCTTATTGAGTTTTTAAGCCACTTAACATAAATTCGCTGTAATTAATAGTTATAAATAAAATCTGAATTAACTGTGAGTGGATAAAATGCCGAATGCGATATTTTGCAGTCAAAATATAATTAGACTGTCTCGAGAGTTATATTGTAAATTACCCCCCTTTTGCATTTTTTCGGCTTTAAGTTTGGGGGTTTTAGCCGGTGGCTAAATTTATTATACTTGTCAGCTATCTTTCATGTTCCTACTCAGTATATATATATATATATATATTATATATATATATATATATATATATATATATAATATATATATTATATATATAATATATATATATATATACACACCATATTCTCCTCACTACTAAAATAAGTTTATTTATTTTTAGCGAATTTCCTTTGGTAATAAATTTGGTAATGGGATAGGTGAAAATCAAACCTAGGACCCAAAATTGTATTTATTTATTTCTCA
>JACMZG010000022.1:21649115-21661345 GCA_018340805.1 Microvelia longipes
AATAGATTTAGACATGGATGGATGACCTTAGGTATGGATGAATGCATTTAGATATAGATTGATGAATTTAGGTATGGATGAATGCATTTAGATATAAATTGATGAATTTAGGTATGGATGATGCATTTAGATATAGATTGATGAATTTATATTGAATGCATTTAGATATAGATGATGAATTTAGGTATGGATAAAAATACTTAGGCGCGGATAAACGTATTTAGGTCTGGATAGACCTAAATACGTATTAGGTAATACGTCTATACCTATAAACGTATTTAGGTATAGACGGATGTCGATTTTTACTGTTAACACGATGCAGGCCAAACGACTTCACCAAATTATATCTAATTTAATACTTAGATCAAGTCCTACGAGAGAAGGCTCAAAACTTCCTGACCTAACTTGTAGGAAAACTTAAATGAAGAGTTTGGAGTTCACAAAGACCTCGACAAATTTTTGGTTAACCCATGAGGTCTTGAATAGCCATGATTTGAGGTTAGAAAATTATAGTTCTACACTTGACAACTTGTATCTATAATAAAACCTGAATCATTAATACTTCCTTCGTGCATTGGTTAAGGTGCAGTTTTAAAATTAAACAAGAAGTATAAGAAGAATCTTATATTAGTAATGTGATACCTCCGCAAACATTTGTAAAAGCTACAGTCATAATAACCGCTTCCTACGTATGCGATAAGTAGGCGGCTTTATGGTCGCGTGGGACTGACACATATTGCCAACACTAAGAAATCAAATAAACAAAATATAAACTATAAAGAAATGACGAAAAGCCTTCAGAATTGTCCTTCTATCATAATTTTCTCTTAAAAAAGACAGGTCAAGATAAAAGAACTAAATACAGACATTGGAATTTAAAATAAATAAATAAATATATTTAGCATAAATCAAATGTAACATTGTATGTCGTAATAATCCAATAAACACGTGAATGTTCGGTTTTGATCTTTTTAAAATTATTTACCGGGCGAAATGTTGTTTGATTGACAACATAAATAGCCTTATTATAATAATAAATATGGATCAAGTGGATTTTAAATTTAGTAACGATATACCAAAAATATATATTTGTGAAAACACTTTCTTTACAGCGGACGTGCTATGAGTAAAGTTTACAAACAAAATCAAAAGAAATGATTCCCTAAAAGTTATTGGAGAATAAAATAGTATACAGTAACAGCATATTTCCTTTAAAAAGTTTTAAATAAATTGAATGTTAAAAATAGCAAAGTATACAGGTATATGCTATATAATAAACTCTATACTTAAAAATACAAAAAATATACATAAATTCTTATAAATCGAAGAGTTGCACAAAACACGATGGTCAATTAGTGACTAATAAGAACTATGAAAACGGAATATATATAATATATATATATATATATATATATATATATATATATATATATATATATATATATATACATACATACAACATACATTAATTGTAATATTATATATTTCACAGGGGTATTTATTCCATTTGCTATTTGAGAAAAATTCAGGGTTTCCTATTTTCTTACATTTACTTATATTACTTATATTTATGACTATAAATATACAAAAAGCATTTATACACTTGGCAATTTCTTTCTAATCTTTACTTGAGTTTTAATTTTGAGTTAAAAAGTCCAATTATTAAACTTTGGACATTTATTCCAAAATAGCGGTCTTAGACAAATATATGTCTGGGGAAAAATGTCTTTCCTTAAAACACAAAAGGCCCAATTATATTTATTATTTAAACCCAAAAATGGTACTCAATTATATTTAATTTGTTTTAAGTACGTCTAGACCTAGAAGATATAAATTTACTGTCATATTATGAATTTATTGGTCTAGGTAGTGTATATTATACATTTCTGTGGTATGCAAACAGATTTAGGAGAGATGCGTTTCGAGTCAGATCCAGATTTAATCGCTCGTCCTTTAATTACACAGGTGCTTGAGTAATTTGTTACGTGGGTCTGAGTATGTACTCCATGTTTGGCACAACATAGACTTCTAAAATACATCGTATATATTGCCAAATATATTGGTTCATTCATTAGAATGATTATTCTAAGTACTCCGGGATTATAGTCTGAAATGCATTTAACTGAAAATCAGGTCTTCACGACTGTTCACAATAAATCAAACAATTTAGTGAAATATGCCTTACATAATTATTGCTTTTTCTTGATCGTTTATTAAACTATCCAAGAAAATAGAATAACATCCAAAAATTAAAATTGTTAACATTTATATAAACATCTACACTATAATTATAATAATTAATAAATAAATTTGAATTTGTAATAAAAAATCGAGCGGTGTACCTCGGAAGTTTTCCTCGTCACATCGGATTCACTACGCTCATCCTCGTTTCGCCCTTCCTCAGAATATACAATTCGCCAAATTTATACTGTAGCATGTCCTAGGACTCACTTTGTTCGTCCTCTGATAGTAAATGCATCCGTTTCATTCTTAGCGGTAACCCATACAGCACTGACCACGCTCAATGCTAATTAATTTTTATGATCCAACAAAATCATGGATATACTTGTCGTTTTGTAAACGAAGCTCAGTGTACGTATTTACTAAGTAAAGGTATACACTTGTACAAAATTTAAACTCTATCAGATCATTTTATGATTTTGTACAATTTTTTAAGTAAGACCCTCAAGTCATTCGATAAAAATTGAACTAATGCTAATGATAAGATGAAACTTGGCACACATGTTTGTCTTATACATAACTACATACGTGTCAAATCTCAATCCGATTGCATCATTTTTCCGCTTTTTATGATTTTATGTAATTGCTGTCATTATTGCGGGTTAATAACGTCATAAACAAATTATTTTCCGAAAATCACAAGCACTAGGATGATGATAACACACACATACGGACAGACAACTTTATAAAAAACAACTGAGGAGGCCTTTAAAACACCTGAAACGGATAATTCCGGTTTCGGATTTTTTACTAATACAATACTTTCTTATATACCTATGCTATATATGAGGAATATTAAAAAAATAGTTGGGCCATAATTCTAAAATATATACAAGTCACTTCTTGTCAGTTGATATCCTGGCTAAAGTTTTATAATTATTGGAGAGGATTCTTCAATTATTTTCTGAGAGAGTTTTAAGAAAATACTCGGCAATCTCGACGGAAGCTTTGTTTCTTGAGTTGAATAGTATTTTAAGGCCTAGTAAAACTAAATACAAGGTGTGAATGAGTAAATAGCTAGAGTAAATACATCACTTTATACAAAGGAAATATTTACAGTGCTTTTTTCCTATTAATAGAAATTCTAGCTAAAAGTTACTAATCAATTGTATAAATATAATCCATAGCGTGGGTGACTTGAAGCGAGTTGGAAAAGAATTCATGTCATTTTATATTTTTTAAAAAGATATCTATATTTTTATTTTTTCTTATTTAAACTCTAGGTATTTAGGGAAATTATGGTTTTCGCGAAAAAATCCGATCTTTTCATTCTGAGGACGGTTAGCGTAGCGAGACCGAACTACTGAGACGATAAGGTTTTAGCCTAGTCCAAAAGTTTCGGTTATGTCTAAAGTTGTGTAAAAAAGTACCCGATTTTTTCAAATAAATATACTGTAAAAAAATCCTTTTAATCTCCCTGAAAAATAGTGTAGACCATAATTAAAAGAACCTTTTTCTATGTTTCTTTCAAACAAACCAATGATATCTGACCCTATATCATTTGATACTACCGAGTTTTGCAAAACATAAATGTATGACACAATATAATTGTCTCTCGCACAATTATATGGTGATATCTGACCCTTTTAGTTTCATTCTTTTAAACAACATTATTAAAGAATATAGCTAAGTGAGTCACATTTGTACTAAAAGAGAAGGCTGTAAAATATTAAATTTTAAATTAATTTATTAGTCTGTGAGCGATATCTAGCTCTATTAGAGACTGCCAAGAAAATCGCCCACATTTTCCATGACCCTGACATCTTTTAGCTTTTTTCAAAATATGTTTTTACTAAAAATCTGATGAAAAATGGGATTTAAATTTTATGGGTTAAACAAATTCTATATGGGAATGATTGATTTAAAGTTTGTGTTTATTCATTTGGAAGGGGTTGTTCGTATTAAGATCCAATCATTTTCCTAAAAGAAATATAACAAAATGGCGCTAATAGTAATAAGCGCTATTTTGTTATATTTTTAAAAAAATTTAATAAGCATTTATGAGAATTGTACACGTCAATATGTGTCCTTTTTTAAAGTGTATATATAGCAAAAGTGTATAAATTGAATTCCTACTAGACTAAATCTGCCGCGTAGCAAGTTTGTTGCGTGAAAGCGATATTTAATGATGAAACAACCTCATAAACGTAATTTTATAAAACTACGCTATAAGTGATTAATTTAAATTTAACTCTTCCCCTCTTATAATAGAATGTGGAAAAGCTAAAATATCTCAACTATTCAGAATATTACGTATTAATAATGTTTAAAATTCAAAATTGTATCTTGAAATAAAAAAAAAGTTAAATTGGATATTTATTACATTTTCTATCATGTTAAAGTCTACAACTTTGATTTTTTAAATAAGATGCTGGAAATTTGCCTCTTGGCTAAATTGAATTAAACACGATAAAAATAATATTTTATATAATCAAGTAATTTGATACCAAGGATTTTGCAAAGTGTTGCCCCAGGCAAGTATGAAACAAGTTCTTGATAAAAATCTATCAAAAATTATTTAAAATATCATAAAGAAATAATATTTTAATTAGAGGTAAAGTAATATATAAACCAAGTAGGGAAACTCCTATATAACCTGTGTAAAAAATGTTCAGACATTCAGACAGTTGATAGCTGGCTCAAAAATAAAAATATAGCTAAAATTGGAATATCTGCGTATGAGCATTTTAAGGTTTTATTAAATATATAGGTTTTTTACTTAGTTTTATTGGCAACCCTGATAACATTAGGTGAACAAGATTCTAGGGATTCTATGGGAAGGCTTTTTTTAAAATGTGATATTTAGGTATTTAACCAGGTTACGTTTGTTATTTTTTGCATTTTCAAAGAAATCATGCGGGTTTAATTTATTTACGGGTTGATTTTGAGAAAATGTATTCATTTCATTTTTCACAAATTCTACGGTTTTTCTTAAATGTTTATTTTATAGTATAAAATATAAATTATTTTTTTTAAATTTGAATACATATTTTTAAACTTTTTCGCTTTCAACAACGGTTGTCTAGTGCTCTAGCGATCTTGAGACTATGACATGTCCTCCTAAGCTAATGATAAAACTTTTTTGCTTTGTAATCGTTTATTCTCTTGCCTCTCGTCATTTCCTTTATTTGATTTCTATTTTTAAAATAATCCATAAAATAAAATGGACCACAATTATAATTCTTTCAAAAGTGACAAATTTTTACATGTGATCAATGCGGGTCCCGTTTTAAAGAAAATATGATTATTGGAAACACTTTATAAAAAAGGTTTATAAAAAAAAACCTTTTAAATCCGTTGAATGTGACAATGCTTACAGCACAAAAGATAGAGTACACGCAGCATTTAGAAAATGACCATTCGAAACATTTTGAAAAGAAGTAAGAACATTTGAAAGTTATGAAGTTTTTTTAAATTAAAAACAAAAGAAGAAAAGGAAAGTACTACAAAATTTATTGTGCGGCAAATCATTTTTATTTGTCATAGAGATGGAATTGGAATGGATAAGAAATGGAATAAATCTAAATCAACCGGTAAGAGACAACTTTTGGGCACTAATAAGATGGATGGTCACTGTCCAGCTAAAATGTGTTTGACCATCTCTTCTACAGGTTCGTGCGATTTGGAGTATACTCGTATATCCTCCACTCATGTTGGGCATGAGTTTGAAATAGGAAGGCTAACTTTAAGTAAGTCGGAGTGAGAAAAATTAGCCAAACAAATAGCCCAAAAAATTCCTTTGGATGCTATTTTTGACCAAGTAAGGGAATCACTGGTTGATAAAAACGTTTATCAGATCCATTTACTTAAAAAAAAATTGTAAAATATTTTTAAAATGTATAACTTAAATAAAAATGAAGTTTTGCATAAGGAGGCTCATCTGAGCGTTCATGCCTGGGTTCAGCAGATGCAGAATTTTGATAATAATGCTGTGCGATTTTATAAACCGAAAGGTCATGTCCTGGAAGACCACATATTTTTAGAACAAGATGATTTGTCTTAATCATATTTAACGATGCTCAACTAGACATTCTAAAGGAATATGGCAGTGATGTCGTGTGCCTATATGGAACACATGGTCTTAACCCTTACAATTTTGAACTTTATACAGTGCTTGTTCTTGACGACATGAGGCAAGGATTCCCTGCTGCTTTCATGATTTTTTAACAGAGGCGAAACCTATGACATTATTCTTTCAAATAATAAAGAATCATCTCGGCGAATCGCTAAGAGCTAAAACCTTTATGTCTAACATGGCCGAGCAATTCTTTTTAGCCTGGTCGGCAGTAATGCCTTCTGCTCATAGATTTAGACTATTTTGCCCTAGGAATGTTGATAGAGCCTAGAGATAGAATTTAAGTAAAATAAAAACGCAAAAAAAGAAAATAAGTATAAATCTTTAAAAGTTTTAGCAACGCAAGCAAATAAGCAACATTTTAAACAAATGAGCCAAAAGTTTCTTAAAAATTTGTACAACGATGCGGACTGCAATTTGGATTAATCAAAAATAAAAACATTCATTAAAATTTAGAAATAAGTATTTTAAATTCAAAATAAAATAAGAAATAATTTATATTTCTAATATGATATAATTATAATATAATATAATATAATTTTTAATTTATAATATCACCATAATTTTGTTTTCTATTACTTTTTATTGCAAGATGGGCGGAAGAACTGAATTTTTTTAGAGTCCATCCTAGTTTACACATATAAATTGATGTCAAATTGTTTTATTTATTTGTAATTCAGTATAAATAAACATATTATTTATTTATATTTGACACTATAAAGTAAATATTTATTAACTTTTTAATAAAAATCGTAGAACTGGAAAAAATTAAAATGAAATGAAAACATTTCCTTAAAAACAACCCCCAAATAGATTAAACCCGCGTGGTTTATTTGAAAATGCCAAAAGAATTACACTAAACCTGGGTGAAATCTCTAAATATCACATTTTAATATGAGTCGCCTCCGTTGACGCAAATGTCCAATGTCACAACCGGCCACTGGAGCAAATCCCCTACTCCTCCTAATTTGCTCCAACGCACATTCTTGACATCAATTTTTTTAAGTGTTTTCCAGCTGTAATTTTCTAAAAATGAGACAAGTGTTCCATGGAAAATGGTCATAACTGTAAGATTTTGCAAAAAAAATGTATTTATATTAAAAATTTTCTTTTTGCTTCATCGAACATTTTTGACAACCACGCCACCAACTTCTAAAAATTGTAAACAAGCCATACTTCGATTATTAAAACACGTCGTTTGACAGTGACTTACAGTAAAATTAAATGGTTTTATTTTTATACTTATTATTACAAAGTTTTATGTTAAATATAGTGTTTAATTATGTCTTTTTATCGTGTTGTTGTGGTTTTTTCGGACATTTTAAGGCAAAAGAGCTTGGCAAACAAAAAAAAAAACGATTTATTACATGGGAGCTTATGAAGTGGTTTTGTCTTCTGTTAGTTTTTCTAATTATTTTGTTACTTTATTTACTGAAGATGCTTATATTTGTGATCTAGAATGATGTACGCTCACAATGAGCCATCAAGTTTAAGTTTTACGTTCGTACTATTAAAGTTACAAGTGTTAAAAGTTGGGTGAAAAACTGTGTTTTAAAAAGACTGTTTGTTTACTTTTTTTACGTTAAATATCTAATTTACTATTGAAAATTGGTTCCATTTATCATTATTTAATTAATCTGTACGCCCTTGTGGTTAATTTCAAGGATTATTTACACGTTTTCCACAATTGATTTTTAATTTAACTTCGTACATACATAACTACTGTTAGACGTCAATGTTATTTCCTGATCTGTGTTCAAATTTTGAATCTATTAATTGTAATCAGTTCAAATTGTTATTATTTGTACTCAACAACAAACAGGTAATTTGTTTATAATAAAAGAAGTATGCATATCAGCTTTTGTGGTGTGGAATATTAGTAAATTTGGAGATAAGTTTCTCAAGTCACTTCTGTGCTTCGTTGCAGTACATTATTAAAGTGAAATCATATTTTTTATCATCTGGAAGACTTGTATGCTGGCTTATTTTAACTGATGAAGGGTGCATTGAGATGTTTGCACCATTTGAATAAACTTAGTGCATACATAAGAGCTGCTGTTAGATGGCATGTCATTCACTTAATTTATGTTCAAATTCTGCTTTCAAGAGGATTATCTGAAGTCTACACCTAACTTCAGGTAAAATAAAATTATCAGTTAAAGCTGGGCTCTGTGGTGCTGCGGCAAATTATCTGAAGTCTGGACTTCATCGACGACTCTACAACTGCGAAGCGATGCCCAGCTCAAGAAAATAAAGTTTCACCGGGACAAAGACTTGAAGTCTACACCTAACTTCAGGTAAAATAAAATTATCAGTTAAAGCTGGGCTCTGTGGTGCTGCGGCAAATTATCTGAAGTCTGGACTTCATCGACGACTCTACAACTGCGAAGCGATGCCCACCTCAAGAAAATAAAGTTTCACCGGGACAAAGACTTGAAGGGCGTCAGTCACAACCTTCATGATGATAATATTCCACTTTAAATAGGATTTAAACTCTTTTATTGTTAAAATTATATATAATAATAAAACTAAGGTGAATTGATTTTTTCTTTTTGTTCTAATTTCTGTATGACCAACACCAATTTAGTAGGTTTGTCATACAGGCCCCTAGGAAACCCTTAATCTATATTTCTGACTTACCTTAGCATTCTACATTACAGTCAGACGCATACTATAGCTCTTAAATGTGTGCCAAATAGTAACTTGGCACATATTTATTTATATAGATGTCCACCAGTGTCAAGGCAAACAGCATACAATTTTTGGAAACAATTTTTTGATGAAAAGTGTTTCTCATGTTGCTTAGAAGTTATCTGGATAGAGAGAGAGACCTCAACCACATCTGAAGCTCGCATAGTTCTCGAAATATATGAATGGATGTGCACATTTCTTGTAAACCTTTTTCAGGTCAAATGGCTGATCCAATTTTAATGAAACTTGGCATGAAGTTAACATTTGACTTAAGATTTCAACACAATACATATTGGTGGAACTTAGCAGTTTTCTCGTTGCCTAAAGGTTTTATTAAACAGGAGTTTTCATGCAATATTATCACAAACTGGCCAGTGAGCACAAGGGGAACAGCCCTCCATAAACTAATATAAATCAAAGTGTGTAAAAAGAGGGGTCAGGGGTAGAGACAGCCTTCCGACTCCCACCTTTTTCCTTATAGGTGAAACGCACTTGCTTTCCATCCAGGAGAGTCCACTTGCATTAAGAGTTCATCTACTATGCTTAAAATACATATCAAAACTCATAAAATGTGAAGGAATCAATTTTTTCTTAGTAGCCCTAAGTCAATCTTGAAGGAGGTTACACTAAGTCCCTGAAGGCCCAAAAATGATAACTCAGGCCTTTTAATGTATTGAGATAGGCTATGCCCCATCTAGTGATATATCTCTATGATGGTGGGATATGTGGCGCTTCAATGCAGATATTTAGAGGATCTGAAAGCGACAGAATTTGCTCAGGACCATATGAAGGGTGGGAGTTGGAAAACTGTCTCTTTACCGACCCCTTATTTTTACTGGCTGATACAATTTTAATGAAAATTGGCATAAAGTCCAAAATTGTCAACAATTTTTTTTACAACACTATGTTAAAATGATTACACACACACACACAACACACATATATAATATATATATATATATATATATATATATATATATTATATATATATATATAAATATAAATTTATTTATTGTAGTTATTGACTTATGATATCACCAGAGTCAAAGGGGCCCAATTCTTTAACGTACATAAAAATATTTTTAATATGTTTTTTAACTATTTAAACAGACTCTTGATTAACCATAAACTTGATACTACCATTAAATTTTGTTAAAATGTTATCGAGTTATAAAGAACATTAAAAAAATAATCAAGTTAAAAATTTGTATTAAAAAACCATCAAATTAAATATAGACCAGTTTAGATTATTATTTTATTTTATTTTTTTAAATAGTTAAGCATAATATTTTACTTCTGCATAAAAGTTAGTTTTTTCTTTCTATTACATTGCCGGCTTTATTTAACAATTACTTTTTGTAAATATTCATGCATACAAATTTTGACTGGATGTCATAAAATATTAAAGTAAGTATAAGTTATAATAAGATTTAATGTTACATTTTTAACAGAAAAATAATAAAAATTATGAATTTGTGAAACTTATGAATTCTAATCAAACCATATGTGTTGCAAGAGCACAGGCTCGTGAGCAAGACAGACATTTTTTTAGATGCAATATAATAGAATTAAAAAAAAATTGAATTAACAAAATTGTCATTTTGTTGTTTGTGATCAGTGGCAGAGTGGGCTAAAAAGACCTAAGGAAGGATAGGCTGAAAAGGGACCAAACCTATATCTCATAGGGGGTTCTATATATTGTTTTCCAAGTAGTCTACTTTTAACTAGTGTAATATTAATGATTATAGCTAGCTTAAATAAATTTATTTAATTTTAATGTAGCATTTAATAAAATTATTTTATTTCAATAAAAAAATTTAAACTTAATTGAATAAATAAGTAAATTTTATATAAACCTAAGTGAACAAAAAATCAATTTAATTCAAAACAGTATTTATTTCCATAAGTAAAAAGTAGAAGACAAAAAAGTAGAGAAATTAAAAAGAGGTAAGTATTTTACATAATCTTAAGAAAGCCAAGTGGCCAAAGTGTGGGGCCTCTAACTTAAGTAAAGGTTATATTTTTTTTTGTACTTAAATTTATAAAACTTAAGTACAAAATAAACTTAATTTTAATGGAGTTAAATAAAACTTAAGTTTATTCATTAAAATGTATTAATTAATTATACAATTTTATGTTTCATTTATAGGGCCCCTTGTGGTCCTAGTCTTCTGTACATGATCTTTAAAGGTCTAGAGCACATCTAGACTTATAAATTAAGGACCTTAAAGGATCCAGATTTAGTTAGCAAAGTGAAAATATTTTAAGTACTTAAAAACTTCTCTGAGTTCCTTTTCTGACCAAGTATCTTAAGGGCCATCATTGGCTTTAATATTTGTATGGTGCCTATAAATGTCTAGGTACTCAGCACAGTTTAAAGCTTCATTCACAGAACTTGCTCTCACTATTATGAACACAACCCCTAAAAATTTATTAAAACTAAAACATGAGTTTAAGCACTTACAAGCAATCAATATTCTTGAGCACTATAAGAATTTTTTATTTCCAATTCTGTTATTCCACCTAATCAACAAGGGCTCATACCTAAAAAATCAGTTGTTATTAATGTACTCTCATGCTTAAAGAAATGGACCTTGTGGTATGATAGTTATATCTCATTTGATGTTATTTTGTCTCAGAAACTTACAAAATCCTGACAAATTACTACTCAATTCCTCTTCACTTATTAACACTTAAACAGATATAAATTTGTGAGGAGAGTCACTATCTCTATATAAATGTAATGTTAATTTATCAGTTAGAGCCTACTTTTTTCACAGTGAGTTATTAATAAATGGAACAGTTTAGCACAGAATATTGTCTCTGCATGTAATGTCAATAATTTAAACATAGAATTTTAAGTAGCAATATGTAAAAAGTCAAAACTAATTTATTGCAGTGCATACTTTTTATTTATATACTTTGATTTGTTATGTCCATAGTTTTTATAATACTGACATTATGCCAAAACATGATTTAATTCCTATAAGATGTACTAGTTATTTAACATTAGCAAGCCTAAAAACACACTCTTGTTCAAATAAATACATAGGCCTACCATATAAAAATTAAATCATGGAAAAGGGCTTTCTAAATATTCCTAACATTACCCCTATTTTTAATAAAAGTATTTATAATTTAAAATTATATTAATTTTAGTTATATTTGTATAAATAAGTAGAGTGCTACATTTCCTTGTAATAATTAATTGATTTTATATTTA
>JACMZG010000022.1:21668021-21833626 GCA_018340805.1 Microvelia longipes
TAATTTTTATCTCTTTCTTATAATAAAAACTAACGATTAACAGTTAATCATTAAACGGCCATGGAAACTGAGAAGCCAAATTGAGGTTGGTCAATAGGAGAAGATTTCAAAATCTAAACTGTGAGAAGATATTTGCTCATTCGAACATTTTGACATGCTTGATTTTTTGATATTTTAAAAAGAAAAACTGCTAGAAACCTTATTTTTATCAAGTTCCCCAATTCGTTAGGCGGGAAATCAGCAAAATAACGTAAAAATGAGATTTGCTTCAGACGAACTTTGTGACATCGCTCTTTTGCGTCATTCGATTCAAGTTTTACGAACCTTGAAATAAATTTGCTTCAATGGTGCCATTTGTAAATGAACATTTGCGCACTAGTATCCCAGCGTTTTTAAAAGTATTCCTTCCATAGAATCCCTAGAATCTTTATTAGGTGATTTTAATTTTTATCGTTTTTCCGCGTACTTAATATGTACGAGATAATTTAATGCTTTTGTATTTTAAATTCTGTGAAATTATTGTTACAATAGTCTAGTTAAAGAAAACGAGACACTATAGTAAAGGTAAATCACATGTTTTTATTAAGTTTTTGAAGAACATACTGTTTGTATTGCTTTAAATAAACAATTGCTATTTATTATATTCAAAATTTTAGGTTAAAGTTGTTATTAATATTACATCAATATTTGAAGGGGGAAAACAATATCACTCGCAAAATTACTAATTAAGTAGTGCAATTACAATTGCGTTTATTTATTTATTTTTAAATTTTCACAAGCGGCCAAGGCCGATTAAAGCTCCATATAATTGTATTATTAAGATTACATAATGAAAAAATTTATTATATTTAAAATAAATAAAATTAAATAAATTAAATTTATATATTAGAAATTTGAGGTTAAAGTTACATTAATTACAATTAATGTTTGAAGGGAAAAACAAATATCACTCGCAAAAATGTACGTAAGTTATGTTGTGCAAACGAAAAAAGAGATTAATCAGCCGCTCATTTTAAGTAATTAAAACAAACCTAGTATTTAAAGATTCGCACTTAAACCTCAATTGGTGGTAACAAAATATATTTCTTACACAAATTATTAACATTTTATACTAAAATGTGCAAAGAAGTTGAATAAAACAAAATTTCGAGAATCGTAAATAGTTTGTTTGCATTTAAATTTGAGCCAACCTGGTGGTGGACAAATGTGAACTACATCTAGGTCTGACAGAAATCGCATTTGTTTCTCTACTTGGTTTATAATATATTACTTTAATTAGAGGATACGCCGAAAAAAATAAAAATTTTAGGAGGGTATTCTAGCATTATGTGGATTTCATGTTCTTATAGAATCCGTAAGAGGGATTCAAAGCAGTAGTGCATACCCAAGACTTATATGAGTCTGATTATAAGACTTTTCTTAGTATATCTTTACTCGACGTCCATAGAAAGTTTCTATCTGTTTCCTCCCTACTTTCTAACCTATTTAATTGCTTGTTTCTACGATTTAAGAGTAAACCAATATTGATGCAGCTTAAATCGTTTTTAGCGAATTTTTATCTGGAAATGACGCTTATGAGGTTGTTTGAATGACGGAAGTAGCGGGAGATCGATTCCGTTTGGAATCCAGACACCAAAACGATGTATATGTATGTATGTCCACAAGGGGTACATATTACTATACTCGGAGTAATATTACGTATACAATACTATATTATCAGTCTCAAAGGTTATCAAAATGAAACTTACTATTTCGCGAGATGTTATGGAGGTTACGGAGCCTGTTCTTTATTAAAAAATTATGACGTTATCAACCCAAGTTATAAAGTCATTAATAACTTTGCAAAAATGGTCTCTGTATGTTGTTTTGAAAGACATGCGGTGTTCGAATTTCGTTCTAGGCAATATCTGCTTTACTTTCAGCACCACATAGTGTTCCACACCATATAAGAAAGTCAGAATCTAAAGTTTTAAAGAAGTGGGATTCTTCACTAAGATTTAAACAAATAACACTTTAAAAGCGACAGAACATATATATTCTCATTTAATATGCTTAAATTTTATACAGTCCACTTTCAATGTAAAATCAGTAAGTGATAAGTATAGATTATGGTAAATTGAAGGTTATTTCTTCTATTTTTACTACAAACTGTTAAAGGTTTAATTTTACAAAAACAATAGCAAATGATATCAAAGAGTTGATCCTAAATATATGTATAGATTTAAAACTAGCATATTTTTTATGACAAATTGTTTACTAAAATTTGAATGTCACAAATAATCATTCCAATTATTAGAGATCAAAATATAACCTTGTTTTATAGAAGTGTCTCATTAGTGAAACAATGGGATCGATATTTAGAATTATTTTGTTTAAAATTTTCAATATTATAAGATATAAGTTCATGACTATTCTTTCAGGAACCACCTGATTTCTTGAAGACGAAACGTGGAACACACACTAATATATATATATATATATATATATATATATATATATATATTATATTATATATATATATATATATATATATATTATTATATCTTTTTGTTAGTCATATGTACTTATGTTTGTATTAATCGTCATACTCTACGGGTTGCATCTAATAAATTTAACTTTAATTCAGTGTTATAATATAGATGTTACATTTTTCTTAAAAAGTTAATCTTGTTTTCTGGGATCTTTAAGAGTTAAACTAAGGAGTATATAAATTCCTCGGTTGAACGTAACTAACTTTCAACCTTCGAAGCTGTAAGTGTTGTACCAATAGCAATATATTCAGCAGGATCTGTTCTAACCTTGCTGAAAGGATCATTTACCCCTCCACGCCCAACGGTCAAAAGTTCGTGCGTCAAAGCCATAGCATTTATCACCGTCTGCAGATTCGTCTTCATTTTTCATATTAGATAAATCCCAACTTTAGCTTTACTTTGAGCCATAGTAGATGTGACCCACCGAGGTGGTTCCCGCAGGGCGAATACCCTGAAGGGCCGAAAGGCCCTAAAACGGGCAATTATTATTATATTAGAGGTCTTACCACCTCTGTTACTTCGTTTATACCGTTTAGAGTAGAGTCCGAAACTGACTTCTACTATATCTCTAAGATCCCTAGTTAGTTAAATATAAATTAACTAATGTTAAATATCATTTTAAACAGGGATAATCTATAGTCAGTTTTAGGATTTATTTTTTATTTATTTATTAATACAACTACGGACAAAATTACCCTTTTTACAAAAATAACAATTAAGAAAAAAATAAATTAAATAAAATGCACACACATACAAATATTTTTTTATACATTATAAAAATTTAAGTACAAAAAGAATTTAAAATTATAATTAAAATATAAATTTAATCCAACAATTTTGAATATAATCTGAAAGTTTAACAAGAATAAATTGTTTAATAATAAAGAAAATTATTTTACACGAATAGGATGATAGATTAGTATTATTAAGATAAAATAAATAATAAATAAATAAAATCTTTATTCGGCTTGAGACCCTTTTTGGGGTATACATTCGTCAAAACAAATACAACGATACAAATAACGATACAGAAATAATTTACATTTAAAATAGTATAATAATTAGAAATAAGATAGTTATAATTAAACTTAAAAAAATACAATTAAAAGTATAAAAATTAAAATTGATTAATAATTTCCACCATAGTCAAAAGTCAAAGTTAAGATAATGTATCAATAACATATTGGTAGAAAATAAATAAAATGTTGGTAGTATATTAATCAGATAAAAATTTAAAATAAAATTATAAATTGAAATACAGTAACGTTAAATCTATAAATAAATAAATTCCCGTTTTAGGGCCTTTCGGTCCATCAGGGTATTCACCCTGCGGAAACAACCTATGGTGGGTTTCATCTACTATACTCTAAGAATTAATTAAAGTTGGCGAAATCTTTTTAGACAAATACTATTTATATATTCTTAGATCCTGGGATCGTCACCGGACCTCCGGTGACGAAATCGAGTGCCTATACGATCACCGCCACGGAGGCAGACTAGGGTTAATTCTAGTTAAATTTAAAATTACCCAGTTAAATTTTTTATATGAATCCCTAATTAAATAGAAATGAAGTTGTATACCCTGTAGACAGACTATAGTTAAACACATGGCTAAAATCAGTTGACAGCGTGGGAAAATAACGTGGATGAACCAATGAAGTCAAATTTGAAATGGTGGGCGTGGTTTAATTGGCTTCCTGACATAATTTTCTTACGTTGTCAATTGATTTTAGCCGTGTGTTACACTATAGACAGAGTATATGTTTCATTCCGCAAGCGCCACCAAATGACGTGTAAGGATAAAATACAAAAATTAATTTATTAAACTCCTATAATTAGATACATAAGATTATTTACATCTACCTCTTTCATCTTAGGATTAAAAGGAGATGTTAAAGTTGGCAAGCCTTTAATAGTCTAACCTAGTGGGTGTATACGGCTTTGTTCCGCCTCTTAACATCTTAACAAAGGCTCATCAAGGTCGAGATCTTGTCGGAAAGTTATGTCGTTAATGTTTTCTAAGTAATGCCCCCACTTAGTTGGTACTTCCATGCAGGTTGTACTAGTCCTTGAACTATTTAATGCTTACAGTTGTATGTAACATATATAGAGGAATCATTTTGAAGCATTATTATTACACTGCAACTTTAAAAAAAAATTATTTTAAAGTATTTTTATCGTCGCTATCGTGCAACTTGCAAATAACAGTAAGGGTTTTTTCCGGTGGAAATTATTTCGGAGGCACTTAGACCCCTTATGTGGGTCCATGGGGGCATGTACATGGGTTAGTGATGAGATCTGATTAAAGTTTAGATGAATCACAAACTAGAATTTTAAGTAATATTGTAAATTCACTCTATTTGAATTTATACATTAAACTTTAATCAGATCTCATCAGTTAGAACTAACCCGTGACTTTTTTAAGGTCATGTGGACACGTACAGTGGGGTTAAACTAACCCCATGACATTTAAGGTCAGTGGGCACGTACAGTGGGGTTAGAACTAACCCCGTGACTTTTTTAAGGTCATGTGGCACGTACAGTGGGTTAGAACTAACCCGTGACTTTTTTTAAGGTCATGGATTTTCCTTCCCTCTTGACCTTAAAAATTTTACAAACTAAAGGCTTAATAAAAAAATAATAAAAAAAATCCCGTTTTAGGGTCTTTCAGACCATCAGGGTGTTCACCCTGCGGAACAACCTGTTTACTATTTTTGTAAACAGAATTGCGTTACTATCCTCTAAGGATCAATTAAAGTTGGCGAAATCTTTTTAACACACATACTAAATAATAATTTATTTTTTTAAATAAATTATTATTATTATTATTATTATACTATTCATATAATCTTATAGCATAGCCCGGGCTGCGATCCTCGACCTCCGGTGCCGAAATGACTGTCTATACCATTGCGGCCACGGAGGCAGACGAAAAAACTTTATAATCGCAAAAAAAATCGAGTTGGACGCTTCTCTTTTCATAAGGCCTATAAATATTATTTAAAATTGGTCTCATAATCTGAAGTATTTTATGGCTGTGATCATTCCTCTCTGGAACACCCATTTCTTATGGACCCCTACAATCATTACAGTTCGTTTCAACGCCATTAGTTAGTAATCATTGAATACATTGCAATTTAAAAAAAATCGGGTTCAGGGACCTCGGAACATTTCCTCATCACATCAGATTCGCTACGCTCATCCTCACAACTTCAGACTCGCTTTGCCCGTCCACAGATAGTAATAAATTTGTTTTTTTGAAGGTATACGTAATTGAGCACTTTATTGGGCCGTTTTAGGATGAGAAGCCAATCATTATTGTTATAGGAGGTTATTTATTACTTTTCACCTCCGAGACAATAATGAATGTAAAAAAATCCTAGACGTAAAAGTAATTCATATATTTGCGCCATTACTGTAATGTAGCGTGTTCAAAAAACAATCTGTATAATCCTTCATGAGGTTTGTTTAAAAACGTTCATTTTGTTTCTGTTTTTGTTCGTAGACTAATTTTTTTTCGTTTTTAAAAGGTGTTCTAATTGACAATTTTTGTGTGTTTATTTGTAAAGCTTTTACATTTTTGAGTAAAAGTGTGAAGCTATGATGAATTCAATGACGACGATAATATGGAGTTAATTGGACGTTTTTTTTTTCAATTAAGTATATAGCGCAGTTTATTTAATGAGAGCTACCTCAAAAAAATAGTGTATGCCATCCGGCTGAAAATGTTTTTTTGCCGGAAAAATGCAATTTTTCCCAAAACTCTTGGCAATTTTTCCGTCCAAAGCTGGACGAAGCTTTGTTTCTTGAATTGAATAGTATTTAAAGGCGACAGTAAGGAGTTGAATCCTTGTCATTCCCTTATATGCACCTTCAACTTGACTGCAAGACTCTGTTTCACGCAGATCTACCAGATAAACTCTTCACACGACTCTAAGAAGACACTCAAGTGGCTTGTAAACAGTAACGGGCATGTTAAGCAATTTCTAGGTCAAAAGAAATGAATGAATGTTACGATTGAAATATCTCCCAAAAGTACATAAATGTCATAAATAGATGATACACTTAATTACAAATTTTATAACACGTTAACAAACTCGTAAATAACTTAATTGATCAGAATATTAAGTTTATAACTTTTATCGTTTTGCATCATAAGAAAAAGGTGAAGACAAGGTTCCTTTAACTTTAATTCATGTCGCGAACCGTAAAGTAGTCCTGCTGACACAATGTAACGTTAAAAATGGACTATAGTGTGGCATGTGGATGCACAAGAATCTAAATACAAGTGTTTAGGGCCAGACATATTTTCGTATATAAGATATATATATATATTATATATATATATATATATATATATATATATATATCTGTGTGTGTGTGTTTATGTGTAAATAATAAAGATAATACGATAAATAATATAATAAATAAATTGATAAAATTGACCAGCAATGCTCACATTGTCACAGGGGCCGTCGGCCCACGCTGAATGAGCCTTCGCTTCGACGAAGCTTTCGCTTCGTCTCCTATTGGTTGTTGTATTAATTTTTTTTTGTATTTGCAAATTTTAATTATGTGGACCGCTTTACGGCTATCTTGCTTCACATTATGTAGACCCAGGCCCGAACTTTACGGGGGGGCAAGTTTTATATTCTTTTAAGTGACTTTTGCTGAAAACTGCTTCGTCAAATGGGGCCAATTTTTTTTATTGGAGGGGCCACGCTTTGGCCCTCTTTGGCTTTCTCTCCCTGGTTACAGGCTTGTAGGCAATTAGTGGCCTTTTCGGGGTCACTTAATGTATTGACACCCTGCTGATTGGGCTTAAGTGGGTTATGGTTAGCAAAAGGGAGGAGAATAGGAGAGGAGAAAATAGGTTGGGGTCTGTAAGGTAATTACCTTACAGACCTTATTGAGGTAATTACCTCACCCTAGTTACCCTTCAGTTCTGCTCATACAGCCGAGCAGACGTGCAAAGCGGGTCTGCTAGGCGAGGTAGCCACAGAAATGCCCGCACCTAATGAATATTACATGGCACACTGCCATGCAATAAAACATATTTTTTAAAAACCCCCAGGTCGTTAAATAAACGTCAGTTTTATAGTCTTTTGTCCGTCATTTAAAGGTTTATTTGTGGTTAAAAATTAAATAATATTACGAGGTTAAAATAAAAGATATTAATTCGTCATTGAGTTTAAAAACAGCTAATACAACCCTAATTCATTTGCATATTCTAAGCCTCTTTGACCAAATAATTTGTAACATTTTTTTTAAATTGGACCGAAAACTTGTACAATTTTTTTTACCATATTTGTAACGTCAAGGGTGCCGCCATACCGAGGCTGAAGGTGAGGTGTGAATAATTGGCTTTAAGTCCAAAATTGGAAACATATTAAAGCAGAATAGATACATATTTATTAGTTATGAGATTTTTTTTAAAAAAAGGTTAAATTATGCAGTATCGATATTTTTATTTTACTTGATTGATGGAATGCTTCTTTCATTAGTTTCTTGAAATAGTAATTTGAAGTGTAAGTTTGACTTACACAACTTACAACCTATATCTATATTTAATTGTAGTAGGTATTATTATTTAATTTTTTAAAACAATAACTTATTTTTTTTTAAATAATTAATTTGAAATATAATTAATCTAGTAATGCGTATAACAATTAATTAAGCCCAACTCAGTTGGTAGTATAGGGGTGGGCGAACTACTAAGTCTCTTCAAGACTTATCCTAACTTACCATAAAAAATAAGCCTTCTTTAAAATCAAGTATAGGCTCATTCAAATTATATAGGCTTCGGTTTTAATAAAAATAAGGCGGCAGGTTCTTTTGCCTACTTCGAAGGGTGGGGAGAAGAACCAACCCCAGGCTCCAGTCCAAATTTCGATATAGGTTGATTTTAAAACTTATATAACACAATAAAACACACTATTTTAAACATTGGTTTCATAATTTAAAAACCAATAAAAATAAATAAACTGTATTTAAATGAAAATAAACCAAAAAAGATCTTAAATTCGATAAGGTTTCTAACCTGCATAAGGCTTTCATATTTTATAAATTGACATTATAGCCTGACGAATATACTTATAGATAACCTTGAAGTAAACCTATAAGTAGGTAAAATATTTATCCTGAGCTTGACTCTCCTTAAGCCTTTATGATTGTGAGCCATATAACCAATGTCTAATGAACTATGGCAACTCATCAATAAAAATGCCACATCAAATCCTCCGGTGCCAAAAACCTAAAACAAAGCAACGAGAATTAGAACTTAAGAATTCTACAATTTTACATAAACAAAGAAAAACTCTAGTTGAAAATGATACATTAATCTAAAATGGAAACGGCTTACTTCAGAGAAGGGTTCCAAAACCAAACAAACTAATCCATAAATTTGGTAAAAAAAAATTACTATGTTCCTCGCAAAATCAGATGAAATAACTACTCAATTTTCATTGAACAAACTAAACTTATAAAATAGAACTAATAAATTGGTCCGAGGGCGAAGCCACCCGGGCCTAACCAAAAGAAGGTCCTTTTTCTCGACCACGTCTCCACTTCGGAGGCGTCACCATGGTTACCAACTGAAACTCAATTCAATAATACCCAAAATAAAATAAATCTAATAATAGAAGTAGGATACCCCTAAACATAAACGAAACCTAAAAAAAATGAATTTAAAATTAAATACTTAAATATTTCGGAACAAAACCATAATTTTTGGAATCACCGAAATTAATACAAAATATAACGTTACATGCGTTGCATCAGGAACTCAAGTCAAAAGAATAACATCAAATATTGTTAATTACTAACAGGCTAAAATACTAACAGTATTGAAAAATACTTTAAAAGATTAGGTTTATAGAGGGTCATGGGATTTTTTAAAAGGGGTTCGCTTCGCTTGCAATAAGCAAAAAAGGATCGCTTCCCTACCAACGGCCAAAAGGCTCCCTTCGCTGGCAAATTGGTAAAATATCATATTAGGTACAATAAACTAATATGATTTGTTCATTGCTTCGCCGCCTCTGCACTTAGCGCTTCAACCGGTTCGCGTCGTTGGCATTTCATGTCAAATCTAATAGTCAAAAGACTGATTTGTTAACATGTTATATATGTCAATCAATAAAATCTGAGCTAATGCTGATAATATTATTTAAACTTCATATGTGTGTTGAACCATACATATTAGTAAATGTGTAAAAAATTTCAGCACGATCAATCAAATTTTTAAAGTCTTATGATTTGTTGAAATTTTTTCTGTCATTATTGTGGGTTTATTACGTCACACATATCATAAATAATAGGGTTCAGGACATTAGGTCGATTTTTTTACAAAGTTTCATTTCGATTCGATAAAACGTTAGAATGTTATCTTGACCCTTAGAAGCGTCTAGGAACAAAACCTCGTACATGGATACATTTATTGCTATAAATGTTATTTTAAAGAGTGCCATTTATTGGAATTCGTTTATAATATAAATATTAATGAAATAAAATAAACCGGATATTGTGAATCTATCCTGTTCAAATGAATAAGCTCTCTTTGTGAAATAAAGCTGTAACAGGAAAACATTTGGTGCGATAAAACCCTAGTAATTCGTGTTTTCTATACGCCTACTCTCTAAGTATATTTGAAGAGTTAGCTAAACAAATAAAATAGAAAACTAAGGAAATTAATCTGTAATAGATATGATAGCGTGGGTTCACAACTTTCTCTAAAAATATCAAATAGATTTACAGTTATAACCAGTTTAAATAAAAAGCAAAGCAAAATGACCAAATTTGGTAAGCTCATGCAAATAATACGGTATGTGGTTAAGAGCGATCTGCTACTAAGATCAAAAACACCTTCATACCAATGCAAAATGGATCTTTTTTATTTTGATTTTAATTGGTGTAGGTTTTTACTATGGTGATTGTATAAATCAATATATACACAGTCTACTTGGATCAGATCGCAAAAGCCACTGTCGGAAAACCTCGTGTAATGCGTGTAATACGTGTGAAAACCCGCCCTTCCACCTTTGATTTGCTGCCCCTATATTAGATAAGAAAACAGCGCGAAACAAGGAGGAACGTAAGGACTGATGCCAACAGTGATTCATAAAAGAAGGGCACTTGAGAGACTAGATAAATTTATAATAACTATAGTATAACTTACGTTTATAATCAGTTGATAGCAGGGGAAAATAATGCGATGGAACCAATTAAGTTAGTTCTGGATGCTAAACCACGCTCACAATTTCATATTAGGTCAACCTTATTGGATCCTCAACACTATTTTTCCACGCTGTTATCTAATTTAAACCGTTTGCTATACTCAAATCGACTAATACTTAGAGGGAGGAAACAACAGCTCTTATCATTCCCTGAGTAGCTTAGTCCCCTAACTGTACATAAGTGACGTCATTTTTTTTTGTTATTTAACAATAATTTAAATGTCACATAAATATTAACACTTGCATTTAAGATTACATCTCATTTAATCATAAATATATCTAGTAAATACATCTGGATTTACAGTCCAGGAGCCAGACCTGAAAAATTGTGACTAATTTTGTACTACTTCAAAACAAATTTTTCTGGAAGTGTACTTTAAATTATCAAGAAAAAACAGAATCTATCTATCCAGAGTGGATAGATAGACTCAGTAGATTGAATATATGATTGCGCATGCTCAAAATTGTATAAAATCGTACAAATTTTAGTTTTCTTGGAATAAGTGGTTCCCTGCGGGACGTGTGCAAAAGATAAAGAGGACATTTTTTAAAGCTGATAAAATTTCCTATAAAACGAGTTTTTGATCATCAAAATCGAATGACTAGAACCAAAGTTATGGCTCTTTCAAAAACATCAAAATATGGTTAATTTATGCAAAGCTAGCGAATTTCTTTCGCGTAATTAATATTGGCGTTTTGTGCATTTTTGGGCCATTTATCAAATGTCATAACTTTAGTTGTATTTATCCGATTTTAATGAAAAAACACTCGATTTATAGAAAATTTTACCAGCTTTAAGAAATGGTCTCTTCTTGTTTAACTCACGTCCCACAGGGAACGACTTATTGCAAAAAAAACTGGAACTTGTGCGAATTTCTAATATTTTGAGCGAGCGCATTCATTATGATGGGCTCAACTCTGGAGAGGCAGACTATGCTTTTTATTCAAAATTTAAGATATATTTCCAGACAAAATTTGGTTTAAAGTAGAACAAAATGAGTCACATTTTTAGGTCTGGGTCTTGGACTACTTCTCTCATTTAAACTTTTCTTAATCCACTTATTTATCAACGTAAAAAATGTCTATATTTTAGTTGCTAATTAGGTATTTGTTTTTTTGCTTGTTTTAGGTGAGATAGCTAACTTCAACAGGTTGTTTTAATCCACATACAGGTATTACTTTACTAATCAATATACTGTTTTGTTGGTTAAAATCAGTGGAACCGCTCACCACTCAATGTGACATACTCACCACTCACCACCCATACTATACAAATAGATTTGTTGGGTAAATCCGATGAAACCACTTATAATTCGGTATTTTAAAACTTATTGTGCACTTAAATTTGTTAGGTAAAATGGTGTAACCATTTTTAAATGGTTTTACCAGTTTCAATGGTTTTATTAAGTTTTAACTCGATATTTAACACGTATTCTTATTATACCCATAGATGTGTTAGTTAAAACCGGTGAAAGCAATTACTACTCGATGAATTAACACTATGCACCAAGGGAGTAAAGAATGTTATTATTTCTCTGAGCAGTTTGTTGGTTCCTAAAGCGTAGGCCGAGGGAACCAAAGCATTTAACTCCCGAGGCAAAGCCGAGGGGTTATGACTGTTAACTCCCGAGGCGAAGCCGAGGAAGGTAATTGCGAGGGGGAAAATTGCATTTTACTCCCAAGGTGCATACATGATTTTATCTCCAGACATTAATTTTATTTTAATACGTTTTGTTGTATTTTAATATTTTCTAAATTATACATTCTAATTTTTTTGGTCGAACCCCCTTATAAATTTAAGGGGTGCTGCCTCCAAAAATATAAAAAAAATATTGTTACAAACAACTTGTTTTGACCTGAAACGGATTTTAAGCCAGTAAAACATTTTTTTTGGTTGGGCCCCATAATTATATACTTTGAATTTATATTTTGATCTCTTGTCTTATTTTATTCGCCATTTCCAATGTTATGACATCAGCTAAAATTTAGTGTGTCTGCCTTTATGCAAGGTACACTACGAATTGTTAAATCGTAGTAAAAATACACTAGACATCTTTAAATCAAACAATTTTTTTTTTATGGGGGATGTCTAGTTGCGGGTTCAGTATTACCACAATTACTGCAAAATGCGAGCAAAGCAAGCCGAAGAAAATTTATTGCCAATATATTAACTTTCAAAGCAAAGCCCGTGTTTTTGTGAGCATTTTTTGTCGTGGGTTATATTTAGGGTAGGAGCCCAGAAGCCCCCCTTTTTTTCTCTACGCCAATCTTTTGCTGTAATACAAAGTTGATTGCAAGTAATTGTTGAACTATAACTCAACAATTGCTATTCAGTTACTGTTTGTAGACGAAACCGGTAAAATATTTCAAAACTGTTTGATGTATTTAAATTCAAACAGAAAATATTTGAATAGATTAAATTAATTAAGAAGAAATGGAAAACATATGTTAGTAATAACAACTTCTATGATCTGTAGTAGAACGAGATAACCCACGCTTTTCAAACCTACCTCTCTCGCCTTCCACAATCTATAGTCAATATTTTAGGCAGATATCAAGTGGGGAACGTTAAGATATACATGTATACTTTTTATGATTTGGGAATAGATAGCGAAGAGAATGGTTTACTCTATTATGACAATAGTTAAATTGGAAAAGTATTGTTTATGTGTCTATGTGTTCCACTAAAAATCGGAAACTAAGAAAATCGGAAACTAAGGCCGTATTCAAAGACATTTTCCTAAAATTTCCTAACATTTTCCTTAAGGAACCTTTAAGGAGAATGTTAGGAAAATGTTTTTAAGCCACGAAAATCATGTTTTTCCCCACTTTTAAACACGGGAACGATCATTTAAATTTCGTGGCTTAAAAACATTTTCCTTACCTAAACCTAACATTCTCCTTCAGGAGATCTAACATTCTCCTAAGGAACCTTTAAGGAAATGTTAGGAAAATGTATTTGAATACGGGCCTTAGACTTTAACTGGATTATCCGTTTCAGGTGTTTTTAAGACCTCTAGAGTGTTTCCTACCCAGTTGTTAACCAAATTTCAGATAAAACGTAAATAGGGTTGTCGGATGTCAGCCAAGATTAAGCGGAACAAATCAGGCCAAGCGGGGAGGTATAGTAGTCTATTTATGAAACTTAGCTGTTTAGAATGATTTTACTCCTGCAGAAACTTGTTAATAAGCGAAGTTAGGTAATAATAAATTGCCACAGCAATAAATATTACTTTTCAGCCATGTTGCATGTACAAATTTTAGAGCTTGGAAAATCGAATTCTTCATAACGCCAACACTTATATAGGTATATATGAAAAGTATTATGTTTCCACTAAAAATCAAATCGGAAACTGATATTTTAACTGAATTATCCGTTGTAAGTTTTTTTTCAAGACCTGAGAGGTTTTCACAAAGTCGTCTTACTGCATGCGTGTGTGTTTATTCGTGTGTCTGTTATCATCGTAGCTTCCCACTATATTTATGCTAGAGACTTTAAATTTGGACTTGTTGCTCCATCCGTAATTTATGATGACTTCATTAAGCATAGAAGACGACTCATCAAACATTTTGAAAATTCATAAAACGCGGAAAAAACCTTTTGATCAATTCAAATTTAGCACACATGTAGTCTTGTATAGGACCAAGTGTTCCAATGAATGATTTGTGAAGGTTTTTTTTTAAATTCTTAAAAATTGGAAAATAATCTAATTGAGTTGAAAATTTCAATTGAGTTGAAATTTAATACGAGCGTACCCCCTTTACGTATTAAATAAGTATACTTAGTTTCTTTTCAATAAGGCAAGTATATTTACGATTTTTGTTTGATCATAAAAATGTTAAGCAGCATCGAGCGAGGTTAGATCCTGGGTAGGTGACAGCTTAGAATAAATCTATTGTCTTTTACTGCGTAATGACAATCGAAACAAGTTCGAAGATGAACTGCGACAAAATTTTTATTGAATTTTATATTCTGAGGACGAGCGAAGCGTGTAGGAAGTAGAAATGATGAGCGTAGCGAATCTGATGTGGAGAGACAAATTTCCGGGGTGTAATGTATCCAATTTAAGTTATTAAAATATTTAATTAAATTATTTTCTAATAAAAATATTCCTTAAAAACAGACCAGCCCACGTACACATTTATTGACGTATATTTTCACACAACTGAAAACTTATTTCTTGGTCAGACAGGCATTTAGCTCAGAAAAATGTCTTTTACACACTAGTATAGTGAAGGTGTTCTTCCTATTTCCCTTAGGATTCCTAAGGCAAATGTATTAGGAAGGCAAGACTGAGTGAATCATAATCTTAAAAGACGAAGCTAAGAGACTTAGTTGCTTTTATAGTTGTTCTCTTGGTTGTCCTCTAAACTTCTCATTTACCTTTTTGTCAATTTAGGTTGTCAGATGACGAAAGTAGAAGTAGAAAAAGAGAGGGAACGATTTCTCTAAGCCTCCAAAAATATATCTTACCCAAATTAATAATATTTAAATAACATTTCTAACATCTGCAGGGTTCGTTTGGTGGTGCTAGAGGATAAAAGGGGAGTAGTTGGAAAAGACGCCTTTTCTTCTATTATGTTAAGCCTACTATTCTAGTTAGAATGTAAAAAAGTGGCTCGGGCGTGGCGAAATTCACTTAATACAAGTCAAAATTCCATGTTATCATAACTAATTATTAAAACAACAATTATAAACTCGAATTCGCGAAAGAATTCTTCCAAAAAGACCGAAGGTTCGCAGAGCAGTGTCTGCGCTAATAGCTGAAGGCAGTAGGCCATTTTTTTCTTTTGGTCCCACCAGCCTAATTTAGTGGTTACAACAATTTATCACAAAATTTAATTTATATTCTATTTGTGTATACATTTTACGGTCCTGAGTTTGGATTAGATTAACCCCGTACAATATCTAATCCAGTCAAACTTGATTCAAGTGCGAAAATAAAAACGTTATGCTTAATTTACTTGAAATAAGTAGTGTAACAAAAACTGGTTCATTGTACTCACATATGACCTCATCGTGTATCTCCTTATAAAGAAACGAATGAGTTAAAATCACTGCGTGGATTTCTAACACAGGATGTGACGTAAAATTATTTTATATTTTGTGACAAATTTATATATGTCAATTAAACAATAATGGTTATGGTAACTCAAGGATCTTGAATAAAGGGGATGACGCACTAAGTCCATTTGCCGTACAAAAAAGTGACCCCATCGAAAACCAAAAAATTGAGAGAATTTAACACGAAACACACGCCAAAATTCAACTGCTTATAATTCTTATACAACAATGCTTATTATCCCATACAACTTCCATGGGGTCAGAAAAGTTCCTTAATGCGTCATCCCCTTTATTCAAGATCCTTGACTTAAACAATAAATCTGTCGACTCAATAGTGGGAAAATTTGGATTCCGGTCGACGCTAGCACATGCACCAAATTTCAGCTCAATTGGATTGTTTTCCGATTTCACACACACACACACATACAGACAGACAACTTTGTAAAAACCACTCAGGAGGCCTTAAAAAAAACTTGAAATGGATAATTCCGGTGACATCCCGGTTCCGGATTATTCGCAAACACAATACTTACCCTATATACCTACGGTAAATGAAGAAAAGTAATAACATTATGTAAAAAAATATAAATTTCGACCAAATCGCCCAACCTAGGGCGGGCATTGCGCACAATTTGGACAAAGTGGGAAGTAGAAGCTTATTTAGTTATATTTCCCAAATTGCCCAAGAAGGTTTAGTATTGTTCATAGTGACCGCAATTCCCACATTTTCCGCAACAAATGCACTAACTTATTTCATCGGATATCAACTTTTTAGCTCGCACTGAGTCCTAAAATCGACAAAATATAGTTAATGTATACACGTATATATGGATATACATCAACTATTTTTTGTCGATTGTTGAGCTTAGTGCGTGCTGAGACTTGGTCATTCAAGAAAAAAAAAATAGTTGACACAATATAATTGTGCGAGATATAGTTGTGTAAACTATTCATGTTTCGCAAAACTCGGTAGTATCAAATGATATAAAAAAATTAGTGTCACACTTTTCCTTATTACAATATGCTTTCCTTCCTATAAAATAGAGAATCAAAATCTTTAAACGCTCATGATGAATATATTAAGTAAAACCATTTAAATTTTGAGTGAAATTCTCTTCAATTCTCATCTAGTTTTTTACAAGTAACTTATTTTTGGATTTGCACTCTTAATCTAAACATTTATCACAGAAATACTTACCATATACATTACTTTATATTTACTTTCAAACAATTCTAAAAAACCATTTCCAAAGCCAAGTTTAAATGGGTTTAAAAATCAGTGTTACCACTTTTTTTGTTACTTTTCTACTATGAATTTTTTACTTAAAATAAAATATATCATTTTATGAGGGTCAGAGAACGTCTAGGCTGAGATTTAAAAGTTTATTCAGTGTTGCTAAAAATAACTAATTCTTTCAAAAACATGAAAAATAGAGGGTGGCGTGGTAATATTAGCTATAGGCATATTTCTTTTAGATGTGTCTAATTCTAGTTAAAGTAATACAATCATTAGAAATAAATAGGTATTGCACTTTTAAATCAAAATATGAGACGTCAAAAAAGCTCCCAATATCACCGCAACGAAGATTTACATGTATATATTCAATTGCACTCATAAATTCGTATATATATATATATATATATATAATATATAAATATATAATACAGACGCCACTCACACACATACTTATATATATATATATACATATATATATATATGTATATATATATATATATATATATATATATATATATAATATATATATATTAATATATATATATATATATATATATATATATATATATAATATATATATATATATATGTATGTATGTATGTATGTATATATACTTTTACGAAACTGATTTTGTTCATGGTCCGAGGTTCGATTCCCACCATGACGCCCACATTAACTGCGCAGGTATATATATATTATATATATATATATATATATATATATATATATTATATATATATATATATATTATATGTGTGTGTGTGTGTAAAATCACGGTCGTTGAAAAATAGATTTCGAATAGGGTGTCGTTTTTAATGTTTATTGGGTTCCTAAATCGAAAACCGGTTCTGGAGCCGACAGGATCACTTAAAAAGACCAAAAAGTAAAAACAGATGTTACCTTAAACCCCTAAATATTATGGAATAATATTTTAGTTAAATCATAAACTCACGTAATATATACGTTGTATTCTTAAGATGAAGGTTGTAGAATGGCTACTTATTATTCAAATAAGGGTTAGATAGATAAATGTGCAAGATAAGATTGCATATTTACTTCCATGTATTTTGTTTTGTGTTTGAGGTCAAAGCAGATGCTACAGAATTCGAAAAAAAGGATTTATCCTTTATGTTTAATACCTAATTTAGGAACTATTTGGAAACGACCTTAAAGTTTTAAGTTAGAAAAAGTAGTTATTTATACATCATGGGAGTAAAATTAACAATTTTTCTCTGATATTTTATTGCTTTTTGAGGAAGACCGAAAGAGTTATGGTTTAATTACGAGGCGAAGCCGAGAGAAATAAGTAATGTTTGTTGTTAATGCATATAGCCCAGAAAAAAAATCTTGTATCCTGTGGTGGATACAAGATTTTATGTCAAAAAGAAAGAAGACAATACACATTTAAGTTAATAATACAAAAACAATACAATGTTAATATATATACTTTAATATAAATTTAATTAATTTATTTATTACAAAATAACGGGTTTTAGCCCAATTTTTATAATACAAAAAAATAACAATATTAAAAAAATACACAAAGTACAAAAAATGTACAATTTTTAGAATAATTACAGATATAGTGTGTATACGAATATTTTAAAACAAGTTATTTAGGGGTTTATAATCAAGAAACAATTCTCTATATTTTTTTTTAATTTAAAAGAATTTCAGAATTACATAAAATATCAAAAATGCAAAATAAAAATAAAAATGTTTGATGGAAAGTTAAAAAAAAGTGAAAATAAATATACTTAAAACTAAATTGCTTAATTTATAAACATGATCAAATATGTTAAGAAAAATAAAAGTTTTCCAATTCTTTTATTTTGTAAACTTTTATTTTATTTTTCTTAACATATTTTTATCATGTTTATAAATTAAGCAATTCAGTTTTAAGTATACTTAATTTTACTTAGTCTTTTTTTATTTTAACTTTGCATCAAACATTTTTATTTTTATTTTTCATTTTTGATGTTTTATGTAATTCTGCAATGACATCATTTATAAAACTAGAGTGAAGAATTTTTACTAAAAGGAAATTATGTTTATAGAGTAAAAAAAACATTAAAAAAAAGTGAAATAAAAATAAAGAATAATTACACATTGAATAGTTATTATTACTTAGTCTTCAGAATTTTTTTTAAAGAGTATAGTGATATATTAAACAAGTCACATCACGACTGATATAATAAGCAAATCTTTGAAAACGAGGCAGAGGAGAAAAAACAAGTAATTGGTTGGATGGAAATAACAGAAAAGGTGTTTGAAGAACGAGTGATGACTAGGTACATGAAAATCAATCAGAGACTAAATCGATATTATCTATTTTTTAATTCATTATTTTATACAAACGAATAATATCAACAGAATTTCCTCTAGTTTTAAGACTTTGTATTTTTAAAATTGCCATTAAATTTGTATAGTTATTTTTTTCACTAGGTATCCTAAGTTTGAAATTAACGTATTTAAGAAACTTGTGTTGGACTCTTTCAATTAAATTCTTATGGATGCATAATAGACTCCAAATTTGAGACGAGTATTCTAATATTGGACGCACTAATTTGCAATACAGGTGCAGTTTTGCAGTTTCAATATTCTTAAAATCCTTACATGTTCTTATTACAAATCCAAGGCACCTTATAGCTTTAGAAGTGAAAAGACTTATATGTTCTATAAAAGATAATTTACAATCAAAAATTACACCCAAGTCTCTGATAGAATTCACTGATTTAATATTATGCTGTTATAGTAGATAGATTCTATTGGACTATTAATATACGTTTTATATATTTAATATTATTAAATATATATAAATAGCGTATATAAATACAATATATAAAGATAGTGCATAGATAAATACGGACCTTAATAATTGCATGAATTGATCTTAAAAAAAATATAGATAAATGAATATTAATAATCACCTATATATCATCTAACATCATTGGATGTGATTAATAAGGACCGCATTTAACTATAAATTGTAGTTTAATAACTAAATAGACTTAATGAAACACTATAATTAAAAGAGTAATTGCTCGACGTAAATATACATTTAAATGTTATGTAAATATCAATACCTATTAACAAGCCTCAACTATAAAAATACTTGTGTACACAATCAAATTAAGATGTTTTAAAGCTTCTCTATGTTATGAATGTAAAAATCAATGTAATGATATTAACAATAGATAAATACTTTGTTAAAGTTCTTCTTTAAGTCGTGTATTGAATATAAAACAGATTCTCATCTTAAACATCAATGAATTCATTATTTTCTTCAAAGCTTGCTAACAAAAATTACGAACTTGGAATTTTTTAAGCGAGTTTCTACTATTACAACAGTGAGCTGTCCTTAGGCTACTATCTATTCATCTATTAAAAACTTAATGAAAAAGCTTTTTTAGTATATGCACCGCCGAAGCGAGTACGACCAAGCGAGGGTGGGCCATGTGAGACTAATGTGATCAAAAAAGCTAGTAAGACTAGATGAACTAAGCACACTGTGAACTAGTAGTCGGTGCTAGCCAGAGCGGTGATCCGTACCAGAGTCTAGCTGCTCTAGATGAACTAGGCACACTGCGAACTAGTCGCAGGCACTATATAGCCAATGCGGTGAGTTTAGATGAAGTCTGGATAGGCTATATGAACTGGACAGACTGTGGACTAGTCATATGTGCCCCCCATGTACGAAGAGTGTGCTTCCTAGATGATTGAGTGTATACAAACTTAGGGGTGGATTAGTTGAGTGAGATTTGAGTTATGGGAAGACGCTTATAATACCCTACAGGTATAGGCGAGAAAAAGCTCATTTCCCTTTAGAAATTACGCTTAGGAAATAAAACATTTTAAGGTAAAACAGAAGTTATATTTTCATTAGTATATAACTCGTAGCAGTGAGTTGCGGGGAAGTTGACTGGGGACGAAGGCACTAGTTTTAATTTTTGACACTTTCTACTTAAGGAAAGTGTTGTGTTAGCCCTTAAAATTCAAAACCAAGATTTCATTAGAATTATCTCTTGTGCATTTAACCCACTCTAAGTGGTTTTCATTATAATGTCTGTCTACGTGTGTGTGTTTGTAGATATGTGTCTATGTCACGCGAGTTTCCTGAAGTGTTCACGATAGAAAGTTGAATCTTGCCAAAAAAAAATCAGACTTAAAGTTTACTCAATACCATTTCCACTGACTATTTACATATTTATTTATTTTAATTTTTTTATTTATTTTGATTTATTTATAAAGAGACAAACTGCTGATTATTAGCCGATTTTTACAGCTCCACAGAATTTTTAATATTTGAAAGAAACAATTTAAATTGCAAACCTAAAAATAAGCTCAAGCATTTAATATATAAACGAGGAAAAAGTAAAAATTGAAACATTTTAATTTATTGAAGCTGTCAGAATATTTTTGTCGTTTTTAAAAAAGGACAAGAACGATTCTTGGTTTGATTCCAAGGACTTTTTGGATTTCCTTAAGCTACGAAGAATCGTTCAATTCCACCTACTCCTATATATCCTGTCCATAAAATCATATGACATAAACCACTTCCAAGAAATAAACATAATGAATCAGTCACATAGCCATGGCCTGGAGCGAGTCTACTCGGCCTTTACCTTATACGGCATCTAAGGCAACTTAAGGTCACTGTCGCTTCCGTTAATAATATACTTCACTTTTATTTAAAGTTAAGTTAGATTCTGTTACTTAAAGATTAAGTTTTGAAATGCTCTTAGTAATATTAAATTATTAAGTATATTTAATTATTTTATAAATATTTTAATTTTTTACTTTGTCCTTAATTTATAAATTGAATTTATGTAAAAAAAAGGTACTGTTTAAAAAAAATCAAAATAAATTTTAAGACCTCCTGAAAAAAAAAAGTGATTTCCTCCCACGAAGTCTGTTTCGTTATTGTGTTTCTGTTACCATCGTATCTCCCAAGTGTATTTATGTGTATTAACAGTAATTAAAACTTGGGACAATATATTCAAATTTAGGTCTAAGTATGCAATCCAGAATTTTTTAAACATCATCTCTAACTTGCAATGAATGACTCAGCAAAAATTCGAAACTCAAAAAAGTGCGAAAAAAACTTTGTTGGTCGGTTTTGAGATTTGAATGCCATGTGTTATATATAAGAGCACAATATGTGCTATGAACACAAATATGTGTTCATTTCAATATCAGCTTTCGTTCATTGTTTGTATCCGAATGATTTGTATAGGTTTTTTAAATATGTAAAAAAATTCGGAAAAAATATCCATATTTGATTTTTTTATTTGAAGTAAAAAATAAGTAATAAACTTAGTTTATTTATTTTACAACCAGCCTATCATGATTTTGGGTGGGGATCATAAAAGTTTAAGTAGCAATCGAAGGCGTGTTCATGCCTGGATAATGACCACTGGGGGAATGAATACGACTTACTATCTGCAGAGGGAGTCGAAAGACCTGTTGCAAGTTAAATGAATTTAACGACTGTCCCGTTTAATGAGAAATCGTTCCGAAAGCTGGGCGGAAGAGCGTTATGCGAAACCCTTGTAATTCGTTCGAAGGTACCCCAACTTTACCCAAGAAATTTTGTTATAACAAAAACTTAAACATCACTTTATATGTTTGAGTTAGTGAGGACAACTTTACTTCTTAAGGTGGGAAAATTTATAACAATATATCTATAACATTATTTATGTAGATTAGTGTCAATAGAATAAACATACAGATTATAATATTGTAATAAGAATATTACTTAATGTTACAAGTATTATAAATCGTTTGATTCATCATTTGGCTATACTTTTGGAATGGAATAAAGATTAAAACTATTGAAAAATCCATTGAAACATTTAAATCGTATCTATAAAGGCTAATGGCTTTATGACTGCAAATAAGTCTTCATAGATGCTAAAAATAAGTCTTGATATGTGTAACATTTACAGTTCTGCTATGTAACACTATCGTATTATTATTAAAAGTTGTTATTTAAATTGTGTTAATTCAATTTAAATAAGTATAAATTCAAGTTTTAAAGAAGTTTATTTTATTTATTACAATTTAAGTTCTATAACTATATTAGTGAATTAGTGTTGTAATATTATATTGTGGGATATTCGTTATTTAATTGGTAGGTAAATGTTTGTTATCGATAGCTATTTTTTTACATTTCCTCATTTATATCGTAGGTATATAGGTATTTATATCGTATATCGTAGGTATATTGTCTTTGCAGAAAAATCCGAATATATTTTAATGACGTCATTAACCCGCAATAATGACTGCAAAAATCTTCATATAGTTTTTAGATTTTGCTGAAATTTTAAAAAAATTACAAATACGTAAGGTTTACAAACATACAAAGTTTCATTGTATTATCAATATTAATTCTGGTTTTATTGATTGACATATATATGTCAAACAAAATATTATATCATTGATTGACAGAATGTAAACAAATCACGTATTTTTGCTAATACATTTGAAAATTCGCTTATATCGTGGCAGTATGCCACTTATAAATTACTGATCAATTACAACAACATGTGGCCGCGAAGCGCCACAGGGACGCATGGAAACCGCTGCGCGGCCGAAGACATCATGTTATTTCTATATCCATGGGAAGACAAGCTTGCTCCTATTTCTCTATATCATACAATGTCTATGGGGTTAAAAAAAGATCCTTGGCTAGACCTCATAGCAGGTCCCTCAAGTTGATGGTCCCCCCAGAACGATTATATAAGGGAAAACAATAAAATGGAAATACAAACCTTTCACGGTTTGTCGCTTACGACTAATTCTTTTATCGAAGAACGAAATATCATGTTTGCTCCATAACTTGTGCGATCAAATGTTAAGCTTTCTTACAGGGTTACATTTAGATAAGAACTAAACATGCTTCAAATAACTGTACAAAGACGTATTAACTATTTAGATAGCTTTACAAAGAAACAACACTCACTAGATAAATCACTAATTACGAATATGAACAATAAACTTTCTTTATATATCCACTTATCTTCTATAAAATACGAATATGGGATTGTTAACATTAAATTAATATAAATGAAAGATTAACAAAAATTAAAATGTGCAATTAGTTTGAATCATTTGAAATAAATGTATGTAAGAATTAAGCATGTTCTACACAAACAAAAACTGTCTCGGATATTATATAATGCGTTCTCATAGCGCATTTAACAGGTGAACGTATTCAATCCATTACAACTCAATACGCTTCGGTTCTTATGTAACACGCTTGGCTTCCTGATTCTAAAGTATATATATATATTTTTGTAATCAGGGAGAATTAGCTGAATTAACTCCCGCTCCCGTCATCGACCTCATAACGAATCAAAATTCGTTAGAACCATAAATAATTTTAATCCATCCAAAATATGCAAGATCCTCGGAGGACCATAGAGATATTATTACTAGAAAAGGCCCTAAACATTAAATTTTGAAACATTTCAAAATTAACCTGACCAGCTTCACTTGTCAGGTACATATTCGCTTCACTTGAATATAAATATATTCAAATAATCAGTACGAAATTACAGAAACGTATTAAGAGAACTTTAAACATACAACCCAAGGTGCGAGAACACAAAAATAATTTATTTATAATAACCTTAACTCACTCTTTGAGGAGGGATAAATTAAGTTACATAGAGCCCCTGAGAGCCCCATAAAAGATGTTTCAGGCCTCTCAATATTTTAAGGTAGGCTATGCCCTCTCAACTATATATCTCTAGGCGATGATCTATGGATACATATATCTCTAAACATGGATCTATATATCTCTAAATGTATCTCTATAGAGGATACATTTTATGTGTATAAAAGTAAAGTAAATAAACAGTGTTTTAAATTTATTTACAAATATGAAAAAGAAAAGAATTTTGCTTTATTATATTGTGCTGAATAGCAGTCACCCGTTTTAGAGATTTTCATTCAAAAAGAATTCGCTGTATATATATATATATATATATATATATATATATATATATATATATATATATATATATGTGTGTGTGTGTGTGTGTGTGTGTGTGTGTGTGTGTGTGTAAAAATCACAGTCGTTGAAAAATAAATTTCGAATAGGGTGTCGTTTTTAATGTTTATTGGGTTCCTAAATCTAAGATCGGTTCTGGAGCCGATAGGATCACTTAAATTGACCAAAAAGTAAAAACAGATGTTACCTTAAACCCCTAAATACGACCGGTAAACAACACACTTCTTGTATGAAGTCGTTCCTGGGAATGACGATAATTTTTATCACTTTTTTACATTATATAAGTTTATAATACAAAATAATTATGGCGCGAATTTGGAATGCGTGTTTCCGTGCTCAACAATCCATTTCTTGCATAATCCATATAAAGCACTACTAGTTACTCATAATTTTTTTAAACGGAAATAAGCTAAACCCTTTAATGATGCAAACATCAATGTGCACTGCCAATTTAAGAGAAACAGTTTTGTATAACCAATAGGATTAGTGTGCGCATTTAATTTGAAAAATACAGACAAAATAAGAAACAAGTAGTGCTTGGTAATCGAGGAACTAATCAATTTATAAAGCATAAACCGGAAACTTATGCAAGAAATGGATTCTCAAGCACGGAAATACGCATTCAAAAGAAAATTCGCCCGACATGCGGACATTAGCGCCAGAATTACTTAAATTCTTAATTGAATTCTCTTGCATTTTGTAATGTTTATGCATATAAACATTACAGAGAAGAGAAGCGGTTCTTGACTAGATTTAATATAGAGTAGAGAATGTTTACTTAACGTACTAACACGTGGCGCTTCTAGACTGCGATATTATCAGTATATTTTTCTTAAAATAAACACTTAAACAGATCTGCCTTTTATATCCTACAAGGGATAAAACCGTAAATTCAAAATTTTAAATAGACTCATATTTTAAAGAACTATAGAAAGCCTATAGAGGGTGGTCAAAAAGTCCCCTAACTTTTAATGTTTGGACTGTAAGTTATACATTTTTTAAACTTGAGGGATCTACATTATGTTTTTAGTTAAGTTTTTTTTTTATTGTCCATTTGGATAGACGGTAGGTAGACGGCAAGCTTAGTCGATCAAGATCGGTTTCTGTTGAATCTAACTATTCTTAATTGTGTAAACTGCATACATATATAATTGATACATACATACATACATACATATATATATATATATATATATATATATATATATATATATATATATATATATATATATATATAATATATGTGTGTACATTTTTTTATCTCCAGACGGTGTATAATGTAAAGTTTATTGACTAGTTTTTAGGGAGTCTAGAATCACTTTTCACTCCCCAAAGAGTAAAAAGTAACTGTTTTTCCCTTGGGAATAAAACACGTTTTACATTTAGGTTATTATTACACCAATTTTTCCAGGGGAATGGTATTCTCTTAATTTATACAGGTGACCGATCAATTTTTGTAAATTCCCGGGGACACCCCGGGAAATTTATAAGGGGGGCCGATAAAAGAATTATGGGCTCAAAATCCGTTACAGGTCAAAAAAGTTGTTTGGGGCAATAAACAAAATTGATTTTTTGGAGGCAGCACCCCCTAAATTTATTAGGGAGGCCGACCCAAAAAAATTAGAATAAAATACAACAAAACGTATTAAAATAAAATCAACGTCTGGAGATAAAATCTTCTATGCACCTTGGGAGTAAAACACAATTTTCCCCTCGCAATTACCTTCCTCGGCTTGCCTCGGGAGTTAAACACATAAATACATCGGCTTCGCCTCAGGAGTTAAATACTTTGGTTCACTCGGCTTACACCTTAGGAACCAACTAACTGCTCAGGGAAATAATAGCATTCTTTACCCCCTTGGTGTATAAATAAATATTGCAAACACAATACTTTTTTATGTATCAGCTGTATAAAATGTAATAATTAATCATTTCGGTACACTAAATTTGCTTATGGAATTTATTTGCCCACTAGCAAAATTAGATCATAACCAAACAGACATCTATTTGTTTACAACATAACTTTTGGCAGGTTAAAAATTCTTCAAATATAGCTGTCTAATAATCATTACCTAACAACTTAGACAACTTGTTACTGCCAATTATCATTTTTGTCTAATGGACAAGTATTGATGACGACACATTTTTATATTAATTGACATAAACGTATTTTGTAAAACCTTGGCATAATCCTTCATGCAGCAGGATATGCTATGTCTACTTATACTCGTTAAGTTACGGCTAATGGCGTACATAGTAAGACATAGTGCAAGTCAAACAATATAATAGGTATAGAACGTCAGATGGTATACGATAGCGTCAACCAAATGAAATAGGTAGACTGATCTCTAGCGGCAGCTCCGGAACTAACTTCCCACTTTTTTAACTTATTATTATGAAATTATCTCTCTTTAATTAACGGCACCTCCCTCGTGAATAGCCCGAAACCTCCCTAGAAAATTGAAATAGGTCTTAACTGTATTGAGAAAATATTAGGGTAAATCGGTAAAACACCCGGAGTAATTTGATAAAAAAAGACGACAGGAGCGCATTCTCGTTGTTGGCATAGTGATACTACCAAATTACATACTAGCACTCCTGTTAACTGGCTTTGGCACTAAAATTTTCTTGTCCGAAATAATAAATGCCAGGCCCATCTTTCTTTGTCTATATATTCTTTGCAGCATGACATAAATAAAATTCTACGAAGACTCTCAAATGAAAAATTGACATAATTTTGTTCATGATTTAATTTATATACTTAATTTATTATTATTACGAAGCTATTTTTCATGCTATGCTTTACTTGCTGAATCGTGCTCTTGGCGAGCACTCCGACGCTTAGCTATGGTTCTCATGGTTGTGTTACTATCATTACTAGTTTTGACCTAAAGGTATAATATATAATGGTTTTGGACAATGGTAGGTACCATGTTATAGTATAACATGGTTAATTTATAATGCACTAATTTTTACAATGTACTTACTACCATGCCCTAATGGTAGTAAACATGGGTTTACTTTTTGAGAAAAATGCCATCTTAACATTTTATTACATACGTCTGGTAAGACTTTTTGAGCCTTGTATAATCACATTTACTAACAGAACTATGCTGATCAAAATGCATATGCAGTTTACACACAAGTCAAAAACACATTTGGTAACATGAAAAGTTTTGTAACTAATTTTATTGTTTTCCTACTTCTTTAATTTTTCTCAACTGACATTCTATAATATTATTTAATATCAATATGCTTTCTGTTTCAGGATTAAATAAACCGATATGAGGTCGTCGACAACAGTCAGCACACGTAATCCTCCACATGGCGACTCCAATTTCGGTTAGTACTTATACGTGTTTTGAGATTCATAATTTACTTAGGGTTGATCTGTAGAGGAAAGCCATGTTCAAATAGATGAAGTACAGCCTCTCAGCGATATATTAAAGATAAACTAAGGGAGGAAACAAATCATTATCTGAACTAATTATTACTTTTCCACATTATACCGTAGGAATATAGGAAAAGTATTGTGTTTAAAAAAATCCGTTTAGATGTTATTAAAACCTCCTAAGTGGTTATCACAAAGTTGACTGTATGTGTGTGACTGTTATCATCGTAGCTCCCAGTATGTTTATGCTAGAGAACTCGAAAATTCATAAAACTTGGAAAAATTTGTCGATCTATCTGAGATTTGACACACATGTATTATTATATTATAATATACCAACAATGCGCCAGCATTAGTTCATTTTAGGTGTTTGACTTAGCTGTGCCTACGAGTGTTTTAGTTTAGACTACTCTTAGGTCTGGATGGTCAACTTTTAAGTCTCAGCGGGAGCCGTTCGAAAATAATATAGGTTTAGGGCAACACAAAATTTTAAATGCTTACAAATCAAAATTTAATCTACGGATGTTGGCTAAACTCTACACTTGGACGACTTGGCCATAAAGAAGACATTTTATGTCTCATCGAAATTTGTTCACAAATAAAATTGGGGGATTAATGTAAAAAGTAAGTTTTAAATACTTACAGCTAGAAATCTAATAAATGGATTTTGACTAAACATTAAACTTAAGACGGCTCATGGGTCAGAATGGACAAATTTTATGACACATTGAGATCAGTTCTCAATTAACAATATGGGGTTAGTGTAAAGAAATTAAATTTGAGTACTCAAATTTAATCGAAAATCTTGAATAAACTTTAAACTTAGAATGATCATAGGTCTGAGTGGTCACTTTTCGAGATCGGTTCTAAATTAATAGGGGTTTAGTGTAACTTAAAATTATGAGAACTTACTGCTCGGAATTTAATTTACCTATAGACGACTTATAGGACAGAATGAACACATTTTACGCCTCATTGAGATGTGTTCTAAAATGATAATAGGGGTAAAAAATGCTCATTGATGACATCGATGGATCTCGACTTTAATAAGTCAGTATAAATTTATACTGCTGATTAGTGACAATGGACATCTTTTATGGTGTCCATAAAAGGACCAAACTTGACTAAACTTTTAACAAGACATATACTCAGAGGTCAGTATAGAAATGTTCTAAGCTTATCGAGATCTATTTCTAATTAATGTAGCGTATAGGGTTATATAACATCTTTATTCATTACAGCTCGGAATCTAATAAAAGAATCATGACTATGATAATATTATTTTACTTATAGGAGAGAATAGTCATATTCTAAGCCTCCTTCTTAAAAACATGGTGGTTCCCTCTTAAATATTCACCTTCTTTGTCTAATTGAGGTCTGCTATAAAATAGAACGGGTTTATATGATTAGGCTGCAAAGCTTCATTCATTGAAAAGTTGTTAGTAATAAAGAAATTGTAACTTTGTTTAAAAATGGTTTATTTACACAGGGACCAAGGTCATTTTCATGAGAAATAATTGTTGTATAAAGCATGTTGTATCTTTAAAATGTTTTAGAAAGCTATGTAAGTGTGTTTTCATGTTATTAATTAATAAATATTTGTGATATATGATACATAGGAAAAATGTCACTATTACAACCCAACGGTGTAGTTATGTGCTAAACTGTCACATAAACGTAAAAACAAACTGTGGAGGATTTTTCATTTTTTTTTATGATTATCTTTTTGAAACATGGAACCTCTTCCCAAGCAATCATAAAACATGGCTTAACAATTGCTAAATATACGAAAACATCCTCAACAAAAAAATTTCTATTAACACCTTCTATTTTTGTACTCCTCTATAGACAAATTATACATTTTGGTTGGATAAATAAACTATTTGTCGAGCGAAGCTCGAGCATCACTGCTAGTTCTTAATAAAGTTTATGTGCTATATAAGTAAGTTTACTTTTCGTGTTCTGCTTTCAGATGCACTCTTGGAAGATCTCCAAGCAACAGTAAGTCGATCTAATTCATTTAGAGGAATGAATGGAGGATCTACAAATGTTAGCGGGTACAGAGAAGTGAGAAGAACAGTTACTGATGATGCCACTGGTGAAACTAAAACCGATTATCATATAGAATATTTGCATCCAGCTAACAGTACTCAGCATGTCACTGAATACCAAACATCGCCATATTATAATCATGTAAGTTTTCTAGAAGCTCCTCCCAAAAAAGATTGCGAGCTTTTTTATATTACACCTTAAATTTAACGGAGCTATCGCCCTCGTTAGTGAATTATAAAATTTGGGGTACCTCGAAAATTTTCCTCACCTTAAACAATTTTGACTCAAAGAAATAAGGATGCCTTTTCTATCTAACAATTTTTTAAAAAATTCGGGTACGGGATACCTTGGAACTTTTGCTCATCACATTAGATTCGCTACGCTCACCCTTACTACTTCGGACTCGCTTCGATCGCCCTCAGTATACGAATCACTAAAGGTACTGCAAAACCTCGGAATCGCTTCGTTCGTCTTCAAAATACATGCGTTTTATTCCCAGCAATCACCCATCCATGCATTGACCTCGCTCGATTCTGCTTGACTTTTATGATTTAACAAAAAACCATAGATATACTCCTCTATTGAAACGAAACTAGGTATACTTATTTATTATATAAAAGGATGTATTTGTACCCAATTTACACTTAATTAAATGTATTTTTCGATTTTTTAAAAAAAACGTGTACAAGTTATTTGAAAATAAATGAACTAATTAATGCTGATGATGAGATGGAACTTAGCACATATTTTGATCTTATATATTACCAAATGCTAAATTTCAAACTGATCAACAAATAATTACCCGTTTCATGAATTTTCGAAATTGTTTCGAAAATTCCTAAGCTCTATTAGTGAAAGAGTCAATGGTGACAAATGTGATTCTTTTAAATCATATAAGCTGCTAGCATAAGCCTAAATGCTGACTAATATAGTTTTACCCGATTCCTAAACGCTGTTAGCATAAGAGTTTATGCTGAGTAATTTTTCTATTGACATAACTGCTGTTGTTTATGTCTTTATGCTATGAACTATTGTTTCCCTCGAATCCTAAGGGCTGTTAGCATAATTTGCTTTGAATTTTATTTTTTCAGAGTGGTTACGGAGTAGCAGGACAGCATAATAAAGAAATATCATCATCATCTTATAAATATAACACAACATCATCCAGTCAAAGTAAAGGTAAACTAATCTTTCGATTCATTTTATTTTCCATTTAATAAAAGACGAATTCCAGCAACAAAATTATTAAAGAAATAATTAAACCTATCGATGGAATTCCATTTCATCTTGCAGTGGGTGTAATGTAAAGACATTCCGCTGTAATGTAATTTGGATCAACAAACACCACACAAATCAAGAGGAAAATAAACTAAGTGCCAGTGCCAGCCGGTAAACCGGTAGTACGACTTTCAATGGTAATACCATCACCAGTGCCAGCCGGTAAACCGGTAGTACGACTTTCAATGGTAATACCATCACCAGTGCCAGCCGGTAAACCGGTAGTATGACTTTCAATGGTAATACCATCACCAATGCCAGCCGGTAGACCAGTAGGGTGCTGATGCACCTCCACTCTTATCCCATAAGTTATACTTATAAATTTTGGTCCCCTCTTAAATTCTAAACTGCTTACATGGGTCCCCTCTTAAATTCTAAACTGCTTACATGGTCGTCCCCTTCTAAATTTGAACAGCTTACATGGTGGTCCCCGTCTAGCCATCTATTTAAGAGTGTATCCTTGCATATTATAATGGGTGTCTTGGATTATAGAATTTATTATAGATTATAGCGTCAAAAAAAAAATAAAACAAGTGCAGAAAATTAAGAAATTCCTTTTATTTCTGCACTAGTTCTGAAAGTAAGAAGAATCCATCTCCGTGACTCCTTATCAGTAAGTTAGTTAGTTCTAAGTTCTTATCATTACGCTGTTCGCGTTGCCGGTTTGAATTCTTGTAGAATCGAAGACGTCTTTTCTGTAGTTATTAAAGTAGGTAGCTACTAAAATATTAGTGATGGTTACTATGAAGGAAATACTCCGAATTAAAAACAAGGTTCAAAAACAACCTGAAAAAACGTGACTCATTTTGCTCCGCTTCAAACCAAATTTTTGAAAATGTATCTTAAATCATAGAAAAAACATAGTCTGCCTATCCGGAGCTCTCCATATGATTGTGCACGGTCAAAATTTTAGGAAATCGCCCGAATTTCAGATTACTTGAAATAAATAGTTCCCGTCCCGTTTCGTCTGTGAACGGGATTTCACATTAATAACCCATTTCAGATGACCTCCTGAGTAGTTTTTACATAGTTTTCTGTCAGTGATTGTGTATGTGTGTCTTTTATTATCATAGCTAAAAAAATCTTTTTTTAATAAACATCTACTTTAAGGTCTATTTGTGAGTTAGCAAAAATATATCAAACCTGAAAAAAATACAACAAAATTTGAAGCATGGCTCGCATGTAATCTCATGTAAATTACCTGCTATTAAGATACTTCAAAAAGTTTCTTTTCTTGACTAACTTTTATTTAAACATTTTTAAAATTCTAGTAATTTAAACATTTTTATGAGTCACCCTATGGCCCACGCCGGCAATGAATCGTTTGACCAGTGATTTTCTTACTCTATTCTATTCCTGTAATTCTTAAAATTGTATATGCCGCTTCTAAGGAAGAAAAAACCTCTGGGCTCCTAGACTATATGTTCATTCACTTGTGCCGGCTTGAATTATAGATGTGTATGGTATTACACACAGTTAAAATCAGTTGACAGCATGGGAAAATAGTGTTAAGGAACCAATGAAAAGTTAGCCTGTTATGAAATAATGGGCGTAGTTTAACATCTAGGAGAGACATTATTGGATCCTTCCTATCATTTATCAACGCTGTCAACTCTTTTTAACCGTGTGTAATACTATAGTATTGCATTAAACATCCCTGTAGTCGTTTCTTGTCAAATTCATTAGTGATTAGGTAATAAAATCTATCACTCTCTTCCTCTTATGCTTTTGTTGTAATTGTTGTTGTTCGACAAACATCTCTTTGTCCAATGATCACTGTGTGCTTCTTATCCTTCGTTAAAAAAATATCCTAGTTTAGTTGCTGTAAAAAGCAGACCATAATTGATTTTTCATAACCTTAAGACGCTCATAGAGGAGGTTTTAATAAGGTTACACAGAGCTCCTGAGATTTCCAATAAGATGTTTCAAACTTCTCAATGTATTGAGATAAAGCTATGTCCCCTCTAGTAATATATCTCTTCGGTTAAAAGAAATTGTATTTTGTTTAGACCTTGATGTATTTTATTATAATATATTAGGCAGTTGTAATTATGATTAATAAAACTTGTTTGGAGAAATAAAAACAAACCGCAAAGTATGGAACTAAGCATCACCACCAATCCCACTTTTACAGATCATTAAATCACTTGGATTCAAAATACTTCAAACTTGCACTAAATACAAAATTTAGAAAATAAATTTCAATTTTTTTTATATTCAATTTTTTTATAATCTATTTTTGGAGCAAAGTTGGATTTTGCCCAAAATATAATCAGTGATTCCTATCGTACAGCATAATTTTGTACTATAATTCGTTAAAATTGGCTCAGCCGTTTGACCTGTGTCGTGTCAACAAAAAAATGCACACACCTACTAGACATCTGTTTGTTTAATTTTTCGGATGTGTATGTGCTAAAACGTGGACGTTTGATGAACGTGGCTTTTTTCCATATTACAAAGCTTCAGGAGACAAGAAAGCAAAATATAAAAATAATTAGCTGATTTAAGTGCAGGTACACTGGGGGGCATACAAATATTTAGAGGCTAGAGCACGAATGGACATATGATTAATAACAGAAGATAAAAAAAATCATTATTTTTCACATGAAAATAATTATTTTTTGCTGATTGCCTGTCTGAAGGCTGTGGCTTTAGTGACAATAGTACATATACAATTATCACCTGATAAGCGATAAAGAATTATTTGATATTACAGCTGACTGGAGTTCAGGTAGATCACGGAGTAGTGATGCTGAAATAGAGGAGCTACTACAAGATTTCCAGACGCCCGTTCAGTCTAATCAAGCACACATTGATAGATGTACTTATTGGTTTAGTTCGTGTTTATGTTTGATGCTGATTTGTATCCCTAATGCTTTTTGATGTTTTATATGGTTAATTTACTGCTTATTGTTTTATTTATGTTTTTTATTTAGTTAATTTACCGCTTATTGTTTTATTTTTTTTATTTGGTTAATTTACCGCTTATTGTTTTATTTTTTTTTTTTAATTGGTTAGTTTACCGCTCACCGTTGTTTTATGTATGCTTTTTGTTATTTTTGTTTTGCTTCTTAATCGTTAACTGTAGTATTTTATTTCTTTTTCTGCTAATTTTAGCCGGGATTAACGCGTCGTCAGCATTATATATATATATATATATATATATTTATATATATATATATATATATATATATATATATATATATATATATAACTCTATTCATAAAGACAAAAATATATACAAAAACACTCAGAAACAGAAAGCATGGACGATACACGAAGATCAGCTACCGAAGAGTTCTTCTTAAAACAGGTAAGGCGATGGCTATGGAGACTAGTTGAAAGTTGATATGAGGCTGCAGACGATAAAAGAGTTGTGCTCTGACCCACGGACTTGCGACCGGGCTTTGACTTAACGGAGGTTTAAAAAGGATCCTTTAGCGTGTACACAAACGCTCACCTCGTCAGAGTCTTTAGCTGCAAAGTTTGAAGATCTGAGATTGTGGATATGTGAAGATCATAGTGATACCGCTATTGCAAAAATAGGCAGACTTGGAATAAAAACAGAAGGTAGAAGTAAAACTAATCGGACGCAGATGATAGAGTGAGGACGTTGACACAAACAAAAGAATAAAGGTGACAATAAGAAAGATAAAAGATGACTGAAGAGCGAAGAGGTAATAACAGATGGTGAAAAAACAAACACATAACACACGAAAAAAAGATGGACTCACAGAGTCTGGTCACATAATACACAAGAAATCTAAGTCGCACTGCGATCATATAACTCTATTCATAAAGACAAAAATATATACAAAAACACTCAGAAACAGAAAGCATGGACGATACACGAAGATCAGCTACCGAAGAGTTCTTCTTAAAACAGGTAAGGCGATGGCTATGGAGACTAGTTGAAAGTTGATATGAGGCTGCAGACGATAAAAGAGTTGTGCTCTGACCCACGGACTTGCGACCGGGCTTTGACTTAACGGAGGTTTAAAAAGGATCCTTTAGCGTGTACACAAACGCTCACCTCGTCAGAGTCTTTAGCTGCAAAGTTTGAAGATCTGAGATTGTGGATATGTGAAATCATAGTGATACCGCTATTGCAAAAATAGGCAGACTTGGAATAAAAACAGAAGGTAGAAGTAAAACTAATCGACGCAGATGATAGAGTGAGGACGTTGACACAAACAAAGAATAAAGGTGACATAAGAAAATATATATATATATATATATATATATATTAATATATATATATATATAATATATATATATATATATACATATATGCACAAGTTTATAACCTCTCATACTATCTCTCAAATGCTCTCTCTGTTTAGAATAAAATTATTATACGGCTTCATCTCATGTAACTACTCAGGTCTAATGTTTTGAAATATTTATTAGTCTAACCAGACTTATTATGTCGACATAAAATTCAAATTAAGCAAGGAGGAGGAACAAAGTGTAATTTTTATTATTTATCCTACACAACCGTAGTGGTAAATCCGAAACCAAATTTTCATTAAGAAATACCTGTTTTAGACGTTTTTAAGACATTCTGCGAAGTTTTTATCAAGGTGTCAGTCAGTGTGTATGTATGTGTGTCTGTGGCACGCCTAAGGCTCGTTGAATTTGTGTTATACTTTTGGTGTAGTAAAGTTCCGATGAGGTGCCCCGTATCCCATTTGCTTAATTAACCTCAACTATCATAATATGCTTTTGATGTTTTGCTAAATTGTTTGTGTGCTGTTCATACAAGTTTATACGATATCATAAAAGTTGTATAGTTTTCCCTATTTATATTCTTTCTTTTTGCTCTAATCATTTAAATGATTGTATTAAGTATTTTATGCTACATTATACGAGTTTACCAAGATTTTACAAGATAATACACAAATTATACGTGATAACCTACTTGATTAAGAACGAGCAAATTTGAGAAACATGACAAGGGCTAGTTTGTCATGTTCTCAAATTTGTTCGTTCTTAAATTTATTGTCTCAAAATCGTTTCGCAATATATAGGCGTATTTATCATGTGTTTGGCGCCAAAAAGATGATAACAAAAGTACAAGCAATTCAATACAAGATGATACATTACATTCATTACGTGTCTATGGACACAGATTAGTCACACCAAAGAATATAACAGGTATAGAATGTCGGAAGGTATACGAGAGCGTTAGATAGAAGGTAGGGGTGAACTCTATGCTGGTCTCTAGCGGCAGCTCTGAAACAAACATTCCTTGCCATAACATTCTTCCCACTTTTCTAAGTTAGTACTATGAATTCATCTTGTTCTTTATTGCCATTTTAACATCACGAGTCCCTTCTTGAAATTAGCCATAATTATACATAGAAATATTTAGATAAATCAGTGTTGTGCCAGGAGTGATTTGCTAAAAAACAGGACGACAGGAGCGCATTCTCGTAGTTGGCATAGTGAAACTACAATTTACATACAAGCGCTCTTGTTAACTAGCTACAGAACTAATCTTTTCTTGTCCGAAAAAATAAGCCCTAGGATCATCTATTTCATTATCTATATATTTTTTGGGGTACACTAAACCCATTAAAGCGGTCCAAGTGCCTTGTAAATTATTCCCCTCAAATTTCATTAGCTCATTTTACACCAATATTATCCATACCAAAAAAAACTAAACAGAAACACCGTCTAAATATTTTATCAAAAAATATTTGGAAATGATTTTTCTAAATATCTGTGAATATTATTTTAAAAAGTAACAACTAATTTTTCTTTCTTTTTTCAGACCAGGGAGCGCTAGTAAATAGTTCAAGCAGTGGCTTCGATAATGTGTAAGTAAATTGAAGTAGCATTCTTATTCAGAAAACACTTGTTTACTTATTTTAGTTACTTATTTTACGGACTGTCTGGGACAGTGGGCTAACTAGGGTAATTTCTGAAAGTAGTGTCCAATAATAATTTTTGAACTTGATTACGATGCTCTTATAAACATGTTATTAATTGAACATGTCAATACGCCAAACTGTAGCTCTATATTTAATGAATTTTTATCACTATATTTAATGAGCACTAGCCATGTCTTTATGAAATGAAATCTTACCAACAGCTAAATAATGAACGTTATTTAGTTGTATACAAACCTTGCTTACGACTAGAAAGTAAAAATATATGCCTAGAACACTGTTTCGCAAGTTTGTTTACGTAACTCTCCATAACTTTAAACAATTGTTTACTTACTCACCAACAGTCATCAATGTGATGGTTGAATGTGGTTGGGGCAAAAAGTCGGCTCTGCTTTATAAACAAACACTAACACATCCGGCTTTAGGGTTTAGACAGTCTAGTGGAGAACTGAACCTAATTCTTTACCACTGTAAATCTGATGGCAATATTGCCGAAGGCCCTCTCTGCTTTAAATAAAAATCTAGTACCTACATAGTGAATAGACGTGTTTGAGGACGACAGTTTAAATTATAGGAGTCTGTTTAAGTAAACATATCGCAGGTTTGTCGGTCGAACGAGTTAAAGGCTGAAAAAGTACTATTCTTTCATAAAATTGACCTCCAGCAAGTGAATTCCATTATAATATAATTGGATTGAGTTCTCTACTCTAGTATTATAATACCTTGCGTAGCCTACCAAAAAAATATTACTAAACAAATGAAACGCTGGAAAATGCTTCGTACATACTATTTTCAAATATTTCTTTTCCAAATTTGATGATAGCTTTTGTTCCAGACCAGGAGCAGGTAGAACCCAGGAAGAAAGGAGATATAGGGAAGAACGGCGAGAAACAAGAAACACATCATCTTCAGGAGGTTCCGGTGCAAGGAAGGAACTTGTATTTACTGGCCCTAGAAGCAGAGATCCCAGTCCAAGTTCTTATCAAATAACATCAGCACCTTTAACTACAACAACACTATCCTCCGGACCTTTAACACAACAAGTATACCGATATGAGAAGACGACGTCTACAAAAACCATTGGTAGGATTTCTGAGTGTTGTAAGAACAACACTCGAACAACCGCATATGTATTTATAAAAACTCGCTAAAATAAATAAATAAATGGTTTATTTACACTATTATAAAAACATTTTTTGAGCAGAATAATACAATAAAAAGTGTAAAATAGAATGGACTCTAAGATCGGAAGAACTAAGATCACTTAGTTCTTCCGTCCATTCTTCCGTTCTTTCCGTCCATCCTTTCTCAGAAAATGGAAAAGATCGTAGATAGCCACGATCTTTTAGTGAGTTTTTATAAATTCATATGCGGTTGCTCGAGTGTTGTTCTTGTAAACTAACAAGATAAATAAACAGTATGTATAGCTGTACATACTGTTTATTTATCTCCGTTCAAAGTATTAAAAGATAATTGTATAAAATCTACTTATACTTGAGTGACATAAGTAATCCTTGTTATGATTAGTTTTCTCATAACAAATATGGTTTTAATAGTATGTGCTAGAACTTCACAAAACGTTCTAGCAATACAATTAGCGAGTTAGAAATTGACCACAGCACCATATGTTTTTTTTGTCAATGCAACACATAGTGTATACAAGCTCGTTGCTGGTCCAGCATCTGTTGGAGAACAGAGGCTACTCGTGGCTACTGACATTGATTGTAAGCTATCTCGAGCATGTTGTGATTTCGAACTTCATACTATTACTAATATTTCATAATACAGTGGCACATGCTTCTAGTAGCAGGATAGTTACTAATTTTTAACTGAAAGATTAGATTTCACCGAAGGGATCTCAACAAAACACAAGGTTATAATAAAATATGTTTGTAATAACATATCCTTCTGAAACCTATTAATGAATAAAAGTAAGGGACGCGGTCAATGGCAATTAATTAGTATTATTTGTATTAAATTACGTAAAAAACTAAGTTATTTTATAATCTTGATTTTAACGTTAATTGTAACTTGAAGATTTGAACTTTGATTTTAATTTAAACATTAGAAATACATTTCATTATTTTTTACTTCATAAACACACATGGGACCGATAAATAAAACTTCTACTTCTCCTGAGTGTCTTACCCTCACGAATATGAGGAAGATTTTCACGAAACCTTAAGATTATTTTATTTTTCATTAAACAGCAAATGCATACGCATTTGCTGACCATGCTGTTTAATGAGAAATAATAAGTTTTGTAAACATGAATATGCCTCTCTGTAGTAGTAGTAGTTTTGTTTATCAGACTCATCTTGTGTCTAACTCAGACATATCCGACAGTAAAGAATGCTAATAATATAAATAAATATCCAGAAATGTATACCTATACTGTAAATTAATTTGATTATTGTGTTGATGTAGGACCAGACGGAACAGTGATTCACGAAAGTAGTGGATCAGACGGAGGAAAGCGAGGTTTCAATGAAGAAGTAAGAACAGTTCGATCACCATCACCTCAATTTCTACAATACAGGGATCCTTCTCCAGTAAGGAATGTAGAAACAATCAAATACTCTACCTCAACACCAAGTCAGCCTCCAGGTGGTTACAGCGTGAAACAAAGCTATAACTACAACTCGTCCAGTACACATCGTGAAACGCGAGATGGACCTCGTTCGCCTACTCCTCATCGATCTCCGTCGCCAGTATCGTTTAGCCAACCACCGACTCCAATAAGATCTGCTTCTTCAAGAACAGCCACAGGCTACTCGTACGATGTACCAAGCTCACCGACTCTTGCTCAAAAATTCTCACCATCAGATCCAACTAGAACAACTCTTACCTATAACGTATCGCCGCCACAACAGCAACTATCCGCATATAAATATACGACAACGACCACGACCACGACTAACAGAAGTACAGGAGGTTATCCGGATCATGAGATTCCTGTAAAACCTCGACCATTCCCGACATCTCCATCGCCACCTCCTCAACTTGACCAACAACCACCTAAGAAACTCGACGAGTTAATGGCATCATTAGGAGAAATAGAATCACACGTAAGACATTTATTTGTTTCTCATAAAATACAGGTAACGAATAACTACACCTTGAGATTGTTTGACATATAGCATGTGTGATAAAACCTGATAAGAAAATAATTCATTCCAGTTATTAGTATTATTATAAAGAAGATAGTAGAAAATATACACAAATTAAAATGGTAATCAATTAATTATTTAGAACAAGGTTGACTTCAGTTCTACAATTATTTAGAAAGAAAGCTATATATTTCAACCCATCTTCAGGCCTAAACAACAAATAAAAAGTACAACAATTTTTACAAAAACATTACAAAAAACAAAACATTATACATATGGTAGCTTATGTTTGATGTTTTGTTTTTGTAATTTTTTTTTATAATTTAGCCACTTTTGTTCCACATTACCTGATTAAATTGGTGAAGGGTTCTGTAGACGTTTAAAAACAATGAATGCTGCATGAAGCGCTTCGGCTAGTGAGGACAATGACTAGTATATGTATAATAATAATGTAGTACAAGTATAAAATAATAATTTCAAACTGATTATGGGCAGAAGGTGGGAAATTAAGCCACGCGCACTCCAAATTTTCTCACCACTGAGTCAACAGTCTTAATGTTTAAGTATCTATAGTCTCTGCTCTATGAACAATCAAGTTTATTATTTATTTCTTGTTTCAGGATACAGTTGATCGAAACAGCAGAAGTGCGCACAGAGTTCATACAGTAAGAACAGAAACTACAACATCATCGTCAAACAGAAGAAAAGATGACGGTCACCCACCAGGAGGACCAGGCCAACCTGGATGGAGCGAATCTCCTTATAAACCTGAAGCTCAGCCACTTGTTGAACAGTCAAAGAAGAAGGAAGAAACCAAAAACATCACAGGACCCCCGGTTTACTACCCCAAGGGAGAATTGTTTGCAAAGAAAGAAGAAAGCATGATTCAAAGAGAAGTAAGTATTGTTTGTGCCACGTGTAATAAAATGGAGGGGTATCTTTGGTTTTCTACATACACCTGCTTAATCTTAATTAATAAACGTGTACCACCTTGAGGCTCTAGGACTAAATAAATTAAATACACACCAGTGTGTAAAGTAAACAACTTACTGGAAAACTCTCGCTCTCTGTTTTTACTTTTCCACATTTATACTGTACATATATATATAGGAAAAGTATTGTGTTTGCAAAAAAATCCAGAAAACTGGGATGAAACCGGAATTATCCGTTTCAGGTGTTTTTAAGGCCTCCTGAGTGGTTTTCTCAAAGTTGTCTATCTGTGAGTATGTGTGTGTGTCTATTTGTTATCGTAGCTCCTATTGTATTTATGCTAGAGAGTTGAAACTTTGTACAAAAATCAGTCTACCACTGTATTTTTGCTATTTGGAAAAAAAATAATTTGGAAAATATTTTTATGACGTCAAAATATTTTTGCTGTGTCATTATTTCGGATGCAATAATGACTCAGCAAAAATTCGAAAAATCATAAAACACGGAAAAATGATGCTATCCGATTAAAATTTGGCACGCATGTAGCCATGTATAAGACTAACATATGTGCTAAGTTTTATCTCATTATCAGCATTAGTTCAATTTTTATCGAATGACTTGTGTACGTTATTTAAAATTGTAAAAAATCAGAAAATGATTCAATTTAGTACAAAAGTATATCTAAGTATATCTTTACTTAATAAATAAGTGCTCAAAGTTTCGTTTCAATGTGAATAATATATCTATAATTTTTGTTGGGTCATAAAACTTAAGTAGCACTGAGCGTGGTCAGCGCTGTATGGATGACCGCTGAGAATGAAACGGATGCATTTACTATCTGAGGACGAGCGAAGCTAGTCTGAAGACATGTTGCAGGATAAATTTGGCGAATTGTATATTCTCAGAACGAGCGAAGCTAGTCCGAAATAGGGAGGATGAGCATAGTGAATCCAATGTGATGAGAAAAAGTTCCGAGTTACCCCATACCCAAATTTTAAAATTTGTCATAAACTAAAAGACAGAGCTTTTTGTTTTTATTTGAAAGTTAATGTTTTTTATAAGTGCTGCTACCTCTTATGTAAATATGAAAATAAATTAGATCATTTATTCTCTACTTGATGGAAGCACTGTATACAGTTCTCATCTTTAATAGTGAAACTGTAAAATGACAGAATAAAATGTTTTTGATAATGTTTTGAAAAATAGTTTTAATTAGTTTTCTTAATGGCTACTAGAATGCACAACTAGGCTTTATTAGAACAGTAAACTCAAGTTTAGTGAGATTGCCAATTGTAAAAATTGTTCACAAAACACATTTATATTTAACCCTTTTGAATGGGTCATGGCTTAGTTTTAGGATGAAGAGTCAGAGTTATCCTATTCGACTCTTCAATCCATGTTCAACAAATCTGTTTGAAATAGTCATTGAACCTGTTTTTATAATGCTAATCTAGTGAAAATGTACTCCTAGAGCTATCACATTAACAAATAATTAAAGTTACATGGTGGTCTCTCTTGAAAGAATATTTATTTTTAGGTTCAATTAAAATTAAAGTAACAAAGAAAAGAGTCTCTCAGGCCATCATTAGTGCCTGTACAAAGAAATAGAAACTATAAAAAATTAATCATAAATAGTCAAAACTAAAACAATAAATAAAAATAAAAACAAATAAATAACCAAACTTGGTTATTTAACAAATAAAAAGTAAATATGAATAAATATTACCAGATATAACAGAAAGATTAAATTTTCTTTGTACAGGCTCTAATGATGGCCTCATGTTAGGTTGAAAGCACTTTGAAATAATTATTGTTTTGTGGAGAGACTCTTTTCTTGGTTTCTCTAATTATGAACAACTCCTCTGGTGCTCATTCAAAATCATACATTGAATTAATACTTTTAGAGCATTAAAAGAATGAGGCTTGTAGCTGTGCTTTAAAGCACATCTTTAAGTCTGACTATGTCAACTCATTAAGTCTTTCTATGTCAACTCATTAAGTATTATTAGGTCAACTCATTAAGTCTTACAAAAGTAACACACTAAAGTAAATAAAGTAATATAATTAGATCACTGGTCTATCATATTACTTTGAAAGACTCAACAGAAGGAGCAAGTCTTTTCCGATTTTTCTTTTTTACACTCTTTGAAACCATTTTTATTTGATTTTTACAGAGTGCTGGAGGAGGAGGAAAGTACAAAGCGAAAGCAAAATACCAATACGAGTCAGGTAGTAAATACAAAGAAAGTTCTGATACCAAGGTGATTCCAGTGTGTGTGCCATGTCCATGCTGCTGTGCCGCCCCCTGCACCATCATGTAAACCATCAATATAAGGCATTGACTAACTACGATTCCACAAGAGATCAACTAAGATAATTTTATCAGACAGATACACATGTACAAACTAAATGATGGGTCCAAGAAGTTGTACTGTTGGTAGATACAATTATAAAATTTAGGTTGAATGAGAGAACAGAAATCTAACACGAAGCTTAAGCCATAAATGCGTCACTTAATTAGGATCTGACACTTAAAATGCAGTGCAGCACATGAACTTTAGACATGTGTTAAGACATAGCCTGCAAAGAAATATTATAAAATTATTGAGAAAATGTATTTTCTCAATGAAAAAAATGACTTTTTCCTGTTCTTATTTTAGTCTACCAATAATCGAAAGAAACAATGAAGGCGTATTTGGAAAAATGCAATACAACTTCTTACTACATTTGATTGCCTAGAAGGCAACACATTGTGCACATCTTTTGTCCCTGCTTTTAATTTTTTAAATTATTTATTTTTAATAAATAAACTTTAGATATTGAATGTGATATCGTGGAAATTAGATGTACAGTCGATAAAATTTAAATATTTAAAATATTTTTAACAAGAGTAAATTTTAGAGATAATATTTCAAATGTATAATACAATATCTATTCAACTTCATTTTTATGTATGCATTTAGAAAATTTTAAATTTAAGCAACCTTACCAACTCGAAAAGATTGCTGACTTTTGCAATTAATTGTATATGAATGTGGTTAATACGCATACTAATCAATCATAGCATGGAAGAAATTAATAAGGTACTTTAATAGCACTAATTAAAATTGCTATTAATTGTATAAATATGCCCATACTTTATACATATCCTTAAATTTGTGGCAAATAATAACAGAAACTTGTTTTTTTGTATAGATACATATCAGGTTTTAAAAGATCATGATTATAAAGGAATTGTAACTAAAAATGTAAATAATATTAAAATTAATGATTTGCTTAAGAAAAAATCCTTTACTAACTTACAACATTTAGGTCGTTATGCAAAGAAATTTAATCTTAAAGGAAAATTTAAATTAATTTTCTAAAGCTCCTTAAAGGTAGCTTAAATTTTTAAATACAGGTGTCTTAACTTCTTTTAACAAAGTAAGTAGAATTGTTGTAAAAATGTAGTTAAAGTTGATTTAAGTTCAAATTAAACTTTTTAAAAGAGAAACTAGAGCGAGTCCAAAATACACTTGAGCTCATTAAAAGAACCTTTGATTTGAATAAGAATGAATCACTTATTACTTTAAGTTTTTAGATAATAATATAAAATCTCATGATAAAGAATCCTTCTCCTTATAACATTAATAACACATCATTATACTCCATCTTAGGCTCCTTCATAAAATATCTAGAAATATAAAATCGTGGCACTTAATAAAGGAATAATTTTTTATTATCTTATTAAGTGTCTTTATTATCTTATTACAAAAAAGGCCTTTGGTTTTGTAGGTCTTTAGACATAGAAAACATGCATTCAACTTTTAATTTTTATATGGGGATTGGATTCATCTATTATGCATGTAAAATATATGAGCAGGCACTAGTTATAGAGAAAAAAAGATAGAGTATGCAAGGTGTTTATGCCTAAAAGAGTTTCAACAATGTCCCAGAGGAATCAGGATTATTCAGAAATGAAAATTAATGGATACTGCAGTTTATTATTAGAAAGCAAAAATGTCCCCTTAAGTTCTAAAGCAAAAGAATCAGAATTAGTTATAAGACTAAAACTTGATGAGTCTATGAAAGTTGAAATTATAATAGAGTGTTTTGAACTGATTTTTAATGTAAATATTTTTTAGTATGAATATCAGTGTAACATACTGTAAAATATTATTGAAGAATAAATTGGTATTTTGAATATATAGCGAAACACAAAACATAAATTTTTGGCCATTTGAGCTTTGATATGATGTAAGCAGAATTATATACCTGGGCTTGGTATGAGTATATTCTTAATATTTCATAGAACTATTGTCTTACATATTGCTCCTTTTAACATCCATCAATACTAAGCACTATTTTTCTACCCACTCTCTTACCATCTACCCTCTCCCTATCTTCAAAATTCCTTGTTTCTGTGGTTTTTTTAAAAAATGAGTATACATTTTTATAAGTAAAAATGAGTTTAATTTTCTTAATGATGAATATAATTTTTAAAATGATTATCATTTAAATATGAGTATTGTTTGTTAGCCTTTAGACATTTTCAGAGATAGAGACATTTCCAAGTTATTCTTTTCACTTGAAAAATAAAAGAATTGAAAGTTCGAAATACTCTAATTGTACTTAAAATTGGATAATTTAACAACTTAGTAACAGATGATGGTAAAAGTTATACACAGCTGTGTATTTTTACACATACTGATGAAAATGATCTATGTATTCTAGTTTCCCTGATAACTAATTTTTTTGTACTTTTATTATTCCCTTACAATTATTAACAAATTCAATGATTATTATTTAGAAGAAAATAATAATTAATGTGTGTAACATAATAAAAAATTTTAATTAATACCAAAATATATGGTTAATTAATTTTTCTTTAATAATGTAACTATAAATTAAAACAAATTAATATAATGTACTACTGCATTGTTTTTTGTATGTTTCAGTTTAACCTTTTATTTAATTTCATATCTACCAATTTTGAGAACTTCCATAAATTAATCATCATGCCTACGCAAAATGCCCTCCATGAAAAATCAGTAAAATTATTACAAGAAAATCTCATTTGTCCAATGAAAGAATCCAGAAAATTTTTCTTCAGATGAATCATATCATCTCCAGAGTCACCCGTGGTGTTAGTGGTTAAGGCATGCGGCCAATGCACAGTATGAATGGACTTTAGTCATGGGTACAATTCCAGCACGGACCTTAGGATTTTTATGAGAGGGATAAAAATTCCTGCGTACCCAGGTCCTTCTGAAGGGACATAAAGCCGGTTGGTCTCGGCCTCGGTGCGTTGTCAGGCTACTCGTTAATAGATGCACTAACCCTAAATGCAACTGGTAAGGCCCAAAATTTAGGACCCTCATTGTAAGATCATTGTAAACTGTTTCTGCTTTAGTTACATGTGTATGGAGGTCTTGGTTGAACAGTGAGAGCATGTGTTTGTTCCAGTTAAGAGGTCAGTGCAAACACATGTATGAATTGCTTGAAAATAGCATAAGAGGAACCAATCAGAAATTCAACGGTTCTTCTGTCCTTGATTAGATGAAATATACCTACACTTGAAATTTAAAGGAGTGGAACACTATCTTAGAGAGCTGCGCAAAAAAGGCACCAAACAACTTGGCCTACTTGCCTGGTAGTTACTAACCACTCCCCCATATTCCTACTACTTACTACTACGTTACATATCATATCCTTTAAAAGTAGAAACAGGCCATAAAAGTCGACAACTGGCATACAAATAAAACAGTCATAGATCTATAGTTTGACTTTAATAAACTATTTTTACCGCAACATGTATACCAGAATATATTACATCGAACCACACCTAAAAGCTGATTTACCCATCAATGTAGTATATAATAAATATTAAAGACATATTCATTTGATACTACGATTTTGCAAAAACATAAATAGGTTGACAACAATATAATTGTGGCGAGACGACACCTAAGGAAATGTAACAAGCAAAATGCAATGCTAACGTCTGGAACTGTTCATCATTCAAGTTTAATGGCTTGACGTCAATGTCATACTAGTTCAAATGAAATATATGGTTTTTGCTTGCCAAAGCATAATGGCTATAAGATAGCAACCGCTCGTTTCTGGTAAACTACTTTACATTAATATTTTTCGGAAAATTTTAATTTAAGGTTCAGAGGGAGGTTCAAGGCTCTGTTAGCGCCCTGATGAGTTAGTCCATACTCGAGGATTATTGGCAATAAATAATAAGTCCATCAAGCTCAATGGAAGTCGGCTTATAGTAGGGTAGATAACCATTTTTTTGACGATAGCTCCATAAGAATCAGAGTTAAATCTGGGTGATGTGTATGAATGTAACCACCCTGTAATCTAAATAGCACGTCTCATCCAATAAATATAAAATTTTTATACAGAGCCCGGCTTTCAACTGAAAACACGCCATCATTAGTGCATATGAAGATGCCAAAAAGAAGACATATATAAAATATTCTGAGACAGAGGTTTAAATCTAACGCATCAGATTGCAACTATTTATATTTTATATAAATTTTAGTAAAGTTAAAAAAAAAATAAATTAAATCTACTTATTATTTATTTTCTATTGTAGTTACTAAAATAATTATTTTTCACTCAGACTTCATTGCAGAGTATACGATATTTGTTATTGCATATTTTTCAATCCTGAAAAGTGAGCAATCTACATGCACAGGTCTTTAGCACATGTTTTAGGAAGATTTATTAAGACTAATCTGTTTACAAAATCGTTTAATATTGTGGAATATCTTATAAATTCGTTAAAAAAATTGAGGTTAATTACATTAAGTTTTGTTTCAAAATAATTAAAATATATATAAGGGAGCCACGGTAAAACAGCAGTAATTGCAAATTCCCCTTGTAAAATAATGAAACACAAAAAAATTTTAAAATATTAACAATTGTAATTAATTGCAACTTCGAAGTAAAAGAAGGATAGAAGAATAGGAATAGTTATGAGAACGCGAAATAAATGTTTATGATATTTCAAAAAAATTTCTGGCGCTGGTCCGATGCTGGGCCGAATTTCCTTTGGAAACGCGTGTTCCGTGCTTAAAAATCATTCCTTGCTTAAGGTTTCCGGTTTACCCTTTATAACTTAAGCCAGTAAATCAATTATCAAGACTACTTGTTTCTTTCTTTATTTCACTTTTAAGCACTATTTTTTTGTAACTCATTTTCTGTAATTTTCTCCAGAAAATGTGCTTAAGCTATAAAAATAAACTCTACACAAAGGTTAGTTTAAGGTTACCATTTTCAACCCGTTTTTTCCGCGAAACCACCATGATTTTTTCAGTGTGAAAAAATTTCCTGATTTCAACCCCCCGAAATAGTGAACACCCCCTCTTTTTTTATAAAACCTGTTTACAGATATTTAAATGATAATACTGAACTTATTAATTCCAGATACACTGAATTAATAATAATCATATTTTTCAATTTCTTTTCTTCCAAAGGATGCAAAAAAGGAAAACATCGAATTTGAACATGATTTTTTAAACATATGAAAGAATACAATTAAGTGGCAACACTGTATTGAAATAACAATAACAACGTATTTCCTTGATATTTTTCTCCGTGCACAGTTTGCGGCCTCGAGACTCTTGTAAGTATTTGAAATTCTCCTGATTTTATGCTGATCATCGTATCACGAGCTTGGTTTTATTTTAATATTTTTTACTAATTCATTATTTTTTAAGATATTTTGTCCTGCCGTGTGAATTATTGAAATTTTTAAATATTTACTATGCCGCAAGACCATATATAGGTGTAAATTCACAAGAATTTTAGGTTAGAGAATTTAAGTTTTTTAAAAGAAGGAAGCTATTTTTTAATGGAAGCTGAATGTACTATAGCAAGTAAGTTCATAAAGCAATTTATTTTTAAATCTATTGAATGATGATGATGATAATAATAATACATAATGCACTTAAGAATAAATGCATAAAGTAACGAACACAGGTTATTTTATTAACAGCGGATAAAATGATTTTTTTAAATCATCTGATTTTTTTTTACATCAGTGGTGGGCCTAAAGAGAAGGGGGCGCTCGGCCATGATCTAAGGTAAAGTTTTTATAATAGAACTATTCTATTTTATAAAACTAAAGTTAAGTTAAAGTAAGTAAGTAAGTATAAAGTTCTATTTATAAGAAATTTGATCTAAGGCATCCAATGAAAGGAGTTAAAAAAAGGAAAAGGCTTTGAATAACGTATCGAGTAAAATTATTATATATTCAATAAGTAACTTATGCAGATTTAGATATAGCATTGTTTGGCATGAAAACTGTTGACTATATATGTAAATGTCACGCCAAAGTGATTATGTGGTTATCTAGGCCATAATAACTATATAATCTAATAATAATAAATAATAATTAGGTCAAAAGTGATAATAAAGCTTAATTTATCAATTTTTTTCCTGCTGTAATGCATATATCTAATCTTATTGGTCAATGTGAATATATACTCATAATAAGACATACAGATATAGCAAATACTAGAGAGAGCAAGCATATCTCAATCAATTAAGGGGCCTGACAACATCGTTTTGGGGCTCTTAAGGCTCTGTGTAACTTTTTTAAACCTCCTCCAAAAGTAAGTTAAGAGGTTTATACCATAATAAATTATTTTCGGCTTCCCGCACAATTGTTTGTGTTTTGGATTTGTAATTTTAAAGGTAGTATATAAGTTACTGTATTTTTGTTCTTTTTTAAAAAATTATTTTGATAACCTAATAACACGTCATGTTACTTTTACGATGTTCCAAAATTTCAACATTAGGGCCACTCTAGTAATGTAATGTAAATCTATGTAAATAGCAAATATATTTTAAATTGACACTCATAATGGATGGATAGGGAAATGTTTACGTTTAATTGGGAATAATTAAAAATACTTGTAATAATTATGTAAAATATACCTATAAAAATAATTATTAAGTGTTTATTAATTATTAATAAATAAGCTTCAAGTATTCTCGTGCCATTTAAAAAAATAAATTAAACAATTAATGATTATATAATAGGTAAATAAAGGTTAAAGGACGATAAACACTGCTAAAGATTGTATAAAGACCATCCAAGAGGCAACAAAAAACACATTTTTCTGCACTTCACAATTATTGCTTTGGCCGGGAAGAGGACGCATTCTTATTCTTCTAATCACTTTATTTAACTATTCTCTTTAGTTCTTTGTATAAAAGAATATTTGATAAATATACATGTTGTGGCTGATAAATATTTAGCACTTTCGAAGGAAAAGTTTTAAGACAAAAAGAAGGTTATTTTTCCCGGGATGAATTTTGATTAGTAAAAAAGAGGAAGAAAAAACCTAATTTGCTGCATTCACATTGTTTATTTCGTGAGTATAAACAGAAATGCCTAATTCAACATTAATTTATTGTTTACTTTTTCAGCTGATACTCAACTATGCAAGGATGTATTGTTTCAATCACCTCTGGTTCTTTTTTACTACTTCTTACAAGTAAGGATCTAAATAAAAAAAATTTATAAATGATTCTCACGATTTGGTATGTATATTTGTATCCTATAGCGGATATATACGTTTAATATATGGTAAAATCAGTTGACAGCGTAGGAAAACCAGGTTGAGGAACCAATATAAGTTGGTCCTGTCTATTGTTTAAATTGCGAAAATTAAATCTCTAATCATGATTAAGTTGTCAAATAATAGTGTAATATAATGTCAACATTCATAATTGGACCCTCCTTGTGAAATTTGATTTCAATGGGTATTTATTCAATGAGGAGTAACCTAATTTAGCTCCCTCGCATTATTTCCCACGCTTTCAACTGATTTTAGCCGTGTTGTTAACCTATAGTCAATTAGTAAACGTTCCGCACACACATGTCTAAGATCGCGCGTGATCGCATAAGAATACCTATACAATACGTCCAAAACTAACTTCACGGTTTCTTGCTAGCGTATTTGTTTAGTCGATCGGTTGATAACTGATCCGGCCAAACCTGGCGTCTTGTATAGTAAAGCTTTCACCCTTTTGGTTATAAGGAAAGTTTAAACAAAAAATATATTTATTAAATTGTGATTTCTTTGCATAATAATAAAGTTACACTAAAAAAAATAATATTCCAAAAGTTATTTGATCAAAAACGGTTATATAGAAGTGAAATAAAAGTTCGACGAGAAAGTTATCCTTTAAATACAATCGTCTCTAAAGGTACACACACAAAAAGACAGTGTATTGGGGGATCCATTTAGATTCCATCTCCCTAGTTCTAGCGTATACGATTGGATCCCCTCCGAATGGTTCATACAGCTTAAATTACCGTATTGAGAGATTGTACTCTATACGATACGCGGATCTAAAGTGTGTGTGAACGTACCAATTATTATTTTTTACATTATTGTTCTTCAGTATTTTGACACGTGACACAAAATAAGCTCTTTTATGCTTTATAGCCAATATGTAACCTTCACAAGTGTATATATTTTTAAGCTTTAAGTATAGTGGAATAGAATTAACAAGTGACTTTGCCCATGTATTTGGGGCTGTCTATACGACTGTGAATGTTAAAACATGACAATTTTGGCCGCTACGGCTACTTTTAGCGACTATTGTAATTGTAGAGGAGGTTATGCCATTATCATGTTGTTTGTAAGTGATGAAGGTTACTATTTGTGACAAATTTGTACAAAACATACAATTTTTATTTTTGGGTGCAAACAAAACAACATGGAGGGTTGGTTTACAAAATATTATAACATTTGACTGTCTTCCGTCAATTACGGAGTGGCAGCTATTTTTAAAATATAGATAATACTTGATTTTTTTTTAAATTGATTTCTGAAACTTGCTTTAATTTTTTAGGGGAGTCTGTTCACACAAGTCAAACCTCCCTTCAAGCATTGAGATGTTATTACTTTAGGTTAAATTTTGAAACATTGTAAAAATAACCTAACCACCTGTCCTTTTAAGTATAATCAAATAATCAGTAATAAATTACAAGTGTATACCTTTACGTAATAACTTAGTACACCAAGTTAAAACTAAACATGAATACACTGAGAGCTATAATGATAACTACACACACATACTTACACATACAGACAGACAGCTTTGAGAAAACTACTCAGAAGGTCTTAAAAAGATCTGAAACAGATGATTCCTATGGCATCCCATAATCTATGGCCTATAACATTAGCATTTAACTGTATTTAATAATATTGATGACTTAAATTAATTTAATTTAAATAATCAATCAAACAGGCCCAAATAATTTAATTAATTTAAGTTCCTTTTTTTAGATTTTTAAATAGTAAGCATGGAGCAGGATCATAATGTGGATATTAAGCCTGTTATTAAACAAGAACATCTGGGTGAGTTTTGTTTTATTTCTTCTAAATTTTCTTCATTTATGCTGTCGATATACAGGGTAGTCCAAAAGTCTCCCCCATCTAAAGTAATATATACACCAAGTAGGGAAACAAATGCGTTTTATGTCAGACCTGGCATGTAGTTCACATTTTGTCCACCAGTGAGTTGGCTCAAATTTTCCTATGGGTGCGGCCAATTTGTTTACCCTTGTAAAATGTAAACAAGTTATTTACGGTACAAAAAATAGTTGTTTTATTGCATTAATTTGTACATTTTAGTACATAATGGTAATAGTTTGTATAAGAAATTCGTTTTGTCACATCTAATAGAGGTTTAAGTGTGAATCTTTAAATACAAGGTTTGTTTAAATGATTTAAAACAAGTGGTTAATTAATTTTTTTTTTGTGTGCACTTCTTAACTAAATACATTTTTGCGAGTGATATTTGTTTTACCCTTCAAATGTTGATTGCAATTAGTAATTAAACAACTTTTACCTAAAATTTTTGAATATAATTAAAACAATCATAATTTTAAGTTATATTTAAGGTCAATAAAATAATCAAGTTAAGGAATAAAATAGTCAAAAAGTAATGTAATAGCTACGTGAAATTGTAAATATTATAAAAAATTACGTCACCCATGTTCAGTACCACGCTAGCCAGGGAATGATAAGATCTGTTGTATTCTCCCTCTAAGTATTAGTCTCTTTGGTTTACTCTAAAATTCGTTATATTGTAAATAAAATAATACTTTGTAAAAGTAAAATATTAGACAGTTTTAAAATGGGTTCCATTGTCTTGACTCTGATTATGTAAGTACTCAAGGCTTAGTTAGGACAGTTTAAAATGTGTTCCATTTTTTTCATGCTGTCTACTGATTTTAGCTGTGAGTCTTACTATAGAAGCCTATTAGAATTTCCGGTGCTGTAGTGGTGTTTGATTCTATATTTTTATAGCTAGATTGATTTGAATGGATTTATAAAATGTGATATGTTGTAAATGTGGATTTGTAAAATGTGTGTTATAAAAATGTGATAATCTTTAAATTACGGAAAGCAAAAATTATCTCCTTGATAAATTATAATATATAGTAAATAATAAAAATATAGTAAAAATAAATAGGCATTTCCTCAATGCTCATCACTATAAGACAATTAGGAATCAAAATGAGCGCAATATATTGTATTTTGACTGCTAAAGCTTAATGTTTACATTTACTTGTATTGAAATCAATTGCTCTTGGATCCTTTTAAGCTCATCTTAGTGTTAGATATTAAAATCACTCCGTAATTCCGAATGAAAAGATACCTATGTGCTTTATTACTGTAGACAGATCATTTACAAAAATTCAAAATAATTTTGGGCCCAAAATCGGACCTTGTTTATCACTATGTAATATTTGTATTAAAGATGACTCATTGAAACCAGCCTGTTAATTAGAATTTAATTAAACTTAAAAAATATGAGATTTTCTTTAGTCATTAATTTCAGTTTTTCTCCGTCTAGATGTCGTTTAGTCCAAGACTGTGGCCTAATAACTATGTTCTACTTCAAATAAAAATTTTCTGAAAATATACCTTGAATTATGAAAGAAAAGCATAGTCCGTCTATCTAGAGTGGAGGCCTTGATAGAATACGCTCGCTCAAAATAGCAAAAATTTCTGTTTCCTTGTAATAAGTGGTTCCCTGTAAGTAATTTGCAAAACGTAAAGAGAACATTTTTTCAAAAAGCCTATAAAGCAAGTGTTTTTTTTTTTATAAAAATTGGATAACTACAATTAAAGTTATATTTTTAAAATGGCCAAAAAATGCTCAAAAAACCTATAATTTTTCAAAGAAATTCACTTACTATGCATAAATCAACCATTATCTGGTGTTTTTGAAAGAGTCATAGCATTAATAAAATGTTCTCTTCATGTTTTGCACACGACTTACAGGGAACCACTTATTTCAAGATAACTGAAATTTGTGATTTGGGGGGGGGGGGCGAAATCCACATATCAACTATGGAATCCCACTAAAATCTACTTCGTCAGAGGGGGCAAATTTTTTTCTGGGGGGGGATGCCCCTCTAGCCCCTATTAGGCTACAGGCCTGACTAGCTATTTCTGTTCTTTACTTTCTAGTCTAATAATGATAAATATTGTTTTTATTTATTAAAAAAACAGACCAAAGGTCCAATACAAAAAGTATTACAAAATACAATATAAATAATAAACAATTTGAAATTGCTATAACAAAAGAAATAAGAATGACATCAAAACATTATAAAACAAAACAAAAAATGGAAAAAAATAAAATAAATAAAAATGATTTTGAATAATACTGGCATGGAAATAATTAAAAGTAAAAAGTAGGAAATAAGTTTGAGACATGTTGTTAACAAAAAATATAATAATAAATGTCATAGTTGAATGCAAAGTATTTGAAAAATGTACTATAACCTTTATAACCTTATACATGACTATAAAAAATTAAATAAAAAAAAATTATACATATCTTAGATTATTTTAATGAACTATGTATTAAATGAAACAATAAAATATAAAAGGAAAAAAGTTTTTTTTAAAGAGAAAAATAAATAGATATAAATTAATAAAATGAAATTGCTAGAATATATATAACTTCTCTGTTGTGTAATATATGGAATATATGTTGTGGAATATATGCACTGGTGAGATATGCACTTCTCTGTTTTATCAAACTTTTTAGGCAAACTTAATTCATCTTTCCGGCTCTACTTAACCAAGTAGCGTAATGCTTTATGGGTTAGTGCTTTGTAAAGAGCCTGTAACCCTGCAAATGCTGTATTCATTGTTTAACATAATATTTATTTTTCTATGATAAATACTTTCAAAAGACAATTGTATCTTATTTTTTACTTGTAACTCACTAATGATTCATTAGTTAATTAATAATAATTTGAATTAATTAAGAGTTTTCTTAATTAAGTATTAACTTTTAATTAAGTGTTTATTATTCGTTAATTTAATTTAATTTAATTAATTTGTTAATTATTTTATTTGTAGATACTTTACTGGAGGTGCCTACTAGCAATGTGCTTATGGAACCAATTGACATCAAAACTGGTTTGTAACTGTACAATAATTTATTATAAATAAAATAATAATCACATAATCTGTTAATGTGATTATTAACAGAACGCACCATGAGGTGCGTTCATGGTTCTCGAATCTTCTCGGATCAGAATGTTCAGTGCTGGATGGGGTTAATGGAGATGAAAATGCTCCATCATTTATCTGTACTGTTAAATCTCATGAACCCTGTTTATGCATTGGCTGCTTCTTTTTCATCTTATGTGCAATCTAAAATTAACTCAAAAATCGCTCACAAATGTTCCTAGGAGAATTTACTAGAAAAACACAATATATACATTGTTTTCTACATTATTTCTGATTTAGGTAATTTTTCCCCCAATAATGACCCCATAAACATTTCAAAAATGACAAATCTTTAAAAAGTGTTCAGATTGGGCTGCTATTTTTTACGCATGTACTACCATGTATGGTTAACAAAAATATGAAGATAAAATGTATTATTAGTTCTAGTGTTATTGATTGACATATATAACGTAATGTAAAAAATCACAGTTTTTGTACTAATACATTTGAAAATGTTCTTATTTCATGACAGTGTGCCACTTAAGTAAACTGGTGATATGACGAACTGATATAGGACAACAATCATGTGGCCACTATAAGACCTCCAGGGCCGAGGGGCCAAGAGGATAAAGGCCTCCTATTTTTGGACTCTTGTCATTGTATTATGGCTGATATTCTTTATTATTTCCAACCAACAGGCAGATTCTTCTGAAAATTTCATTTACTTTGCCATCAATGAGGATTATTGTTACTATTTTATGTCTTGTTGGGGATGTGACCTCTTATCTTATTATGAGGTTGCTTTTATCCTTTGCTATTTTTAACAATAATATTTGAATTATTAATTTGTTTTAGAAATTAAGGAAGAGTACATCATAGATGGAGAAATAACATCTAATCATATAATGGACTTTAGAGAAAGATATGCTTTGCACTCTGGTAGGTCCCACATGCTTACATCTCTTTGAACATCAATTATTTACTGTATTGAATATTGCTTATTATTTAAAAGATAATGGCAGTTAAAAAAGAACACCCGTTACTACATAAAAATTTGATAAAATTAAGTTGAACTTTTAAAGTAAGAAAAATTCCAAAATTAGAAAAAAAACGATAATAGAATTGTGTGTTTGGTATCTTGCTAAGACAATATTATTATATAACTTTACTAAGGGACGACAATACACTCCTAAAGTTGTTTTCAGCTCATTGTCTTCCTCTAGGTTGATGTATCATATCTATGAAGTATCAAGTAATAATTTTTTGTAGGTGTGAATGCAGTGGAGTCAGGTGAAGAAAATATAGGTGTTCCTTGTTTTCTGGACATAGATGATTATCAAACAGGTTATATATATATTAATTCATCTTAATTTTTTTAGCAAATTTTCTAAAAACAAATGAGCTAATCAGGTTGAAGCCATGAAGCCAGAAAATTTTATTTTAGTAAATTTTTAGCAGAAAATGATGCTTATGAGGTTGCACCGATGATGAGACAGGAAGGGGTAAATAGAAGGATTCGTTTCTGCTTTGCCTCTCTCTTTCTCTTCCCCCTCTCCTCCCCTCCCCTGTCTCACTCCCTTCCTCTCTCCCTCCCTAGGTGTGTATGTCTGTGTACAACACCTAGTATTTAGTGTTAAAAAGAAGGCAATGTCAACTGTAAATTCTAATGATAAAACTAGTAATTTCTTCTAAAATATTGCTGAAAATTGGCCAAGTGTGACTAATGTGATCAGAGGAGCTAGTAAGACTAAATGAACCAAGCACATAGTGAACTAGTCGCAGACACTAGCCAGAGCAGTAGGTTTGGATAGAGTCTGGTTGGGCTAGATAAACTAGACACACTGTGAACTGGTCATATGTGCCACCATGTACGGAGGGGGTGCATCCTAGATGATTGGATGTGTACATACTCAGGGGTTAATTATTTGAGTGAGGGGAAAACGCTAAAATGACCCTGCGGGTTTAAACGTAAAAAAATGTTTATTTCGTTTTGTAACATTTTAATAATTATAATTTATTATTTATTTATGTAAATAAATGTTTATCTATTTATTATTTAATAACATTAATTATTTTATTATGTTTAGAATCGGACGAAGAATCTATAAGTTCTCTGGTATTTGAGCAAACTTTACGGGACAGTTGTCGTTTAAGTCCCTATACTGATGAAGAGGTTCAGATAAATGCCAATGGTAACAATTATTATTTACATTTGAACTTAAATACTTTCTATAAAATATCCACTTTATAGTCATGGTTCTTGTATTTACAAAATTGAAATATTTATATAAAATAATGGATTTTTTAGAATAAATAATTTTATAATTAAGTCTATGGATATGTGATGCTATAATACTCTTAGTATAATCCTATCTAGAAGGAGCATTACTAATTACAGCAAAGTCAGTTTTCTGGTGTGTTTAACTTATGCTGCCACCCTACCAATATACAATTTTCTTTTAACAAAGTTGGCAAAACTTCCAGTTGCTGGAATATTAAGTTATATTATTAATTAATGCTTAATTAGTCATAATATTCTTATGTAAATTTTGATTCAATAAATTTTAAGCATTTATATTTTTTAAGCATGTTTCTAATTAAAGATATGTTAAAGGCAGTCTAAAAATGTTAAAAATAGATTCTCACACTCTGTTAACCTTTTTTATAATAAAGCTTATAATATCCTTATAAAGCTTAATATCCTTTATAATATACCTTTTGCTATCCAAGACCAACTTTATTAGCTTAGCTGGTTTTTATGTTTTTAATGAACTTTCTTCATTAACGGACATTTATAAAAATATATATTAGGGTGATACCACTACTTAAGACCACCAGAAATGTTGCTTTCATATTTTCCAGGATTATTTATTCATTCCTGGTCATTTTTTATTCTTTTGTACAATAAACATTCAAAAATATAACAATAAGTAATAATCTGTTCAAAAATAAGTATTAACTTATAAATTATTATTATAAATTATTACTATTATTATATTTATTATTGTTTTAAAAAATGCAAAAAAATCATATTATTACCTATTTATTAATATATGTATAGTTATTATAAATTTTAATATAATTATTGTTATCATAATAAATTATATATTACTAGCAGTGATACCCAAGTTTCACTCAGCAAATATTTTATTTATCAAACAGCAACAAAAAATAGGACTACAAAAAATAGAAGTTGTTAACAGCTGTAACAGCTAGAAAATACTTTGTTTAAGATGTTTTTGTCTATCCGGCGATTCTCAAGCTGTGCTTTATGATTGCTTGGTAAGTTCCTTGTTTCGAGAAGTTGACGATCAAAAATGGAATTCTTAAATCGCGTTTTTTGGCTTTTAATGATAATAGAATGATATTTTTAACAAAATAGGCCATGAATTGAACAATCCAAAAAACGCCTATTATTTTAGAAAACAAAATAGTATTATTTGAGATTTATAAATATTATTATTTATATTCTTTATTTTATACATAAATGGTGGTCATAGTTTAATTAGATTCTGATCTTTAAGCATCTAACACTTATTTGTTACACTTATCCCCTATTGTTATTTGTGAAGGAATTTCGTTGAGACATGTAATGTGGTCATATGAGTCGTTTAAGTGTAGAGTTTAGTCAAGATCCATTGATTGGATTCCAATCTGTAAGCACTTAAAATTTAGTGCTGCACTAAACCCATATTATTTTCGAACAGGTCTAGATAAGACTTATAAGGTGACTACTCAGACCTATGAGCATCAGTTAATTCATATCAATTGATTCGAGCTGCAAGCAGTCAAAAAAAGAATTTTTACTCTAATCCCCTACGTTATTTTAGCACTGATCAAGATCTGATTCTTTAAGTAGTTTTTGAGTTATGAGCCATCGAAATTTTCAACTTATTTTTTATACATACGATACATGAATATATTATAAAAATTATAATTATTGTTAGTATTTGTCTCTATTATAATTAATAATATTAAAATTTAAGACACTGAATGGGGCATTATAAATTTCCTAAATTTTGCATTATAACTATATTCTGCCTCTTTTAGCAATCAAGGCATATTCATGTTAAATAAACCTAAAAGAAAATAATTATTTAACATGCATATTGCATGTTATTGCATGTTGTAATGCTTGTAAAAGAGGCAAAATATAGTTATAATGCAAAATTGAGAAAATTTATTACGTTCCATACAGTGTCCTAAATTTTAATATTATCATAATTATTATAACTTGTTTATTATTATGTACTTATAAATTATTTATGATTACATATATATTATTATTATAATTATTTACTTATAAACATGTACTTAGTCATAAGTTAGCAAAAATTTTAATTTTGATTATTTTCTAAAAAAATAAGGTCTATTAAAAGGCCATATTTATCCATAGGATGACTAAAAAAGTTTGCCCTTAAATTCGGGAGATTTAAAATAATTTCAATTTTTTTTAGATTTCACAAAAGGGGAATGTGGAAGAAGAAAAAGAATTAGTTTGCAGTGATGGAGACAATACATCAGGTAATTGTGCTGGATTTGTTCAGTTCAGGTGTTAACCCTAAGTAAGACCTGGGGTGTTTATCAGTCTCAAATAATTACAAAGTAGATACTTTTGAAAGTCTTTTTGAGGCTGCTAATTGTTTGTGATTTGATGTGTATTTTTAAACTTTCTTGTCCATAAGTTTACTGAAATTTCTTCTGTTAATTTTATTATATTATAGTCGAAAATGGTGAGGTTACATTTCCTTAGTAATAATATTCTATGTTTGGATATATAATATATAAATAATTTTTCTTTATCTTATAACTTCTGTGAGTTATAATTTATCTATTTTTACAGAAGTTGATCATTACCAATTCATCTCAACCAGTAGAGATGTGCTCTGAATATGAAGGATTAGAATCTCACTTAGAAGTTTCCTATGAGTCTGATGAACATTTGAACGATGAAAATTTAATTTTTCAAAAACTCTCAAGTAATGTTATTTTAGTTGATAAGAAATTTAAAAGTAGGCAATCATTAATTAAAACACAATTATCTGGAAGCAAATGTAATTTTCAGTGTCCCTTTTGTTTCTACTTTACAACTGTACAAGAAAAGATTACATGCCACATTGGAAATAAACACGAGGGAAGAGTGTTTACTCTTCCAACTGTGTGTTCAAAAAATATTTTCAAGCCTTGATGATTATTTGAAGCATTCGAAACAATACCATTCGTTCAAACATCATTGTGAAAAATGTAAATTGGAATTTTGTAATGAGCGGACCTCGAATCTCATTCTTGTGATACTAACTCGAAGATGGTTTTACTATGCTGTCCCGATTGCAAATTTGTTTGTCAGAATAAAAGTGAAATGGAACGACACGTTGCTCGAGCTCACAAACAAAGAATGTTGTACTGTTTAGATTGCAAGTATGAAACTAAAGACGAACTAAAACTCAACACTCATTTTATAGAAAAACACAATTTTTTAATTAGAACGTTCAAAGAAGGAAAGTCATTTGTCTGTATGTTTTGTGATTTCCGTTCTACCTCTAGAATTCAATTTAACAAACACTACTTTAGAGACAGTTTATTTTTTTGTCACTTTTGTAACTTCAGTGCTCAACAGAGTGATGTTCTTGTCTCTCATGTGTCCTCTACACATCAGGACAAAATATTACTGTGTCAGGTGTGCAATTTTAGAACTTACAGTGTCAAGATATATGTCGAACACATGAGAACAGATCACACAACACTGGAAGATATGAACTGTTCACGATGTAGTTTTAGTTGTAAAGATATAAACTCATTTGAAAGACATTTGTCATGTTGTCACAGATATATTTTTGATTGTTATTTTTGTAATTTTAAACATTTTGATGAGAAGGATTTTCAAATTCACTTAAGTATCGAGCATGGTGCGATCTACTGTGTTCTCTGTGCTTTGAAGTTCTCAACTGAGTCCTTGTTAGTGAAACATAAGCGTGATTTCCACGGAGTTCTACTACATTGTGGCTTGTGCCCATACGACTGTTATGACGCCCAATCTTTAAATGAACATTTATATTTACAACATAACATGGGGTTTTCATGCAAGTGGTGTGATTTTACTACAAATAGAGAGAACATTTTTTTAGCTCATATAAATAAAGTGCATGGTAAGGGATTACCCTGTAAGCTGTGCAATTTGACTTTTGACCACAAAAGGGCTTTGAATGTCCATGAAATTAAAACTCATTGTAAACAATTTGAATGCGATTTGTGTCATTTCATCTCGACAAGTCAAGCTTCTTTAAAAATACACGTTAATAAAGAACATGCTGATAGTCAATGTTTATTTTTTTGTCCATTTGGTGATTTTTGTACGTTATATGAATTTAATCATAAAAGACACTTGTTGAAGGTTCATGGATTAGAAGAGCTGTTTTGCTCCTACTGTAAGTTTAAAACAACAGATGAAAAAGAGTTTGAACTTCATTTACAAAATGAGCATAAGGCTCCAGACAATCCTGATAAACTTAATTGTCCTCATTGTGAATATTGTACTCTTTATAAGAAAAGTTTAGAGGCTCATATAAATAAACAACACGTTAAAGTGTTTGTATGTGATTTTTGTAGGTTCACTTGTTCTAGTGCGGACACTCTTGAATGTCACGTTACTGAAATACATCTTTCTAAAGAAACGCTGACGTGCTGTTACTGCGATTTTACAGCTAAAGATGAATCTGACCTTAAAGCTCACGCTGAAATTCACGAAATAAATAAACTGGAAAGGAACGAATTTAAGTGTGAGCAGTGTGATTTTACGACTCATAAGAGAACTAATTTGAAATTCCATACTTCTAGGTGTCACGATAAGCCATATAAATGCCATCATTGCGATTTTAAATCAGGTTATAAAGCTACTCTTAAAGATCATTTGACTTTAATTCACGGGGGTGAGGATCCCCCATCTTGCCCTTACTGTAATTATAAAACTCATTGGGGTCACAATATGAGGGCTCATATTCGCCGAGTTCACAATAAATTTAAACCGTACTGCTGTAAGTTATGTGATTTTACAACTAGCTACCTAGCTACGCTCAAGAGTCACATGTCGGTAGAGCACGGTACTCGAAAACCTTTTCACTGCCGATTTTGCAGTTTTGAAGCCACTTATAAAAGAATGCTGACTAAGCATTTGCAAGAAAAACATAAAGAAAATTTTCCTATTAGTGAGAAAAATGTTGGATTCAAACGGAAGATAGATGAGAATTCTTAATTTTTTACTTTTTCCTTGTTTATAACCTAGGTATATAGGCAAAATTATTGTGTTAGCACTAAAACTAAAAAGGTATTTAAGACCTCCTGATTGGTTCATAAGGTAGACCATTATCTTCCATAGTAAGCCCTACAACATGGTCTACTTCCTAGGTTATCTATCACTACTCCTACTTCCTCTCTACTTCCTATCTCTGTTATCTATTGCAAATAAATTTTGACTTCTTTATAATAACTATGCTATTTTTTTAATTTTTGACCTTTCATACTTTATTTTGAACTGTAAAACATCCATTTTATTCCCAGCGGCCACCCATCCAGGCACTGATCTCGTTAAATGCTGCTTAATATTGTTAAGTTAACAAAAACAGTAGAATTTTACTATACTATCCGTATTGAAATGTAAGTCATTTTTCAAAACATTTGCAATGCAAAACATTTTTTTGTAAGGAAAAATAAAAAACAAGTCTCTCCACTAATGTTTAAGAATAATGACAAGCCAGCTTTCAGACTTGACAGTCTATTTATTAGTGCCTAACCAACAAAGTATAAAATTCAAACTTACAAAAAGTATACACAACTTAAGAACTAAATAATAAAACAAAAATCAAAAAATACCAATCATTACAGACATCATAATGATAAATAAATAAATGCATAACCAATAAATGTATGTAAGTATACGAGCTTAAAAATATAAAAAGATAAATAAATAATGAGATAAAATAAATATAGAATAAAATAAAATATAAATAGATAAAACAAAACAGAAATAGAGAAAAATATAACCCAAAACAAAATAAATAAATTATAAAAAAAAAACATGAAAGTAAAAGAAACAGAGAAAAGAAAGTTACCGGCGAGATGTTTTTTGAAATTGGTTAAAGACATATTTTAAAAAAAATATTTTCTGGAAAGCATAACTAGACTGAAAGATTTATATTTGTACTAAATTTCAGTTCTCTAGCATAAACACATTGTATAAAAACCACTCAGGATGTCTTAAAATACCTGAAATAAAAATTCAGGTGATGTCCTGGTTTCGGATATTTAGTGCAAATGCAATACTTTTCCTACATACCTATGGTATGAATAATAAAGGTAATAATACATAAACACCATTGAAATAAGTAAAATATATATTTTTTAGAAGCATACATATAACATATTAACAGATTAATTATTTATTGTACTTTACTATAATGGTTACATTTTTTATAATTTCTGCCCATGTATGTACCTGCCTGATGGTAGATTTTATATTATTTAACATTTTGTAAATATTTCTGTAAAATACATAATACATTAAATATTGGGTTGAAGTTTCAAATACTGAAAAAGTGGCTGTTAACCTCTAAAGGGACTCTAATTGAAGATGTTATTTCTGTACTTTTCTGTTTATTCTTTCTAGAGCCTAAAACAGTTACCCGATTTTAGTATGTGCAGTATTTATATTTTAGGTCCTATGAGGCTTATATGAAAATGCAAAAATAAAAGAGTGATATTTTTATACGTTTGATATTTTCCTCAGAGATATCAGTGATTTTACTAATTGACTTTTTGGTAACTATTTTAAAAATTTTAAATTTGTTATTATTTTGTCATTTTAAATTTGATATTGTTTGTTGTATTAAATTTGATATTGTTTGTCAATTCAAATTTGATATCGTTTTGTCATTTTAAATTTGATATAATTTTGTCAATTTAAATTTGACTGTTATTTTAAATTGATTGAGTAGTCATTTTTATAGAATACTTTTCTTTAGTTTGTTAAACATAACAATATTTGAACTAAAGATTAACAATATCATTAGTTGATACTAATAACGTGATGATAAGACAAGAAGATTCTGTTTAAGAAATCATAGGTTATTGCTTGATTCTTGTAATAAAGCAGTTTTTTATTAAATTATCTTTAACATTTCAGTTTTTTAATAGTTATTATATATATTTTTTTACATTTGAAATTATTTAATTTTAATAATAGAGTGCTATTTGTAATGTATTATTTTCAATTTTGCTTTAAATTAAATCTCTAAAAGGCAGAGTCAATCAATACTTATGCACAATTGGCTGTTTTTTCTTGCAAGGACTGCATGAAACCTATTTAACTTTGATTACAATTGAAGTCTGATTGCTAAACCAAAAGCATAACTTGAGATTTGTTAAACTGTACTTTACATTTTAAATTTACTTAAAATTTAGAAAGTAATATCACAAAGAAAAGACATTACAGAAAGCTGTCTTTACTGTGTAAGTGTGTTTAAAATGGGGATTCTAGAGAAAACGAACAGCTCCTTTTTGAAAATTGGCTTTAAGTGGAACTAACTTAATATTAGTGATTTAGAATTTAATTTAAATTACCATGTGGTAAAAATATCAAATTTGGGTCATAATCACCTAAAAATATAATGATAAATTTAAATACATTTGAAACTACTTCTGTGAGTACAAGACCATTTTCAAAAATTTCAGACCATACATTTTCTCTAACTGAATTTATAAGTATATATAATTTATAGTATATAGATTTATAAGTATATATTATATACTTATAAATCTATTAAGATTAATGTTGGTGAATCTGAAATGTTCCATCCCGGTGTAAATAAACATTTAATTATCTTAATTACTACTATTTTATTAGTTGTTTTGAATAAATTTAAAGACTTAGGATCTTATCAGGTTTCCCTGGTTAGGTACCTTTTTATAATTTCCATTTTTTTGTATATTTTATATAAAGACATTTGTTGTGTTTCATTTTGTAATTGTGTGCTATTGATGTAAATTTTAGTGAAATAATCATTATCAAGACTTTGCCTTTGGTTACATTGTGTTTTTTTTATAACAATGGCTAATTTTTCTTCTTCATTTATTTCAAATTGACTTTATGTTCACTTTGTGATGATTCATATGCATCCAATTAACAGTTTTAAATTAGGATCTATTCTATTTAAGTGTTTAAAAAATATAAGAATTTTTATTTTTATGAAACCCAATAAATAAGTAATTAAAATTATTCTTCATTTTATAATGAAGGCATTTGGAGAGAAGAAAAGTTAAAGAAAAGGGAGTTTACTTGCTCTGTATGATTAGCTCTAGGAGGGTTGCTGCTAAGGCTTTATTTTTTTATTAAATATGACTATTTAATATTAGAACATTTTTTCCTTATTTTGTTTCTAAATACAAATGCCTATATATCATTTCATTGAGACAGTATGTTAGTATAAACATGCTAAAATATAAATACATTTATAAAAATCATGCTAAAGCTTTAAAAAAAAAAAACAAAATTTTTCACAGACAAGTTTTATTAAAATTGAAATGAGGGTAATCAATTTTCTTTTCTTTAGGTCTAAACACCACCATGTTTTATCTTCTGGATAGACTTCCTCCTCTCCAAATTATTTATTTTATTATCTGTTTTTATGTGACTGCAGTCGATTAAATAATATTTTACCACACTAATCTGATAAATCAGATGAGAGCTCATTGATCATTTGTGTCCAAATGACAAAGCACCGTTGTCACAAATTTTACTTTGCAATCTAAAAGTTAAAATCCAAACATTTGCTTTATTAGGCCTACTTGGACAACTATATGTACTTGTAATGACAGAAAATATTTTAAAACATAATTATTATCTATTAGTGTTATTATGTTTTAGTTTAAATTATTTGTTTTGTATAATTCATTTAGGGTAGGTTTGGGAGTACTGATCAATCAGACTGTTCTGACCAAAGGGCCGTTTTCAGCATGTTTTTCCCGGTTAGTAGACAGAGTTGATCGGTTGGTGTGTCTTAAAAATGAATGTGGCTTTGCTGATCAAAGTTACCGAAAAAAAGGTGGGTTACTTCATTCAGGTCAATGATATTTTGGTCAGTTTTACCAATTTTTGGCCTATTTTTTTGCCGATATGAAAAAAAAAAGTATTTATTTTAACATTACAATACATTGTTGTTTGTTACTTTCAGTTGATTCATCAAATTTAGCAATAATAAGATAGAATAAAGCCTGGAGTTGTAGACTTATTGCTCAAGTAGGATTAATAAACATCGTCTCAAGACATAAACAAGCTTTAAAAAGTAATGACGAGTATATCAAACCGTAAACCAAGGCAAGTATGTTGTTGTTAAAAGGTTATACCGGAAACCTTAAGGTTACCTATTACTGATCTTAAGAAAAGATCAAAAAGAGTTCGCCAATTAAACACTGGTCACTTCAACGGAAGGGGTAAAATAGCTGCCATGACACTGATGAATTCAGATCTAACATGTCACCCCGGGAACACATCTTTAGTGACTGTAGTGGGAATGAAAGCTAGGCTAATACAGTATGTCTTTTAGGCCTTTTTGTCAGCATTTTCAGTAATATTAATTTGCTTTGATAATTTATTAAAATTTTTCTCAACATCATTACCATCAGGCAATTATGTAACATCAGACATAAACCGTTATATGTTATAACCTTGTAAATATGGTAATTAACTTTTAGTTATTCTGGTTAACATAATTATAATAAAAAATGCAGAATTAACTTATCACATAGTGTGTGCCTGAATACAAACATTAACTTTTTTTATGGTGCTTAAAATAGACTTAAGACAGACCAAGAAATAAAAAAGGAGAATTAGAATGCATACTTTGGGTATAATAGAAAACCTGGTTAAGGTAAAAAGGTAATTTTTAGTATTGCTGAAGTTAGTATATCTGATGCCTTTATCAATTGATACTATTGACATATATTAAAATCATAATACTATATCAGCATCAGGTTTAATAATAATTTTGAGAATTGGCAATGTTAGTATAGTCTGTTGTCTTTATTAATAGATTTATATTATTGACAACAATTAAATTTGTAATGTAATATCAACTTGGGGTTTAATTATAATTTTGAGAACTGTCCCAAGTTAGTATAGTATGTTGTCTTTATCAAATGATTTATGACTACAATTAAATTTGTAATACAATATCAACATCGAGTACTATAAAAATTTTGAGTATTGCCAAAATTAGTATAATCTGTTGTCTTTATCGATATATTTATATATTGTATTAACACCAATTAACATGTAAAGAAACTTGATTGGTTTTCTATTTTAATACAAACTATCTTTACTCAGAGCTCATCCACAATGGGTCTTACAATACAATTATATTTATGTCAAATAATGCTTATAATATTATTTTAACATCAAATATTATAACCTATATTATAAAGAATATAAATATTTAGTTAAATTTGTATAAACATAAAAATCTAATACATGCATTTATAATTTTTTTTATAACCTTTGACCAAGGTTATAATTGTCCACTTAGGGATAGTCTAAAGTGACTTTAGCACTGTCTTAAATATTTCTTGGTCAACCTTAAAAGAGATGCTTAAATATAATGGTAACATGTAACTAATTCTATGCGATAAATAAGTATATCACTCTAAGTAATACAATTTAAATAGTTTAACACGTAACAGCCTGTCGAATTTGATTCACAGCACCAAGTATTCCTGATCCAAAACTATTTCTGAAATTATACAAATTTACCATTATATTACCTGTCTTTTTATTTTAAAATTTAAAATGTTTTAAAAACTAGATTTTTAAGAAGTCAATGCTCAGTCTTCATTAGCCAAGAATATTCCATTCTTTTTAGGTACAACTTTATTGGTAAAATTTTGTAATATGCATAAACTAGTAAAACTACAGTATAGGATAACCCTTCATAGTATTATTTATATATATATATATATATAATATATATATATATATATATATATATATATATTAATGTTTAATCTGTTTACTGAAGTCACTGTTTTTTTAAGCTGTTTATAATATATCATTTAAATTATTAATTGCAAATAACATTTAAAAAAACAGGTTATGCTTGGACAGAAAAAAGATTATCATCTTTTTTATATCCCCTTATAATAAAGAAATATATATATATATATATATATATATATATATATAATATATATTATATATATATATATACACACACACACACACACACACCACACACCTCACACACATGTACAATAACTAACTTCTACATGATTATTACTTGTGCACACATTGATATTTAATTAATTTACATACCCAAAATCATTCAGTCCATATTTTTCAGTCAATGGAATCTGTTAAAAAATATTTATGTAAGAAAATTGAAATATATCAAACAATATTATAAATAGTTTAAGTTAAGTGCACTTAACACGTTAAGTCTGTGTTAAGTACAAGAGACAGTTACTAATGAGGCGGCAATCATGAAAAGAGGTATGACACTATGTTTGAGTCATCAGGGCTTGCTGTCTCTTACACTTAAATTAGACTTAACTTGTGTATGTGGACATAGTGTAAGTGACAGCTACTACGAGGCGGGGACAAAGAGACTAATACTTATAGAATATAAATAAATAGCTGCTGTGTGGAGTAATCCAATAATAGATAAATAAATTGTCTCTCTACTAAATAGCATGATAGCATTTATTTGTCTATTATAGTATAAGTCTCATTGGGTGGGGATTATGAAAATAGGTGTATGAAACTCTGTTGGTGGTTATTAGAGCTCTTGGCTGTCTTGTTAGTACTTAAGTACACTTAACTTTGTGAATATGAACATAGCTTATGTGTTAGGAACAGTAAATATGAGGCTTGTCGTATGAAAATAGATTTGAAACTCTGTATGAATTATCGAGGCATGCTGTCTGTTAGCTTAAGTATTTCTTGGTGTTTTTAAATATAATTGAGCTTCACCCTGAACACGCTGATTATTTTCCAAAGTAATTCAATTTAATGTGCTTCATATTTATGCAGGAAAAGTAATTATATAGAAGACAATAAGAGTGGACAAAACAAAAATACGGTTGCTAAACGTGATTTAATGTCATGGTCTTTACAATAATCATGGTTAACTCGTGATCTTTATATTTTACTATCAATAATAATGTAAGGATATTATACTAGTAGGGTGGCTGTCGTGATCCAAAAGCTAGGTCAGAAAAAATGTGTTTCAGTTTGTGCTGTTTTAGACTAAATTTGTCTAGTTGTCTGTCATTAGACGTCTACTGTCAAAATTTCACTCTTCAATAGTATTTGGGAATTATTTTTAAACTTCAAATTATATTTTTACTGTTAACATTCTTTGTTAGTTTACTTCTTTTTTGTTTTTTACCGTTCGTTTACTTTACTCTAGAACTAGTTTTTAAAATCGCCCTGTTAAGTTAGGAGCAACATCGTCTCAATATTAATCGAAATAGTTGTACGTACCTTTGATTCCGTGGCTGCTATAGCTAAAGCTACTAAAGCGAGCGATCCAAGTATTTCAAGCATGCCCATTACATTGCTCTTGCTTGTTTTGGCGACAAATTCGTCCAAGAATAGGTCATGAGGCTTGAAATCGTGCATTCTACGTGTGTCTTTTTGACGAATAAGTCTAACATTCATCCTAGAATCACGCCATGCTGCCCTTTCCATTCCAACTGTAGGGGTTTCTGCATTACGTTCAGAGCGAACGAATCGAGCATTGTTCGATTCAAGTGTAAATCTACTGTTTCTTAATTCTTGTTTCGAAGCTAAATCGTTTGAACTCAATCTGATGCGAAGAGCAGAATCAATTCTTCTCATAGACAATTCTTTGCGATTTTCGTCAATTCTTCTTGAAAGTAATTCTCTATTCGAAGATCCACCTTTGTTTATATTAAGACGCCTAATAATGAAAGATGCTTCCCTCGTATTTAACAAGCGACTTTGTAAATTGGTCTGGCCTGCTACTCTTTTAGATCGGTCGTTGCTTATTGTCATTCTTCCTTTTAGATTTAAACCTGTCTGAAGTCGCGAACTTCCTTGTGATACGCGATGCTGGTTTGATATTCTTGTACTTAGTTTTTCTGAAATGTCACTTAAAGTTTCTGGAGTTGTCCTGCGAGTATTATCATTTGAGAAAACGTTAATATATCTTGTATTTGACCTGGCTTGGTTTTCATTTCGTCGTGTGTCATCTGAAATTCGCATTTCTGCGCGAATATCGTTTCTTAGACTTGACAATGTTTTTAACCGAAGAACGGCGAGTTCTCGTGGAAGCGATCTTTCACGAATATCTCTGGTTCTATCTTCCCTTCGTTGTTGGGGAAGTTGTTCTAACAAAGTTCTTGTACGAATAATTGATGGCTCATTTGAAGCTGAGCGCATATTTCTTGTTTCGTTCTCTAAATAACGATTATTTCGGGAATCCTTTCTTAAGTTGTGGCGCATGTTAGCAAGTCTTAAATCGTCCCGCAAATCTGATCGAATTCGTCTTTCGTCGTTTCGCATTGAAATGCGTCTCAAAGATGAATCATCGCGAGTGATCCGGATATTTCGGGAATTGGCTCTTGTTTCGAGTAGAGAATCTGAAAGAATGTCATTTCGGAATGACGACACTGAGCTCAATGCATCTCGCCTAGATGGAAGACGTTCGAAATCACGTCTGAAATTTTGCGAACTGTCTAAAACTGATCGAACTCGCATTAGGTTAGTTCTAATTCGACGAGACTCTACCTTCATACTATCAAAATTATACATTTGTCGCTCTCCATATAATTTTGCATTTGAATCGATATCGTCTTTAGATAAACGAATATTTCTTGCATCAGTCCTTGAATCACGCCGGAAATCAGATATTTTTTTGTTTACTTGGGTTACTTTTATTTTGGTTTGTTCATTTTCATCACTTCGCTTTCGAGATATCTTAGAATTTAAATCTTCACGGATAAGACGGGTATTTTGAGTAATTAATCCTATTTGCCGACGGGATTCAGAGTTGTCATAAGATGACCTGGTATTTCTCCTTTCGCTGATACTATTTTGACGTTGATCTAGTCTTGTTAAAGACATACGTTGACGTAAAGTGGAGTCCCGGAAGTCGTTTCTTGAATGTCTTTGATTTTCTGAAAGTCGCATGGCATCTCGATAATTTGCACGATCTCTAGAATTCAATGAAACATCATTTCTTGTTTGGGAAAGTCTTTCATCATCGCGGACCGTTGATCGAATATCTCTAGAGTTTATGCGTGAATCGCGGCGAGAGATAATGAACCTTGTGTTATCTCGAGACAACCTCATATTTTCGCGCTCATTTTCAACCTTTCGTCTTTGAGACACTCTTGATGACATAGTCGTGAAGGTTAAATCATCACGGAATGATCCAATCCGTCTAGAATCAAGTCTTAAATTACGTCGGGTGTCCAAGAACCTCATATCATCACGGTAGGCAATAAGGTTTAGATAATTATTTCGTATTTGAGAAAATGGTAACTCATTCAGATTAGCTGAACGAATTTTTCTCGTTAATATTCTGTTATCGCGTCGAGAGTCAAGTTCCCTAGTTATTTCTCGGGAAGGTAACCTTTTATTAAGTTCGGATTCAATATTTCTTGAATTGGATCTGGAATCTCTGCGAAAAGTTGAAGGCATTGTACTAACGTCTAATAATACACGATTTTGAGTTCTATCTACGTCAGTGTTTCGCTGAGAAGTTTTTTCTGATGACCTTCTTAAAGCTAAGTTATTGTCTCTTTCAATACGATTTGTATTTCGAATTCTGGAGTCATCCCGGAAAGAGTTGGATCGTCTTTTACCGAGTCTTACGTTTTCTCTAGTAGAGACTTCTTCCCTAACGTTATTTTGTAGGACGTCCCTCTTTGATATTCGACCATTGCGATTTTCAGTTTCAGACAATCTTCTGTTTAAGTCGAATCTTTGTGATTGACGACCGTTGGAAACTCGATCAAGAGCTAATCTGGAATTTCGAATTCTTTGATGTTCTCGAGAAGCCACATCGTTTGTTTGACTCTTTTGCTGGTCGAGTTCGTAAATCACTCTTGTAGTAGATCGATTTTGTTCTTCCCTGACGGAAACACGCTTGTTTTCTGGAGATAAACTTCTCCTCATATCTCGTCGTTCAGCACTTCGCCGATCCTTCCGACTTTGCCTAATATCGCGCAAGTATGATGAGCGAGCTGTATCTTGATTCATATCAATGCCAGAATCTACGCTTCTTGACAATCTAGAACCTCGAGCTTCTGTCTTTAATTCAGAATTTATCACTCTACTATCTTGTTTGTTGTACCTTGACTGTTTACTATCAAAGCGAGTTGATTCCATTGTTCTGATGGGTAAAGCAATTATCTCTCTCCTTGTCGACCTTTCTAAAGAATCTCGAGTGCCTCGTCTTGTGTCAAGTGACCTCTTTAATAGCTGTGAATTGTCTCTTGATCTAGCATTCCTTTCAAAAGTTTTTTCGTTAAGTCTCCTCGTATCTTTCCTACTTTCATGACTGTTAGCCCGGCGTTCACGACTTTCTGACGTTCTAACAATATTCCTTTCTGAGTCATCAGTCCTTTGAACTCTTCTGACATCAGTTCGCCGTTCTCTAAGCCTTGTACTATCCCTTTCATTGAGGAGATTATCTCTTCGTGTATCTCTAATTCGGTTTATTCTTTCCATTGATTGTTCTGTTTCTCTTCTTACTCTTCTTTCCCTATCATTAATGCTTGTCCTCTCCAATCTTCCGTTCTTCCTAATAATGTTCATGTTTCTATCATACGATTCACTTGATCGACGTTCAATTGATACAGAACGACTATTGCGGTCAAGTCGCCGTTCTCCTACTCGAGTTCTTGACTCTTCATCATTGGTGATACGACGGGCTTGTTCGTTAGTCCTTATGTCACGAATGCGTCGTTCTCGCTGATCGACATTCCTACTAGATCCCGAAGAGTCCGTTGTTTTTTGTAAATTAAACCTTTTTGAATTAGTATTTATCCTAAGATTCCTTACTTCATCAGTTCTACGAGTATCGTGTGTTTTTAAAGTCAGTCGTGTTGCAGATGATACCCCATTATCCTCAGAAAATGATTTCATAGATGTCATTATGATATCGTTAGAACGACATATAGTGACGTCTGAAGAATTTTGATTGTTTGAGTCAAAATAAGGTATCATATTATCCATGTTCCCGGTAGATGCCGTTTTCAAGCCATGTCCTATTCCCAAACCATCCTGGCTTAGTCCATCCGTTTCATAAGCCGTACCCGGCTTCTTCTCCAACCTATAAATAAAAGATTTTATAAATTATAAGAATAAATTTGGAATTTCAGTAAACTTACTGTACTTTATAATTATATATTAGTATATATATATATATTATATATATATATTTAATATATATTATATATATATGTGTGTGGTGGTGTTTGTGTGCATCTATGCTTTGCTTCAGAATAAAGAAGAAACCCACAATATCTGGGTAATAAAACTTCGGGTTCGCAACGCACATCAAAATGCACATTTGAGTCAAATTTTAACTCGATTGGTGAAATTGTAGATTTTTAACAAATTTCGATAACTGAGCAAAATATGAGGACATAATCCTAACATTTTTATCGTCTGCGCAACAAGACCTCACGTTCTTTTGCCTAGTTTCAGTTCTCTGGCATGAACCGAAAGAGATTTTTGCGTGAAAAAATTCTAGAACCGGAATTTCTACTAAATTCTTTGTAGATATATAAAGTCAGCAGAATTATCCGTTTCATGTGTTTTAACACCTTCTGGTTTTTAACAATGCTTTGTGTGTGTTTGTCTGTTACCATTGATCTCCAAGTGTATTTATGCTTGAGAGTTGAAACATGGTACTAAAATATATCTTTAGTCCTATTTGTGCTATCCGGAATATAACTTTTTATTACGTCACTAACCCACAAATATGACACTGCAAAAATTCATGAAACGCGAAACAATTTGTCGATCAGTTTGAGCAAGCTTGTAGTATGTATATGTATATATATAATATAATATATATATATATATATATATATATATATATATATATATATATAATATATATATATATTAACAGGGTGCTTACTCTTAATGGGACAAAATAAAATCTTGATTCTATGGACCAGGATGAACAAAAAATGTCATGTAAGCATAGGGTCAATTTCAAATAGTTCTTAGAAAATCGATATATCGGAATTATTCGATACTTTTCTGTCTAATTCTCTAAAACGATCTACAACTTGAAAAAACTACTAAAGCTAAAGAGATGCGTTTCACTATTCTCAAGGACATTAAATTCCTTAAAAATGGTATACTTATGTCGCAAATCATCACAATTAAACGTTAATTTATTGCATTTAAAATAAAAATTTGTATTAGTGCTAAAATGTAAAAAATTTAAATGCCAAAATCTTCGATATTTGTTCACTCATAGTTGAACCTAAAATCTTAAAACAGCCTCATTCTATACCCTTTAAAATGATATAACATAATCTATGGCTTGTTTTTTAACTTTAACCGAGATATTCTAAAAAATTTGATGTAAGTCGCTTAGATTCTAAATTATTCACTATGAAAACAAAGACATTTATATTTAAATTATTTTCAATTTGATTTACAAAATAAACTTTATTTATTAGTTATAACTATATTATTAATTATTTCTTATGTTTTGTTAATCATAGAAATAAAATCAACCCCCTCCCTCCACTCCTGACTCATGCACTTTTAGCAGTCAGGTGCATCTCGTTTTGGGGCTTGCCTTATACTTCATCTTTCATTGCGCCCCCAGAAAAAATCTAGTGGTGTAAGATCAGGAGATCTCGAGGGCCAGGCTATTGGTCCCTTCGTCCAATCCAGCGATTGGGATAATTTTCATTCAGCCCCACAAAATCGAGATGACCTGAACTAAAAGTGCATGAGTCAAGAGCTGCAATAACTGCAGCACAATTGAAAAAGCCTACACAATCAGTGTTAGAAGATGTAGACTATGTATTAGAGTTGAAGGCAGGAAGATTTGAATCTCTTTTATGATTTACATAAGAATGATTTTTAATTCCCTTGCAGTAAAAGTTATTATTTATTTATATTTAATTATGTAATAAATTTACTATTACTTTGTATTCTTTCAACAAAATTCTTCAAGAAATTGTTTTTGTTGCATTTGTTTTATTATAAGAGACTTAAATTAAGTTTTTTAAGCTATATGGGAGTGGAGGGAGGGGGTTGATTTATTTTCTATGATTAACAAAAACATAGAATAATTAATAATATAGTTATAACTAATAAAATAAAGTTATTTTGTAAATCAAATTGAAATAATTTAATATAATGGTCTTTGTTTACATAATGTGAATAATTTAGAATCTAAGCGATTACATCAAATTTTAAGAATACCTCGGTTAAAGTTAAAAACAAGCCATAGATTATGCTATATCATTTTAAAGTTATGGAATGGGCTGTTTTTAAGATTTTTAGGTTTCAACTATGATGAACAAATACGAAGATTTTGGGCATTTAAATTTTTTTACATTTTTAGCCACTAATAAAAATTTTTATTTTAAATGCAAATAAATTAAAGTTTATTGTATGATTGTGACATAAAGTATACCTTTTTAAGGGAATTTAATGTCCTTGAGAATAGTGAAAACCGATCTCTTTAGCTTATAGTAGTTTTCAAGTTGTAGATCGTTTTAGAGAATTAGTAGTAAAGTACGAATAATTCCGATATATCGATTTTTCTAGAGAACTATTGAGAATCGACCCTATGCTTACATGACATTTTTTGTTCATCTGGTCCATAGAATCAAATTTTTATTTTGTCTATTAAGAGTAAGTCACCTGTATATATATATATATATATTATAAAAAAATAAAATATGTTTATTCTGCTTTATAAAATTAGAATTAAAAATAAAATATTACAAAATACTTCTATTTTAAAAGCACATCCTCGAATGAGTCGTGCTCGTGCTCGAGGATGGCTGGCAGTTTATGTGCAGCTATTTGTAATCTGCTCTTAATTTTTCTTGCGTAACAAAATGAAACTACAATTGTCGAGTTAAAAGAAAAATGATAACAAAAAAAAAAATAAATAAATATAAATAATTATAAATGAAACATAATGATAAATTAGCGTAAGCTAGAAGCAATTATATTGACATTTATATGAGTATTACTTTATATATTTATTCAATATATTTTTTATATTAGAATAATAATATTTATATTCAATACAGTGATATGTGTAGATGTTTTAGAAAATTTTTAATTTATTTTGTGCATATATATATATATATATATATATATATAATATATAATATATATATATAATGTGCATTATATATATATATATTAATAATAATATATATATATATATATATATATATTATATATATATATATATTATATATATATATATATATATAATATATATATATATAATATTTATATTTATATATAGAACGAAACGTGCGTGTTAAGTTTCATCACGTTACCAGCATTAGTTTAGTTTATATAGAATGTCTCATGATACGTGTTTTATATATATTTTTATGTATGTTGTTTTTGTTGGATCATAAAAGTTAAGCTGCATCGAGGTCAGTGATTGGGTGGATAACGGCTCGTAATAAAACTAGTGTAATTATGACGTTTAAGAAACGTTTTAAAAAGAGTTTCTTTCGACGATTAACTACCATCGATACTTGGCTGTTGGATAGGAATATCCCTGTACCGGTTTTGGCTTAACGACATTATCAAGTTATAGTAAAAGATAGTATTATTAAAATGTAAAAGACAGCAATACAAATTAAAAAATATCAATTATTTTAAATAATCAGAACATGATTATGACGCTTAGGGTAAGGAGGGATCTGTTAGACCCTGAAGCATAAATCTTTGCTGATGTGGGAAATCTTAACACTATAGAACAACGAACTCTCAGAGCATGTAAACAAGACTAGTATATAGGAGGAAGTCGAATATAGCGTACTCGACTATTAATCTTAGGAAACGGAAAAGTCTCTCTACAAAAAAATAATTGTTATTGGCAAAGGCTTCAACCTAACATGAGGCCATCATTAGTGCCATAAAAAATTAAGATGAAAGTTAGAAATACATAAAACTATTTTCTTTTCCGAGATGGTAATAGCTTGGTGAGTGGAGTAAGAGTCTTATTTGTGTCTATATGTTTGATTCGATCTATGGATTTCAGGAATAATCAAGCTTAAACGTCGCTGAATTATATAAATTAAACTAAGATAATAAACTAGCCAAAAAGCTTACCATTTAAGATTGCTAGTAGAGAAGGAACATGACGGCTGAATATCCTGCCTGTCTCGTCCCTGGAATGCAATATTTGGGCATGCCAAGAACAAGAGTAGTGCAAATGTGTGAGTTCTGGACCTGGCACCGGGCAGAATCACGAGACGCGTTTTCCTCATCCTTCTGCAAGTATATGTAAATACATAAATAAATATCTCAATATTAAGTTATTTATACCCTCAAATTAAGTAAAGGGAACCGTAGGATGTTCATGTTCACTGACATGCAGACAACGATCCATTTTCAACCCTAACACCACTTTTGGAGTAGGGTACAAAGAGTTACACATAGTCCTGAGTACTCCAAGCAGAGGGTTTAATCTTCTCATGTATTAAGATTGGGTTATGCCTCCTCTAGTAATATATCTATCTCTATTCGCGATTCAAAGTCCGTTGCGTCGCTGATAAGAAATTGATAACGAAAGGGTGATCGTTGTGTTAAAGTCCTTTTGGGGATTTCTGGTTTTTTCTTATTTGTGACGATTATTTCTTTAAATTTTTATCAAAGTGCTTTAATTTAACTAATGTTTAGGGCGTATATTGAACTTAGTAGAATCACAATTTCATGAAAAATAGCGTTTTAATGGGTTCACGAGTATTTTAAATTGACTGATAAGAAGGATGAAGATCATAATATAGTGTTTATATTTTATTTATTGTAATTGATGTTACTTTAATTAATTTTTTGTTGCCACAAACACCCAAAATTACCATTTAATTGCATTAAATTGTTTAAATTAGTTGTACAGGTATTTAAATAACTGATAAGAAGCCGATTTTTACTGTAATGGTTTTTTAATTTATTAATAAATTTATTTACGCACTAAATAATTTAATGACTCAATAAATTCACTTTTGTAAAATGTTTGTTTAAATTATCCGTTAGGTTTTATTTATTTCTTGGGTTAAATTGGACGAATCAAAGTCTGTAGTGATAAGAGCCTGATTCTATATTTAAAATCCTGGAATTATTGAATATTTATCTTATGAAATATTTGCAATTTTTTAGCACCGATGGTCGTTCTAATAATTTTCATCACATTTATCACAATTAACAAACAATAAATAATAAAAGAAGAATTTTTATCGGCTCCCATGCAATCCTATGATAAAAAATTTTTGATCACCCTTTCGTTTTCCCGCCATTGGTATTGCCAACCTACAAAACTATCTCTTTGAATCGCGAATAGCCCTACCCGTGTAATAACTGAAAACAGTGATGGACTCGATTTGGTGCCAACCTAACAAAGTCTGTATAAATTCTTAACTTTTATAACTGATTGTGAATGTAATGCATAGCGAAGCTGTTAGTTTGGTAAGACTTGCATTGGCCTTGAAACAAAAGAGTTATCCAAATAGTTATTACCTGGACAAATCAAGTTTTTATTTAAATGCATACTCAATTATAAGTGTTCACGTTATTTTGTACCAATTAATAATGTTTTTTTAAAATCTAAATTTTGATTAAAAAATTATAAATTGTTAAAAATGTGATATATATTCAACCTCCTTAAGAATAGTAAGGAAAATGTCTTAAATACGCGTCTCAATCTTCATTGTAGTTATTACTCAAATTATTATAAATTTATTAAAATATTTAGTTAAAGAATAGTTAGTGACGCAACAAGGGATGAAAGTTTTACAACTCGTGTTTAAGTTTCCTCCTAGGCGAAGCCGAAGAAGGAAACCTTAGCTCTCGATGCAGACAATCTGAAAGAGATAACTATTTACCTCACGAGGCTTGCTGAGGAGATTACTTAAATTATGTCTACTTTTACAGTTAATCAACTAATGCAAACAGATATTACAAAAAAATAGCATTATGTTAAATTGAAATAGAAGCTGTGATTTTAAGGAAAAAAACTAATAAAATAATTAACGAATTTATGGAGTAATTAATACTACAATATATAAAGATAGAGCGTACCCGGAGAGAAAGATAGCGAGGGTTCATGAAGGAGAAAATTTGTTTCGTAAAGTAAGGACCCACTCTATACATACACACACAACACACACACAACACACACACACATATATATATATATATAATATATATATATATATATATATATAATATATATATATAATATATCAATTAAATTAATGAAGACCTTTAGTCCTTATAAAATTTATTGAAAAATAAATTATTGAAGAGCTTTCGCCAGGGATCCTGAGCTTCTTCAGTTCTTTAAAATGACAAAAATGAAAAGTTGGAAAAATAATAAAATTTTGATTGTTTTTTATGTCATTGTCTAACTAAGTAAATTTAAAATGAAATACAAAAAGGTAAAGAAAAATTATGATTTTAAGATAATATTATAATAAATTACTGCTAAGATTGTTAATGTCTTGTTTTTGTTCATACTGTCTTGTCAGCTTTTATATAGAGCATTTCTAAAATTTCCTTTTGTCTGTATGTGGTTCTGTATGAGTTATACGACAGTTTTCTTTGTCTGGTCGGTGGTCAGTTTTGTCATATTTCTGATAAAGCTGTAAGGTTAGGTTGTCAAGTATTTGATTGTTATGTGTGTCAAGTCTTTTTTTGAAAAGTTGAAGAGGTCTCTGCCTGTGTATGCTTGGGGCAGTCTTTACATGGTATTCTGTATACAACGTTGCATCTTTGGCAATTAGTGAGGGGTCTTTTAATTTTGAAAAATATATTAATATAAAAATTAACAGAATTTTTAGAGCAATTTTGATGTTGTAGTCTTTAAATAAGTTTTTAATTTGTATGTAGGTGTCCTATGTAGGTAAGAGGGTGGTAAGTAGGTAAGTTATCGGTCTGTCAGTATCATTAGCAGTAATGGGAGGTATTCGGATAATTGGGTTATGGTACCGAAATTTTCCAAACTTTTTCATTTTGTCATTTTTAAAGAACTGAAGAAGCTCAGGATCCCTGGGCGAAAGCTCTTCAATAATTTATTTTTCAATAAAATTTTATAAGGGCTAAAGTCTTCATTAATTTAATTGATATTAAATTTGTAATAGTCCAAAAAAGCTCTAAAGTTATATATATATATATATATTATATATATATATATATATTATATATATATATTATATATATATATATATATATATGCTAAAATATAATATAATGTTTATATGAATAATATTCATGAATCTCGGGAGAGGCGTACCTTAAATTTTTTAAGGGGGCAGTTCGAATTTTATAATGAAATATTCAAATAATATTAATAAAGTAATTAGTACCCATGGCCGGTAGCTCAGTGGTAGAGTTCTAGCCTTACGACATGGAGGTCGAGGGTTCAAATTCAGCTGGGGGAAGACCTTATATAAGGTTATTCCTTGTCTTGAATTAGGGGCCGGCCTACCGTTGTGCAGAGTTTAGATTTTCTCCGAGACAAGTCTGGATCCACGTTACTGTTGTCTTCAGCTCATGTAAAGACAAATTCTACGGGCCGGTGAAGGGTTAGAATGATACTGTACTTTCGGACCGAGCACTGTGAAAGTGGAGACCCGGATTTAGCGGTGTCTGTGGTCCCACGATTAGAGTAGGTGATTAGGAATGCTGGGTCTGGTTCTGGAATGCGCCTCTTAGTGATCAGTGGAAATGGGAATGGGTTTATGCTAAGTGCGCTTCGCATAAAACTTCGGGGTTGCTACTGGTGACTCTCCCCGTCAGGCTGTACCGGTCTGGACAGAGCAATGGGCATAACGAGTATCTAGTGAGACTAGAGAAACTAATGAGATTAGAGTAACTAGTAGGACTAAAGAAAATATACTAGACAAACTGTGAACTGGTCACAGGCAGTGAGCAGTCCCGTAAAAGGGGAAAAAATAGAGAGGTCTTTCCTGCAGTGTGTGCATAAACTCTAGGGGTTATTAGTAGAGTGGCATTCGGAAAAGGAGAAACGCTAAAATGGCCCTACGGGTTCAAACGTAAACAATAAAGAAAGTGGAACATAAGTGTGAACATAAGCAAAACTTAGTTGCTTACCTAGATGCAATCGGTGTGGCTCTAGACGAATGAATGAGCCTGGTAAGTCCTTGCAAGCTTTTATATACTTTTTCTTGACAATGAAAAGCATTAATTCACATTGTGAACTGGGTTCTTATGTTGAAGGCAATAGCACACTTGGTTAAACTCTAACTTAGTTATCCCTTATCTGCTTAACACCTGGGGTCCCAACCAAAGGACAAATCTCTCGGAAATTCCATTATACAGTTCTCTTCTTGTATATCGATACCACACCATCTTTAACCAATTTTATACCTAAATTAATCTTCTATTTTTATTGGTATGACGCAGTTCAGAATAGTTAAATATAATACTAGCTAATGCTTAGCACATTTAACCTTTACATTTAAAACCTGTTACTTAAGATATATATATATATATTATATATATATTATTATAATATATATTATATATATATAATATATGTGTGTGTGTGAGTGTATTTATATATAGACCAAACAATTCATTGGGAACTGGGTTATTGAAGAAATTAATGGCTGTTGAAAGTTAACAGCATGAGCCTTTAAGATACTGAATGCTCAAACAAATAATACCAATGTAATAATAATTTGATAATTATGAAATCGATCTAATTATCATGCATTAGCTTTTCGAACGAAAATAATCATTGATAAGAGAGAGTATATGGAAATAATTTTTCTATAAATAATGTTGTGATAATTATTGTTAAAAATACAGCTGTAAATAATAATATTGGTTGCCCAGCAATTTGAAAACGAGCCAAGCAGAAAAAAGCGTTTTAACATAATGGTTCACTTTTTTAGCCACCAGTGTGGCCACTCAGCACTAGCGTCAGTCTTACGTGATTACTATCCTCTCTACTTAAGTCCAACAGCCCTGACTTGACATAGATAATTCAATCAAAAAATTAAAAACAATAATAATTGACGGGAATGCAGGGGGCTCAAGTAGTACACTCTAGTGTGGAGGTGTCAAACTCAGATATTTTACCTATTTATACAGAAGTTAATAGAGGAAAAGTATTGGTTTTACCAAAAATTTTAACCGGAGATTTCACTTGATTATCATATTTAGGTGTTTTTATGACCATCTGAAACCGATTTCAGCTTGATGTCTGTCTTTGTGTGTGTCTGTGTCACGCAATAACTCCCACTGTGTTAATTGCTAGATAGTTGAACTTGGTACAAAAATCAGTCTTTGGGACTAGTTGTGGTGCCGGAATATCAAAATTTTATTCACCATTAACCCTATTTGCTTAGTCAGCAAAAAATTTAAAAATCGAAAAATGACCCGATGACTTGAATTTTGGCAGGAATATACCTCTTAATATAACAAACCAAATCTTTCCGATTTCCGTTTTGATATTGGCCGCCATTTGAAATTTAAAATTTTGACGCTTAATAATACCAAAGTATACACGTGTTTTTGACATATAACACGTGGTTGGAACCGCAAAAAAATAGGAACACATAAAAAACTCCGATCAAAATCTATTAATTAGTTAAAAAGTTATAAGCGAACTTAATGATTAATTAGTGCGACACTTTTGTTAAACGTAAAAGTTTGTTTACATTTGTCAATATTACAATTCCACCAAAAATTTCAATAATTTAAAAACCGAGTAAATATCAGAACTTTTTCTCATTTAAATTATGCGAAGTTTAACGTTCTTGTATGCTTTTTTATACGGATACGGGGGTACTTTGGAACTTTAAAACCCTAGGCCATTTGCTAACCATCCTAGTCTGAGGACGAGCGAAGCGAGTCCGTAGTACATAAACTCTAGGCCACTTGTAACCATCCTATTCTGAGGACGAGCGAAGCGAGGTCTGAAGGGTGAGGAAAAGTTCCGAGGTATCCGTACCCGATTTTTATTTATCAAACAACGAGCTGTTTGAGAAATGTAATTTCTCACTCTATTCCCCCCTCTTACTGACCCCCTTGAATTCGAACGACCTCTAATGTCAGGATTCATTTGTTGATTTCCTTTAACATATCCAATTGTGCCAAACTGAGATGTTAAATTCAGATAGCAAAATTTGAATCTTAAGTCTAAAACTTTCAAATGAATTTTTGTTAATTTTTTAAAAAATCGACAGTGCTGTTCGCGTGATGGATCCCAAGTTTTGAAGAAAAAATTACATAGCAAATAATACTATTGTACGACACACAGAGCTAAAATCAGTTGATAAAGTGGGAAAATAATGCGAGGAAGCCAAAGAGGTTATTCCTAGATGTTATACACGCCCTCAATTTCAAATCAGGTCAATGTTATTGTTTCCTTAACACTATTTCCCACGCTGTCAACTGATTTTAGCCGTGTGTCGTACTTTAATATAATCTGAGATTTTTTAAATTTTATTTTGCATAACGATTGGCAACTGTTAGCATTTAAAAAAAAAATATATTACAGCACAATCTTGTAGACAATAGAGCAAACAGGTTCTTTTTACTAGCGCTCTTAAGGCTCTAGTGATGAGGCCCCAACTTAAATCGTAAACACAAACTTGTCAATTGAGTGTTCCTAAAACACTTTTAAGGGTACCGTCTATGTTAATATTGTTTATCTATGGACTTGAATTTATGTGTTGGAACCCTCACTCATCACCAATTAGTTTTAAGCTCTTTCTATGTGTGCTTAAGTTTCTTTTACAAGCTGTAATGGTGAATGCTATATCTGCTGACTTTGTCTAGTCTATTTAAAAGAAAATGTCTTATGTAAAAAACTTTAAATTGAGCCTTTTAAAATTAATTTACTTCAAACACATTAACTTCCTTCAACTCCATGTCGTTTGCATAGATGTCGTAATATTTTTCTTCAACGTATATACTCACTTGAGCTCTCCATTGTGTATAGTATAGTATATACTAGTATAGCATATGAATATAGTGTATCTCTCTGCCTTCCTTATATTTTAACCATAAATTATATATCTACAGTTAATACTATTATTCTAACGTATGATAGTTTTTTTAAAAAAGTTTTTCGAATGATAATACAGTTCCTAGATGTAACATTGCTTTTGCTTGTTACATATCCTAGGTGTCTGATAAGCACATTATCCTGAAGTCGATCGTAGCGAGAACGAAGTGGTGAGGAAAAGTGCTGAGATACCCTGTACCTGATTTTCTATGGGGCCTTTTAAACAAACTTCTCCTTCATTTAAGGCCCTACGTGTTTCCGTGTATAACATCTATTTCTTGTTTAAGGTTCCGGTTTATGCATTATAACTTTAGCAGTTTTGCCAAGCATTACTGGTAACTCATTTTTTCTTTGTTTTCAAAGAAAATGCGCTTAATTATTCAGTTGCTTATACTAAACTATGCCTTTAAAATTGGCAGTGCACACTTTTATTTGCAAGAGTTTAAAGCTCAGTTAGTGTTTATCTTTAAAGGTTTTTAGTGCATTTTCTTTGAAAAATACTGAAAAAATTTAGTTACTATAATACGACACAACGGCTAAAAATCAATTGACAGCCCCGCCAAAATCTCAATGCTTTCAACCCTCTTTTTTAATAAAAAATCCCTTCTTTTAAGTAAAAAAAAAAATTCCCTAATCTGGCAACACTGAAAGTCAGGTTATGTTTTGAATTTTATTAATTGTTTTTATTTGATATCGTATTTTTTTATTTTTTAAAAATTATTTATTTAATTTTTAAGAAAGAATATTGTTGTATCTTATAAATTTCCAACTAAGTGTTACTTTAAATTTGTTTGGAAGTATGAATTAAGTGGAGTTAAAGTTGGTAATTACGTAATGAAATGGATCATAATAGTTCTTCGATAAAAGTTTGACGATTTAAATAAATTGTCAGCTATAATTACTTTTTTCCAAAACAAACTGCTTTTTTTGTGTCAAGTTTGTATAATTGAATGCGTATTGTTTCATATTATAAAAATAATAAAAAATCAAGACTGTCATCTATTGAAAGACAAGGCATTTTAAAAAAAAATGCTGTCTTTTGGTTGACAGAGCACAGAACCTGCGCTGTACTCAAATAGCAAGAAATGCTTGAAGAATACGTCAATGTCCAAGCGTCAAATATAGGCACTCAGATCATATTACAACTTCGCAATAATTGGATGAATTGAACAGATTGGAATGAAATGAAACGAAATCAAACAGATCAATGAGCACAATGAAAGCGACGCGAGGTTACAAATATTTACAACCAGTGTTGCCTTTTTATGATTTTATTTACGACAAAGGTATTTTTTTATACCGAGGTTGGCATGAGGTGGAGGGGGAAAGAGCGGGGTCGGTCTGAACCAATAGAATTCTTTCCCTCACAGATTTTTGGCGCGCTGTCAATTGATTTTAGCCGTGTGTCGTACTATAGTAGTGCTCGATAATTGAGTAACTGCTCAAGTTAAAAAGCATAAACCAGAACCTGAAGCAAGAAATAGATTGTTAAGCACGGAAACACTCATTCCAAAGGAAATTCACCGGACAAACGGTCCACCGCTCCAGAATTATTTCGTAGTTGTTAACTTATATTATGTAAATATTACGATAAAAATTGTCGTTCTTACCACGATTCGAACCCAGGTAACCTGGCTTTGAGTACTTTGAATGCTCATACAACTCCTACCAAACCGATAGGAGTAGTAGGACCGTTTGTGTGAGGAATGAAATGTGTAGTTTTGGTTTTTGGTAAGAGTAAAAATATCTTATTTTTTAGCTACAGATTATGAAACAGCACATTATTGCACAATTTTTATGATTCATTGGCGCCATTTTGGTTTTCAGCCATATTGGATTCAATTTTTAAAATCGAACTCAGGAAGGTGTACTTTGATGATAAATATGTCTTTAATGGGTCAAAACTGAACTGTTTTACTCTTAATGATTTTTTTCTAAACGTGATAGTTTAGCAGGAATTTGGCATCAAAGATCTGAAATTTTCTTTTATAAAGATGTAAACAAAACCTTCCTGAATTCGTTTTTAAAATTGAAACCAAAATGGCTGAAACCAAAATGGCGCCAATGAATCATAATAATTGTGCTGTTTCATAATCTGCTAAAAATAGATATTTTTTCTCTTGCGTTAAAAAATAATGTTTTTTTCTAAATCGCCAAATGAAGCAGTTATTTACGATGACGTTTTGAACATTTATGAATCTTTGCTGCCGAATTGCTGCAAACTAGTTTAGCGAAAAACATCAAGAGCAAAACAGTTTAGTTTTGACCCATAAAACCCAAATTTACCATCAAAAATATACCTTCCAATTTAAGATTTCAAAGTTGAATCCAGTATGGCGGCCATAAGATGTACATAAGATAGTTTTATAAATTGATTAAGATCTCCGCAAACCGCAACCGGATATCTCAATCAGGGCGTGAGATATTAAGGCGTTTCCGAACTTTTGACACACCCTGTATATGTGTGTGTGTAGTGTCGAAAAAAGTAATCTTTCGTGGTTAGAGACCTGTTTGGGGTTTTAAACATTGTTCGAGGTCATTGTCAATTGTTCGAGAAATTCCTTAGAACGCCCAAAAAAATAAATAAATAAATAACGCGTATAAAAGTTTTTTAAAAAAAAAACTTTTGAGGGGTGGTCGAGAAGGCCAAGGGGGCAGCCTCCCCCCCTTTTGGCCAGTCCGTAATTGTATTTTGGGATTTATTGTGTTTTAGTCTATTCTCCCTGTTATTGCCACTAAAACCAGTGTAGCCAAAAAATAAAAGTTGTGAGTGTCGACCATATTAAGTTGGACATTAGAAAAGAACTAAGAAAAAGAAGAAGTACAAAAAGAAAGTTTATTATTTTTTATTTGTGTTGATTAATTTCAAGTTTGTATTTAAGAAACCTTTAATCATTTCTAAATGGATATCAACAAAGATAAAGAATATAATATTAACTTTACCCAGTAACAGTGTACTATACTACCGTAATCTTAGGCTGGTTACTATTTTAGTGAAGTCGATGACGATTTAAAAAAATAAGTTGCTTGTGTTGGTGAATTATTGGTGAATACGTCTGGTTGACTGGAGTGATTTCAATTTGTCTTAAAGGGTTATTATTTAACTATGGATAAGTTAACTTTAATATCAGGAACATTATTTATGACTGCAGATATATTTGCTATAATTAGTCTAGCCATGCCAGATTGGATTGTTACTGATGTAGGCGGTAAGCAATAAATCTCTTATAATAAAAGTTTCAAATAAATACTTCGTTTACACCCGATGTATAGCTGGAGGTGGTTTAACCTCCCTGGCAGTTGTGTGAACAGGTTTGAACACAGGGCTCCACCCTGAAACTTATTTTTCACTGTGAAAAACCGTGTGAACAGTTGGGATTGAACCCTCTGCGTAACTCTGTGTGTGGACATAGTAAAAATACTTTTGGGTGGGGGGGGGGGGGTTGGAAGGAGAAAATGAAGTCTACTCGAAAAACACAGGGACAAACAAAACTCTATCAAGCACACCTGTTTGTGTAATCATATATTAATTGTTTGTTTTTATTTCTTTAAATAAAATTAAGCAATTCTGACTGATATAAGTAGCTGTAAACACTCCTTTTAAATTAAACAAAAGATATGGTGTCCCATTTCATTTACAAAGGAACCCTATCTAGTTAGTAGACCACTGATCATTTAACCTATGTGATGATTGTAGAGTAAACAGTAAAAGCTGGTGAACAAGGGAAATGACTGTATTGCTGGGTGGCCACTATGGACAAATAATCAACTTACGAGTTAAATTTGTCTGATAATCTTGTATTTGAAAAGAATAAACTATCAATAAATACTTTACCGAACTATCAAAAAAAATTGTCATGGACATCACTAATGAGAAAATTATTACTAAAATATTTGTAATTTAAACAGAATCGGCAGCAAAAAACTACCAGTCCCTCTTGAAAATACCTCATTGGTGTAACGTTCTTTAAAATCCAAAAAATCCATATTTTAATTAAAAACCGAGTCCTACTGAGTTATTAATTATCAAGTGTTTAATAATCATGGATAGTGATTTAGACATTGAAAATTGCTGCCAGAATAGAAACTTTTGGCCAACGAGGCAATCAAAAGAAGTATACTGTCAAATTTTTATACATTACACTGTTTTCTTCTAAAAAGTTGTTTGATATTACTACACTTGAAAAAAATAGCATATGCTACTCAACTGGGAACAGCTTTTTTTACCCCGGCTCCTTTTACAATGTTTATATGTCTCGCAACACTTGACAGGAAATATAGTCACCACGGTAAAAAAAAGACCTTCTTCACAGTCTTGTAACATGATAAACTATTTTTCTACTTTTATAGTATTTTACTCACTTTATATTTTTATTATAATTTTTTGATTATGTATTTATTGTCCTTAGCTTAACCCCTTATTCATCCATTTATTTTTGATTTTAGTTTTATTTTTTGTTGGATGTATTGTTGCAGGTGATACAAGACTCGGGTTGATGTGGACTTGCATGACTATATACAACAGACCCCAAATCTGTTTCACACCTGACTTACAGCCTGAGTGGGTTTTAGCTCTTGTCTGTATATTTGTAGGATGTATATGTATTACTACAACTATTATACTACTTATATCATCTCACTGGGACAGAAACGTTGTGCCCTATGCAAGATGGGTCGGATTTACTGCAAGTCAGTTTCTTTTCTTTTATATTTATTTATTAAGTCACTACTTGTTATTAAGAACTGAAATTTTAATTACTTGTTTTATTTTATTAAAGGGGCAATATTTAATGTATTGAACTATTGATTACTGCTATATTTATTATTAGGGGAAGGCACTCTTATTTCTGCTATACAGGATTCAATATTGAAACATCTATATTGTGATACATGCAAAGAAATTCTTAAAAAAAATATTTTTATTACCAGAGCATAGAGGAAGGTATACAATCAGTGTCCGGAGCTTTTATTATTGTTCACTGTTTTAAATGGCAGCTATTTGTAAGTTTATAATAAATAATTTTTATGTTTAATATTAGTTAAAGAATAACTTTCCGAGAGTAAATTAGTCATAATTTACTTTTAAATTTAGTAAAAATATTATGTTAGCAAAAAAATTTTGAAACTGAAATTTCACCTGAATTATCCATATCTGGTTACCCTAGTGTGGCCTCTATACTCTTAGTCCAAGAGCTGGACCTGAAAAAATGTAACTCATTTTTGTACTACTTCAAACCAATTTTTTCTGGAAATATATCTTAAATTATGAAGAAAGAACATAGTCTGCATATCCAGTGTAGAGGCAGTACAGGCTCCTTATATGATTACGCATGCTCAAAAATTTTATAAAATCGCAATAATTTCAGTTTTCTTGAAATAAGTGGTTCCCTGTTGGCCCTGTGCAAAATATGAAGAGAACTTTGTTTAAAGCTAATAAAATGTTCTGTAAAACGAGTGTTTAATCTTCAAAATCTGATTACTACAACCAAAGTTATAGCTCTTTCCAAAACACCAAAAAAATGTTAATTTATGCAAAGTCAGCAAATTTCTTTGAAAAAATATTAAATTTTTGTGCATTTGTTTGGCCATTTAACAAATTAAATAACTATAGTAGTAGTTATCCAATTTTGACAAAAAACACTAGTTTTATAGCAAATTTTATCAGCTTTAAAAAATGTTTCTTCATGTTTTGCACACTACCTACAGGGAACCACTTATTGCAAGAAAACTGGAATTTGTGCGATTTTCTAATATTTTGAATGAGCACATTCATATGAAGGGCTCCTTTCTAGATAGGCACACAGTGTTTTTCTTCATAATTTAAGGTATATTTTCAAAAAAAAAAATTGGTTTAAAGTAGTACAAAATGAGTCATATTTTTTAGGCTTGGCTCTTGGACTATCTTGGAGGTCTGGTGATAGATTAGGGAATCTACAAGATCGATAGAACATAGGCTCTGATGATTGCTTAACCCTGCACTACAGTACTCAGGTACTGAGCTAATTACAGTACTCATGTACTGAAGTTATATCAGTAGATAGACATAATAACTCACTGCTGTTATTAATTTTTGTGTTTCAGTGGTTCTATTTTGCTTAGCAGCTGTTATATTTCCGATGGGGTTTCATATAGATGAGATAGGAGGACAGCCTTACCAGTTACCTAATAGTCATCAAGTTGGAATATCCTACATTCTCTTTGTCTTATCTCTATGGGTTACTGTCGTGTCAGAATTATTTGCTGGCAAAGTTTGTCGACCTCATTTTTAAATTAAGAATTAAATACATACCAGGTGAAAAAATAATATGGGTTTTAACCCTATGTGAATAAATTTTTAAAACTACAAATTAACTATTTACAATTATTATTTTGATAATGATAATAAAATGAGCTGTGGAGTTCCAAAATAGGCAATAGGAAGAAAAGTTATATGTCTCTCCAGTTAACATTTAAAGAATATGGGAGACAGTCGTAATAGATTTGTAGAGAGGCTGGTGCTTTAGCTTGAGCGTACAGCTCACGCTAAAGCTCCCTGTTTCATTGTCACTGTCCCACTTAATTTTTTTCTTATTTAGAGCCCTGCTGCCATTCTCTTTAACATTTTTATTTTCTCTATGTTTTCCAAATAATTTATTCTGGTGCCTTTTTCCCATATGGAGGAAAGCTTTATATTCATAGATTTGTAATGGCTCTATTTATATCTTTTCTAGCCAATAAAAATTGTTTTTGGTCTGTATCCCCTTATAAACTTTGGGGGTTAAGAAAATGTTAAAAGATTGATCAGTCTCCCTTATAAATACCACTCCCTAAAAAATGGATAAATACCCCCTCCTATAAGATTTCAGGGCTCCAACCCTAATTATAGGATTAACTTATCACTTTCAAGGGAGAAACTTGGGATTGAAACTAAACCTTTTTTCCCTTGGGAGTGAAAGTAACTTTTTCTCCCTTGGGAGTGAAAATGCTTCTTTAATCCCTAAAAACTATTCAAACTTAATATTGTCTAGAGATAAAATTAATGAAGTTTTAAAATTGCAAAAGTGGTCACAAAATTTCTATGTTTGGTTTAAAATGTATGAATTTGAACTCTCAGAAGTCAATCTCGTGAGGATAGGGACCGTTTTCGAAGGCCTCGGACCATTTCAGCAAATTTTTACCAGACAATGACGCTGCTTAAATCTTATACTGAATATAATATTGGCATATCTAAAATGTTTCTCCCTTTCTATTCAAGTAGCATCACTGGTGATAGTTTAATTAGATATATGACCATTTCAGAGCTGACCTGCAAACCACTGAAGGCTCTTCCTTGAATGGAATTGTATGAATTCATGTTAAATGTTATTAAATTGGTTGTTATTTAATAAGGCATTGATACATCCTTCTGTGGTTATTGTTATAGTCTTCCAGTGGTGACCACATCAATGCAGATAATGAAAATGACTATTGAAAGCCTACTATCCCTTCTCATGGCTATAATCTTCATCCTCAAAGACAAGGTCAGAGACAAGTATTAATAGGGCAACCCTCTTTTCTAATCTTCAGTTCAATTTTTGTAGAACATCGTGTTTTCATCCATGATGTCCTACTTCCCTGAAGATAGCTTCCACTGTGGAATTAAAACATCAAATTTATTATCTACATTGATGCGGCCACCTCCGGAAGACGAAAACCTTAACCATTAATCAAAGATTAATAATTCCTGATTTTTAAGTTGAAAAATGAAGTTTGTGTTAATTTTAAAATTAACAACAATAGTTTTCTTACATGAGTTTTATGGTAAATAATAATTATGTAAATATATAAAATTATTATTTGTTTGGTTGGCACTGAAATGGTCAGTAGGCCTGCAAGGCTCGATGGCAGTCCTCTTGTGGTAAAGTCGACAACGACCACAATGCCAATGTGGTCGTGTTATGGTCTGGGGTAGAAGACCTCATGTATTTAGTTATTTATTAGTAAATATTTACTTAGTGACAGTTTGTATTCATTGTAAATGAATTGTTTTTTTTACTAATCTGTGATATTGTAGTGTAAATAATTAACCCCTGTATAATATTTAAGTTATTGCAAGGTAGCAACTAATAAAAATTATTGATTTTAATCATTTGTAAGGTTTTATTTATTTGTTCATTGTTGTTAATGATGTTTATTTAAATGTTAGAGTCATTTGGAGAAAGGGATAAATGAAGAATGGAAAGTCTACAGGGATCACAGTTTGAAGAAAATGCCACTTTTCTCAAGATAAAATTTTTGATCAAATTGTAAACTATTATTGGTGAGGTTTAAAGAATATATTTGTACTTTTAATTTTTTTGCCTGCTACCGTAGTATATAGGGAAATTATTATGCTAAGGTTTAGCCCAGGTGGAGTTTATGAATAATCAATACCTAAAAGTCTCTCCTCAATTTTAATCAAAACCGGCTTTCAACCTAGTCATCATCAGTGCCAGAGAGAAGAATATATAGATGTAGATGAGCTTTATGATAAGACAACAAGTCTCAGTCATGATATTATAAGACTCACCTACTTCTGTATATTTTTCTCTCCTGCTCTCTCTCTCTCTCTCTCTGGTGATCGTTTAGGTTGAAAGCCGGTTTAGATTAGATTAAATTAATAAACATCATGGAAAGAATTTTTTCTGTTGATTATTAGGAAAAGTATTGTTTTCTCTCTAATAATCCAAATACTAGATTTCCTTAGAATTATCTGTTTTAAGCTATTTTAAAATGAGTTAAGTAGTTTTCATCATGATGTCTGTGTGGCACAAACAGATCTACTAAATGTCATTTTGCAAACGGTTCATGTTTTGAAGTTATGGCTTTAGATTTGTGAAATTTTGATTGGCAGTGACTCTAAAAAGTTAAAACTGTGTATTTCTGTAAAAAAAATAAGTAAAACACAAGGAAAATGAATAAAAAATATAAAATACATAAAAGTATAGAATAAAGTATATTTACATTAGTTACTTATATGATAGTTAACTGCTAAAATAAAATAATTGAAAATAAATTTATATTTTACATTAATTGATTTAATTATAAATTTTATTTGTTAAATGAAGCCTGCCAAGTATGATCACAGCTGTTCTTAGGAATAAGTAGACATCATTTTGGATCTTTGGTCTTCATTTTTCAATATTGTTGGGTAATCATGGAATTTTTATTACTTTAGATGATTGGCTACGTTTTATTTTGAGTTTAAGCGTAACAAGACTGGAGGTATGACACCCTAGTCTATTGTAACTTTTCATTCTGAGGTTGAGCGTTGCAAGTTCAAAGTAATGCTACATTAAGCTTTGGTCACCATTACATGGTTTTATAATTAAGATATAAACACCTGGAATGCAAACCCCAGACCTGTGTGGTGTCAAAAGTTAGAATAAATACTGACACTTTAATGATATCAACTACCGAGGCTGACAATGAATGAATAAATGGGTTTTGGGCCATTGTTTATGTTTATTTATTTCTTTCTTTGTTTATTAAACTCGTAGACCATCCTTCAGGTCACCAAAAAGTAAATAATTTGTCTGAAGGATAAACAATGACATAAGCCTATTCAATGGTTAATTTCTTAAAGTAATCTGCATAACTATCTCTTCAACCAATCAAAAGCCAGTATATTTATATTCTAATGTTTATCCTCCAGGCCTGACATCACACTTTCATCGTATTTTTTTCAATTTCCCACACCATTACCAAATGCCTTTATTTAATTTAAATGAACGAAAGATAATTATTTCATTTTAAATGGGATATTTAGGTCTTTCTGGTTCTTTTCTATCCACTGGTCTAGTATTGCATTTAATTCTTCAGTAATTTCTTTGTTTTTACCGATTCCTCCTGAAAATAAAAATAACTATTTATTTTTTTATTTTTTAAATGATATTGACCTATGTTAACAATCAAGGACTTTATACTTAGCAAACAACAGTCGTTCATGGTCTTTTATTTAAAGCTATTCCTCACAACTTAAAGCATACATAGTTGTCCGTCCTATACAGTTTATGTTCTGACACCTCTGAATATCGATGTAGATAATGAATCCAACACTTCACATGTGGGAGGCAATTTTCAATCAGGGAGTTTTTACATTCAAGTATGATACTCAATGCTCTGCTATAACTGTACTAAAGATATCTACTAAATAAAGAAGGTCAACAATGAGGGTTAAGGGTTCAACAAAGGCAAGCCACTCTTTGTGGCTTTCTAGTGCCTTTTTTGTAGCTAGACACTCTGGACCTTATAGTACAGTAGTAATAGGTGGGGAGGCAAAGCCAGGCAAATAAGCACGTTGTTGGGCCCCTTCTTGCCAAGCCCCGTTCCTTAGCCTACACCACCTCTACCAAGAACCTCTGGAAAGGTTGATATATTATAATGATATCTCTCCAACTAAGAGAAGAAAAGCTCCTCTTTATACAAGAGGCCTACGCCAAATATGCGGGTACGAAGAGATGTAAGGCCTCACACTCTGCAAGCAAGTGAAAGGCTGTCTCCTCATAATGCCACACATTGGGGCAGCTTGCCTCTGGGATTATGCCTAAAGTATTAAGGTGTTTATTTAATCTACAGTGACCGGTCAGAACACTAACTAGGTTCCTAAGCAAGGCTTGCTGAGGTTAATTAGAAAATTTGTATTTTTTACAATTGGCCCAGTATGAACATTTTTGCTTGTCTGCCACCAGCAAAGGCGCCAGTTAAGTTTTAGGGTGTTCATTAGCCAGCTATCCAAGAGTGTTTAGCATGTGTTGCTGAGAGGGAAAGGACAGGTTCTGGTCCAATGAATGGGGTTTCTGCTCCCAGTCTAGCAAGTTTATCTGCTTCCTCATTACCCACGACACCCATATGGCCTGGTACCCACTTAAGTTCAACAGTTTTGCTCTCTGCCAAGAGAGACAAGTGAGCTCTACATTCTTGAACAAGGGCAGAGGAGCTACTAGGATTGGAGGTAAGGGCTTTAATTGCAGCCTGACTATCAATGCAGATTATAATGGAATTCTCATTACCTTCTCGCACAACTGGAAGGGTCGCAACATCAAGATAGCATATACCTCTGCTTGGAACATAGTAGCATGAAGCCAAGAGTAACTTAGTTCTACAGAATATTTAGGAATATAGACCCCTGAACCAGTGAGGCCTCTCGGCCTTTCTTAGAGCCATCTGTGAAACAAGTTAGTTCGTGCTCGGCTTCTTTTATTGTAGGTTCAAACCATAGCTTCTAGAAGGTATAACACTGCTAATATTGTTGATAATGGCTACTTTGCTACCGCTCTCTCTGGGTTGGCTGCTGCTAATATGGGTAGTTCCTAGAAAGAACAATTTTCAATCCCAGCGTGTTTGTTGTTATTATATGGATTCCACATACCAGTGTCTCGAAGTCTAATAAAAGTGGCTGCTGCTTCTCTTTAATATCACAGAGGTTAATTTTGGTAAACATAGAAAACTTCTAGAGCAACTGTTGGAGTGGTTTTCATGGATCCTGTTATAGCAAGACAAGCTATTCTTTGAACTTTGGTAAGCTTGCGATCAATTGTGGTTTTGTTCACAGCGGGCCACCAGACCAAAGAACCATATTGTATCCTTGCTGACAATTGCTGTGTAAATCCACTTAAGTTTTGGTTTGAGTCCCCAAGTCTTCCCTACTGCGTAACGAAGTTGCCATAAGGTTGATGTAGCTTTTGCTACAACTTTATCTATATGCTCATTCCAATTCAGTCTGTTATCTAAAATGACTCCTAGTATTTGATACTACTAGAAAGAACAAGTCTTTACCAAATAGTTGAGGAGCTTTAAGTCGAGTTTTTTATGGTTTGTGAAAAGAATAGATTTGTCTTTCCTGGATTTACGACAGGCCTACTTTCCTGCACCAACTTTCTATTAAACTGCATACAACTTGCATTAGCTCATACAGTGTATTGAGAAATTTTCCAACTATAAGCACCAGACCATCTGTTAGTTATATGACAATTTTTTTATTTTTTATCTGTCAATGTGTCAATGATTTGTTTATTGTATAGTTCTTTACTTAATATATATTGAACCTTTAGATTTATAACTTGTTTAATTACAAAGTGGTGCCGAAAGCCCGATGGCAGAAGAGGAATCAGTCATAGACGTTAGAAGAAGGAAAGAGGAAACAAGGGTAAGCCCCTTTACGTTATGGGATTATTGACCAAGCCAATATCAATTCTGATCCTGGTCCCAGCTCCGTTAGCCAGGAGATAGGTAGGGTAGGAGAAGAAAGCCAGATATTGGACGACCCCGAGGAGTTCAGGGAACCTAGTGTAACCTCAAATAAAACTCTAATGGAACAACAATATAATTACAAAATGTCAAATAAGGAATCTAGTAAAATGTCAAAAAGTAGAGCATCGCTCGAAGCTCTGCTAGTCATATTAAATGTTTAGAATTAGAGTTATAGCCCAAGAAAAGTTGTTAGAGGAAGAATTAATAGTCGCACGGGCAAAAGCTGGGCAGGATATTATTAAGAAAAAGCTTGAGCTAGACAAAGCAAAAGTTCAAGAACTGAGCTTTAGCTCTTTACACAGTAGTAGTAACTCTAGCTTTAGTTCTGCTAAATCAAAAGCAGTTAGCAAAAAGTCTATGGACCCAATAGTCAAAGTTAATTCATGGTTAGTAAAAGAAAACGAAGGTCAAAACAGTCCCAAGAGCGAAAAAAATGTTAGATATTCAAGTTTAAATGACGCAACAAAGTATCATATGTTTGTAATAAAAATGACAATGAAATATAATAAATCAAAACAGTAATCGTGAAATAAATAATGACGTAATAAAATTTAAAGAAACAAATAATTTGGGTCAAAATAACCAACTGATGGAATTTGCAAAATCTTTGGTGGACGGTATGAAAAGTTTAACAACTAATTTTAAAAGAAAAGAGTTATATAAATTTGACGGCCGTGCTGAAGACTGGTTTTCGTTTATTTCGTCATATAAGCGAACTGCCCATAATTTTGACCAAGAAGATAATCTGATGAGGTTACAAAAAGCTCTATCCGGAGAAGCGTTAGATGTTGTGAGAGCACTGTTTGTTTCTCCAAACAACTTAAACACCATTCTATCTACATTAGAAAAACGATTCGGGCGACCTGAATTTATACTACGATCAATGATAAAACAAGTTCAATGCTTGACAAATATAAAAGAAAATGAAACCTCAAACCTAGTAACATTTTTTACCACGGTCCAAACTTAGCATCAACGGCGGTTAGTTTAGAAAGAGAGGAATATCTCACAAATCCTCAACTTCTGACTGGACTAAGCAATAAATTAAGTCCGATATGAAAGTATAGCTGGGCCAGGTACGTTCATGAATTAAGCCTAACTGTTCCCACTCTAAAACACTTCTCTTCGTGGTTGGAAATGGAGGTGGAGGCAATGAACATTTATTATTTACCTAAAGAGGAAGACTTAGACCAAGCAACTCTATCGAAGACTACGACGACTATAATAATTTAATAATTGAAACTTTATAACTCGTACCAAAAATTAAGCTCAAAATCTGATACGAACCGACCAGTTCTTTCAAACCAAACTTCTGAAGACAATGTGACATCAAAACCAGCAAGTATAGCTAAATGCCCAATTTGTTTTTCAGATTCGCACACAACAATAGAAAATTGCCCTAAGCTTCAAAATGCCCCTATTGACGAGAGATGGAATATAATCACTGGGCTAAAACTGTGTTTTTCATGTTTTTAAAGACATCAGATACAGCAATGTTTAACGAAAAGGCTTTGCGGTATAAGCGGCTGCAGACTACAACACCATAGGCTTCTGCATAAGCAAACTCAGCCATTAGAACAACAACGGCAAAGCCAAACAAGCGATACCGTGTCAACCACGCAAAGTGTAACAACTTCACACAAAGTGTTGCTGAAAATTTGCCCAGTTCTCTTAAGAGGTCCCAATGGAGCAGTTGAAACCTTTGCCTTACTTGATGAGGGTCAACTGTTACGCTTATTGACAAACATTGCTCAAAACTAGGCTTGAATGGCGAAACCGCCCCTTTAAATATAAGCTGGACTAACTCTGCCAAACATGTAGATTTAGAGTCGAAAAAGTAAAGTTGAAAATCCGTGGTCTATACGAAGAAAACGAATACGAGATGACTGGAGTTCGAACTATGACAGGACTTCATCTTCCTTATCAACATTTACCTCTGACTAAACTGAAACAAAATTGGCCCCACCTTACCAAATTTGAGCACCCGTTGCCAACAGGTGTTGTCAAACCCAAAATTCTAATTGGCCAAGACAACTGTCATTTACTGGTTTCACGAAAGATTCGGGAGGGTCCCACCAATGCCCGGTATGTCCTGGACTAGGTTGGGTGGGTGATACACGGAAACGCGAATTTACTAAAGAGAGAACAGATAAAGAATTTACATTGACTTGTTTCAGTAAACGCGAAACAGAGGACGAGAAACATAACGAAATGGTACGCGACTATTTTGAAATAGAAAAATTTGATCTAATCTTTGGAAGGAAATTTAAATTCTAAATTGACGCCGGACGAACCAAGGGCAGTTCATATTTTAGCAAAAACAACCAAATTTTTAGGGGACCGATGCGGGTTATTGTGGAAGAGGGATGAGACCCATTATCCTAGTTACGAGTATGCTTTTTCTTGGATAAAAGATGTTGAAAGAAAGATGGATAGGGATGTAAACTTTGCGAAAGAATACGGAAATAAAGTTATGGAATTTTTAAATAAGGGTTATGCTAGGAAATTATTCGCTGAAGAAGCTAATGTCGGGACAGAGAAAACGTTTATCTTTTTCATTGGAGTTCGTAACTCTAACAAACCGGGTAAGCAGAGATTTGACCAAACTAACACGCGTAGAATTCACCATCAAGAGCCGACCCCTAATAGACATTCCTGTAGATCCGATGATCAAGCCCTTAAAACCAAATGACTTTCTTTGGCCACTTTTCAGAAAATAATTATTTGGAGCTTTCTTGACAAAAGATGCAAAATTCAGAATTTGACCCAAGCTGTTTGGGAGCGTTTGGTAAATGAGTACTCGCCATCTCTTACTAAACGCGCCAAATGTTTGCGCCTGAAGCCCCTACAAAAGTTGGAGCACTTGCAGTTTTAGTTGAGGATGTTGCTCCCTCTTATGGCCTTTGGGACGCATAAAAGCAGTGTACCCACTCTTACCAGGCCGAGATGGGCAGGTAAGAGTAGTGGAATTGGAGACTCTAAGACTAGAGGACATATGTCAGGCCATTGAACAAAGTAGCCATGCCATACTTGAGGAGGAGGAAGGATGTTAGTTATATGACAATTTTCTTATTTTTTATCTGTCAATGTGTCAATGATTTGTTTTATTGTATAGTTCTTTACTTAATATATATTGAACCTTTAGATTTATAACTTGTTTAATTACACCATCATCTGCGTAAGCTTGACAATAGAAACCTGCTTTTGAAAGCTCAGACAGCAACGCGTCCATTACAAGACACCAGAGCTTGGGCTCAGACATCCTACACCTGGACCTTGGTACTATCCCTTTCCAAAGATACTCTTTGTTCTCAAAGACGAGGTCAGAGACAGGTATAAATAAGGCAACCCTCTTCTTCCACTTAGTCAAGTCTTGTAGAACATTGGGTTTTCATCTGATGTCCTACAATCGACGAAGATGGCTTTCACAGTAAAAGTAAAATGTCAATGTCATCTTCCACATTGATCCAGTTCTTACCCTTCATGACAATAACTGGAGAAGCTAACTACCTATACCCGATAATTGTCTACATGTTTTAAATATTTAGCTGTACAGCTTTTATCTTACCTTGTCTAATAAACTGTTGATTGTTCTCAGTCAGTTTTGGATTGTTAAATTTAAAAGCAATACTCTCTTGCTGGTTTCTTATCAGCACATTTTGCCTGAAGTTTTCAATTTGAAGATGATTTACTAAACTTGATAACTCTTCATTGGTCAGTTCTTTACCTAGAAAACTGCTGATTTTTCTGATAGTTTCTTCTATATTCTGGAAAGTTAAGTTAATTTTTATTTATTTATTGTATTAAACATCTTTAATAATAGTGATGTAAAAATTAGGGGTCGTTGGTAGAGGCAATGTTTCAACTCCTTCCCTTTTCCTTACAGGTGCGATGGACCAGCTCTTTATTAAGAGGTACCTGGTTTCTAGTAAGAGTACCTTTTTCCCAATTTGTACCTATTTTATACCTAGATTCATAGAGTAATACCTTTGGAGTACCTGATCGATATTATGAGTAAGTATAGCCTAATCTTACAACTAGGAGTGACGGAGTTTGTCTTACAATTTAATCTTACAAGTTAAATTATATGCTCACTGAATAATCAAAGTGTAAAAAAATAATAATGAGAATTAAATTTAAAAAAAAGTTTATTTACCTTAATAAAATCTTCGTAAAAAATGAACAAAACATTTGGATGATTCCTTCTTTCCCAGCCATCTCTCAGATGCTCCCAGTATGGACTTGCTATTACTGAAATTTAATTTCAGAAAAGGTCAAAAAACATTTTGTATAAAATTACTATGTTTACGCAGTTACTTCAAATCTATTTGAAGAACATTAAGAAACTCTCCTTTAAGTAAATATCAAAACTATTTCAACTAAATCTTTATCTGAGCTACTCAGAGGAACAGTGGTCCATGTCTATTTTGTACGATTTTGATTTTTTTTTCATAAAAAATTCTGGTGTTATCTAGAGTATCTATATATGTGCAGTAATTATATCAATCACTATAGAGGTACTCTAGTATATCTATTATATCCAATAATCATATCAATCACTATAGAGGTACTCTAGTGTATCTATTATATCCAATAATCATAGCAATCACTATAGAGGTACTCTAGGTATCTATTATATCCAATAATCATATCAATCACTATAGAGGTACTCTAGTGTATCTATTATATGCAGTAATCCAGGTCTAAAAAATCTCGCCCCCTCTGACAAAGTAGATTTTAGTAGAATATCCTTGTAGATGTGTGAATTTTGCCCCCCTCCCTTACTAGTTTTGGCCGGCTACAGGCCTGAGCAATCATATCAATCACTATAAAGGTACTCTAGAGTATCTATTATGTCCAATAATCATATCAATCACTATAAAGGTATACTAGAGTTATTATTATACCCAATAATCATAATTATCACTATAGAGGTACTCTAGTGTAATCTAGAGTATTTAATAATCATATCAATCACTATAGAGGTACTCAAGAGTTTCTATTGTATCTAATAATCATATCACTCACTATAGAGGGACTCTAGAATTACTATTATATCCAATAATCATATCAATCACTATAAAGGTATACTAGAGTTATTATTATACCCAATAATCATAATTATCACTATAGAGGTACTCTAGTGTAATCTAGAGTATCTAATAATCATATCAATCACTATAGAGGTACTCAAGAGTTTCTATTGTATCTAATAATCATATCACTCACTATAGAGGGACTCTAGAATTACTATTATATCCAATAATCATATCAATCACTATAGTGTAGTTTGAGACAGAGAGAGAGTTTTATTCTATTAATTACTTTCTTTAAACTGCTTGAGAATAAAAACTTAAAGAGTCCTTGTTAAAGTCGATAATTTTGTACTATGTACTCCTGAGTAAAATTTTGTATCTTTTAAATTGTTTATTCCCATAGTAGGTCTTATCATTTTTGCTTTTTTATATTATCATTTTTTACCACAGTTCATTTTGTACTGCGTTTACTATCACATTCACTATACCTAAATCATTGATAAAGTAGTTAAGAAATTCTGGATATGTTCCTTTAAAACCAAATGAGCTGCTTGACGAATGATGGTAGAAATAAGACACACTGACATCCTTTGGGTTTCGAGCTACGTAGATCACTTTGCACCTTTATTAACAAAAACAACAAAGATTATTGTTATACTTTTGTGAACATGACCCGTAAAAGGATATCTAACCGTGTTATTTTTCTACCTTAAGGCTATAACACTCTAGATATTTTGTTTACTAATCATTTTAAGGTCGAGTGTTCTACCGGAACCGAAGTAATGCCACCTTAAGCTTTGGGTAATCATTATACTCTGAGGATTACACCTTAAACTTTGGTTAAACACTTTATTCTGAGGACGAGCGATGCGAGTCCGAAGTAAATTAAAAGTTTGTTACCCTGTACCAAGTTTGTTTCAACTTTTTTTAACGAAGTAAATACTCATTTTTGGTGTTCTATTATTATTTAATACATTTTAAGAAGTCTTTGCTGAATCTTAATTCAGCAGGCCTATGTTGAAACACCGTATTTAAATGAAATTTTAATTCAGTTTATATTATATATATATATAATATATATATATATTAATATATATTATATATATATAATATATACATATTGAGAGAGAGAGAGGGTATGATGTAAACCTAAATTATATAAATAAATGCTAACCTGTTTTCTAAATTCTGCGGTAATAGTGAGAAAGGCAGGTGAGTTTTGAGAAGCCTTGGTGATGATAGCTGTTCGGCAAAAATATATCTAGGTATTGATACTTTTTCTAAAGTTTCCTTGTACTGGGGAAATTTATCAATCGCTTCCTTTATAATTTCTGCATCATAAAATGAACTATGTCTGCAATAATCATGTTTATTCAATAAGTTAGTTGTTTCATTTAATATAACTAACCATGAAGGGAATAAATATTCTATGAATATCCTTATTTTTGTCAGCAATAAATTGATTCCTGAGGTAAAAGCCGAGGAAACAAACTATTTAACTTGCGATGAGAAGCCGTTGTATTATTTAATTATTTAACTCCCAAGGCAAAGCTGAGGAACTTATGACAAATAACTACCGAGGTGAAGCCGAGGGTGTTATATTATTTATTTGAGAGACAGCTTTTAAACGTTTGGCCTTCATCATCAGTTGCTGGTATACAATGTATAAGAAGACGATGCTATATCTGGCTGGCTGAGGATCGGTCTCAGACTGCTAGGACTCTCTTAGCATTTAAATGAATTGAATATGAAAGGATAAGCTCAGTTTTGTACAGTATACTGTATACTACAAAGCAACGATTCTCAGCCCTTGGTTGGTCACCAAAATTAGTGTTGGGTCGACTTTTAGTTTTGTCGAGCCATGTTTACTTGTTAAGGAAAGTCAATAAGAAAATTTTACTACACACGACGAGAACGAAATTTCGATAAATACTAAATTCCACTCTTTTTTAAAACTAAAAGTATATTCTTATATAGTTTTCGACGCTGAATCCAAATATACCAACCATTTGATCCTGGCAGTTGTCGAGAAAAACGTAATTAAACATTTTACATCGTTCGTCACGAACGCATTTTTGTCGAAAATTGCACTATGTTACTTTTGACAGAACAAACCTTTTGAGAAGCGGTTTTATACACGATTGTTTGGTCGCGAAAAAATGCGTATTAAAAGTAATAAGAACCACCAAAATAAGAAAAAATAACCTGGTTCGCTGAGCTCGCCAACTTATATTTTTTTACGTTCTTCGACCAAATAAGCAACTGTGCACAATTATATTAAATAACTAATTATTAAAAAAATTAAATTATATAATTAATTAAATAAATTATTACTCATTTGCTAATATTACATATTAGCAAATGTGTTTTTGTATGCGGATATAAAATTTTCCTTTATATTTGATTTGAATAAAATTTTCATCACTTTCTGATAGAGAAACTTACTCTATAAATGGAGATCTATTAAACAGTGGTACTTCTTTTGATGATTTAAAGTCCAAGTTGTTCAGCAGAAGCCAAACCAGTTCCTGAGTCATAGTAGTGCCTGAAAATATGAATTGCGCATGCGTTACTTCTGAATTATCTATAGCCTGATTAATGTATTATGCATCTATGCGAAATATAGTATTTTCATCATCATAATCTTTAAAGTCAACTAAGTCTTTTAAACTACGATAGCTGGACCGATTTATTTGACAAAAGTTGAAAAAATCATATACTAACAAATATTTTTTATCTCGTCGTTATCATCAATTTTCATTCTATCATGTGTATTCGTTTTTATTAAAAAAAAAACATTAAAATCGAAAAGTTAAAATTTCGCAAGGGTACCCTTTTGCTTTTGTGTAATAAACAAATATATAAAGCTTTATTTTAACATTAGGGGCATGGCTATGGTTTCCGTTTGATCGCTTGTGATAAACAGCATCGAGCGAGTTCAGTAAGAGGATGTACGACCGCTAGGAATCAAATAAATATTATTTATTATAAAAAGGTAAACCTCCTCAGAACCTCCAGCTGAGGAGGCTCTGCTATTTAAATTAGAATAATACTATATTAGAAGGAGCACAGGACCGTAAACACAATGTAATTCCACTGATAACACGAAAGCCGGTGACTGGTGCAACTAAGTAATGCTGCCAACCTGACAACAAAACATTATTTTAAATATTTTGTCATAAATATCTATTAATGAAGAAAGATCGTAAAGAACAAATATTATAACTTAAACACCTGCTGAGTATTTAAAAACTAGTCTTAGATGCAAAAGGTGGCGGAATACAAGAATCTACATTTAGTTGACGAGGACTAATTTAATATATTTTTAATAAATACGTTAAACTACAATTTAAAATGCTTTAAATATTGTAACACCGATATTATATTAGTATTTTATGAATAATCAATCATTAATTAATAATAGAACATAATAATTCAGCAACCGGAAGTATTGCCAACTTTTTATAGAAAAATTGTATATTGTTAGGTGGCAGCATTACTTAGTTGCACCAGTGAACCGACTTTCGTGTTATCATAGTGCTCCTTCTATATATAGTATTTATTCTAAGTATTAAATTAAGCAATTTTCGTATTCTGAGTAACGAGTTTGAAATGATGAAGATAAGTATTGCGAATTTGAAAAGGTGATGAAAATTACGAGGTATCCCGTACCCGATAATAATGTTTGGTTAATTACTAGATGAGAACATTTTTATTTATTATTTTATTCTTATATGCAACAGGTAAGCCAATATAATTAAAAATATACTTAATTCACCTTTTTATTTTTTCTCATTTATAACGTAGGTATATAGGAAAAGCATTGTTTGCTAAAAATTCCAAAACCGGAGGTCACAGAAATTATCCGTTTCAGGAGTTTTTAAGGCGTTTTAAGTGGATTTCACAAAGTTGTCTGTACGTGTTGTATGTCTGTTAGTTTTGAAAAATCATGAAACGCGGAAAAATGTTGCGATCGAATTGGGATTTTGCACACATTTAGCAATTATAAATATAAGACTAACGTATGTGCCAAGTTTCATTTCATTATCAGCATTAGTTCAATTTTTATCAATTGACTTGTGTACGTTTTTTAAGGAAATTTAAAAAATGGAAAATAATCCAATTTAATAGAAATTCGGTACAAAAAGTATACCTTTATGTAATTAATAAGCACACTAAGTTTCGTTTCAATACAACAAGTATATTCATGATTTTTGTTAGATCATAAAAGTTAAGCTGCATCGAGAATGGCCATTGCCTGAATGGGTGCCCGATGGGAATGAAACGTATGAATTTATTATCTAGAGACGAGCGAAGCGAGTCTGAAGTAGGCAGGATGAGAGGTAGCGAATCCGATGTAATGAGGAAAATTTTCGAAGTACCCCGTACCCGAATTTTTTATAAATGCAGTGATTATAGTGCATTAAAATGTTTAAATAACCTGATTTTGGGAAGGTAACGAGCCAAATATCATCTGGTCTAACTTGCATGTTGAATATAGGCTTCGCGTGTTTCCTATAGTTCTCAGACATAAACCATGCTTTATCACCAACTCTAATAAAACCTGATCTCATGCTTGTAAACAATTGTTTCATTTTACTCTCTTCTTCTTCTTTGACTTGACGTATTTCAAAAGGAGGATCCATCCTAGTGTAAAATTCTGAAAGCAAATTTGTAAAAAAAAAATGTTTTGATCAATTTAAATGTTAGCACGCATGTATTCATATGTAATAATAAAACAAATGTGCTAGGTTTCATCTCATAATCAGCATTAGCTCAAGTTTTATCTAATTACATGTATACGTCTAAAAAATATGTACACTGTCATTAACTTAAAAAATATTTCATAAAAACGCTGAAATATGTTCGGATCAATTTGTAATCTGTTAAGACATATGACTATAATCATATAATTACACCATAATCATATGTCCTATTATACCATTTTACATATGGTATAATAGGACCCTATTATACCAGCAAAATAAATATGCCAAAGTTGTATTTTTATTATTAGGATTAGTTCAGTTTTTATCGAAACACATGGATACTTTTTAACAAGAAAAAATTGTGTAAAATTGAAAAATTATCAATTGATTTGAAATTCGGTATCACTTTATATAACGAGTGTACCAAGTTTCTTTCTAGTATGGCTAGTACTTAAAGTTTTTGTTGGATCACAAGTATTAAGTCGCATCGAGTGACGTCAAGTCCTGGATGGGTGATCGCTGGGAATAAAAAGGATGTTATTACTGTTTAAGGACGAGCAATTCGAGTCCTTATCCTAAAGTGAGGATGAGCGAAAGCGAATCCGTTATGTTGGGGAAAAACTTCGAAGCTCCGCGTACTAGATTTTTCTGTCACTTTGCCTCCAACTAGGATCCCTTCTACATTTCAGATCACAAAAGGGTCTTTTTAAAAGTAATATTATGGTTTCATGTTTAATAGCATTAAAACCGAACTAGATTAAACCCAGGATTGACCCTAATTTAAATTCTTAAAGTTTTTATCATTTGGTTTAACCCTAATAGAGAATAGGTTAAGTTTAGATACAACTTACAGTGACTTAATTAACTTAAATAGCAATAACTTACATTAGAGGGTAGAAAGTCTGTCTGAAATCTAAGAACAGAATTTAAACAAAATTTTAAATCATTTAAAAAAATGTATTTAGCTAGTTTATTTATAAATATCTACTCTTTATCTACTCTTACACTTTATCTACTCTTATTATTATTACTCTTTATCTACTCTTCAAGCACTACTTTCTTGATAGTAAAACTATTTACCTGTATCACGTTCAAACTCGATTTATAAAAATCAAAACCACTATTTTTATATAGGGTGACAATAATAGACGTTTGAACATTAATCCGTAGAGTACACAAAAATTATTAAAACAATCATTCTATTGAGATAAAATATTAAATTATCTTTATCAAACAAAATGCTATACAGGCGCCCTGAAATCTAAAACGCCTCGTGAAATGACTGAAAATTATATTTACTGCCTTTATTTGCATTTTGGATTGTAGTGTTATGTAAATTCATATCAACATAGTATGTGTGCACTGCAGAATTTAAAATACTCCAGATAAAGATTTGAGAGGATTGCCCTAGATTTTTCTATCTTTACAATCAGATAAGAAAGGTTACTCTAAATTTTTACTCGATGTTATTATTTTTATGCCTCGTATTATTTATTTACAAAATAGTGCTCCGTTTTTTGTTCACTAGATTTATTTTTGTATCGTACTGGTGCGATACGATCTATTAGCGATCTTTTAGCGGCGTAGTAATTAATTTTTCTTGAGTCACAGGCAAAAGTCTTTATAGAATTATAGGACTTTAAAAACCATAGATATACTTGACGCATTAAACGAAACTTAGTGTACTTATTTATTACGTCAAGAAATACTCTTATACTAAATTTTAACACAATTTGATTATTTACCCCTTAATTTACAATTTTTTAACAAACGTATACTCGACATTTGATAAAAATTAAACTCGTGCGGATAATGTTATGAAACTTGGCAGATATATTGGTCTTAATACATCCGTGGCAAATCTCAAACCGATCAACAATTTTTTCGCTTTTAATATATTTTCGAAATTTTTGCGGAATAATGACGTCATGTAAATTGTTTTTCGGATAGCACTACAAGACCTAAAGATAGCTTCTGTGCCAAGTTTCAACTCTAGCGTAAATACACTGGGCGTAAGTTATACTTTTATACCTATTTATACTTTAAAAAAATAAATTAAAATAATAAATTGACAGCAAATCCCTACTAATTATATTTAACAAAAGTAACATAAACAATAATTACAAAAAAAGTAGAATAGTTGGAAACGGGTTGCTAGCAAACTCTAACAATTTCAACAACTTGAGCTACTTTTATGGTAAGCAGCAGGTGCAATATCGCCATAGTAGCGTGTCACCATGATAATGTAAGATATCATAACTTCTTATCGTAAAAGGTATATATTATAGAACTCGTTAAAAAATTATCTTCTGCTAACATGTCCCCTCATTAAAAAGAATTCACTAACATGTCCCCTATATCAATAATTAATATAGAAATTCCCCAACAGAAACTATCATTACCTCAATTACTGTAAATATTATGTTTAAACTATGAAACATATGTATTTTTAAAAGTGTGTCAAAATTGTACATAGTAAGAAAGGCTCGCTTCGCTCGCTTGTTTGCGTATATTTAATAATACATAGTAAAAAAGACTCGCTTCGCTCGCTAGATTTCGTATGTTTAAAATTTTACTTGTAAAAAAAGGCTCGTATGAAGTGTGCATGTTCATTATAATAGCCAGTAACAAGGGCTCGGTTCGCTTGCTATTGCGTGTGTTTAGAACCTTACATGGTAAAAATGGCTCGCTTCGCTTGCTTTTTTTATAACTATTATATAAAATTATGGCCGCCATGTTGAATTTATTGGAATTTAGTATGTAGCATTTTTTTATACTAATCAAGAGCTTTACAACATTATATTACTCGAGTTATTCCTTCAAATTTAATTTTTTTAAGTTGATTATTTTTGCCGCCATTTTTAGTTTTTATTTTTTTTTCAAATTTTGCCATGAAACATTTTATTTTTCTTTCTACTCTTTAAGACATTTAAAACGATATACAACACGATTTTTTCGCTCAATTTTTTTTATTCGGACTGCCATACTGGCCGCCATTTTGATTTTTTTTTCGTAATATTACCAATAACTATACAGCTCTTTTATACATAATTCAATTTACATGTATACAAAATTTTATCAAAATCGGTCTATTTTTACGGTAGTAATCGCGACACGTACAAACAAACGTACGCGCTGTCCCAATCTTCTGAAATGTAAGAACTCACTTATGTTCGTTCAATTAGTAAAAAATAATATTATATAAAATTATGGCCACCATGTTGATATTTCTGGAATTTGGTATACAATTTTTTTTTTCAAATCAAGAGGTTTTTAACGCTATATTCTTGATTTTTTTCATTTTAGTTTAATTTTATATGTTCACTATTTTCGTTGAAATTATTAATATTTTTAAAATTTTGAGCGCTCAACATATATTTTATTTTTCTACTACTATATTTTATATTTTATTTATCCACGGCCTTCTAGAACGTTGGATCACCAACAAACTCTTTTTATAACTTTTTTTTTCAAAATTTTCAGTAATTAGCCGGATTTGTGATAAATGAAGCTTATTTCCGTAATCTGCACGCTCTTTTGGTTAATCTCAAAGAGTATTTACATTCACTCAACGATTTATTTTTAATCTAACTTGGTACATACATAACTACTGTTAGACGTCAATATTTTGTGTTATATTTTGACATGTCATATTTGTTAACATTGACGTCTAACAGTAGTTATGTATGTACCAAGTTAGATTAAAAATAAATCGTTGAGTGAATGTAAATACTCTTTGAGATTAACCAAAAGAGCGTGCAGATTACGGAAATAAGCTTTATTTATCACAAATCCGGCTAATTACTGAAAATTTTGAAAAAAAAGTTATAAAAAAAGTTTGTTGGTGATCCAACGTTCAAGAAGGCCGTGGATATTCGACCGCGCCTTAAAATATTTAAGGCTCTTTAGGAGCTTAAGAGAGGCTTAAGAGGCTCTTTAGAGCTTAAGCTCTTTAGGAGCTTAAAAAGGCTATGCAACACACTTTTCACTTAACCATTTTCTCTACATGGTCCGCCATATTGGTCGCCATTTTGAAAATATTCGTTGCTAACCAACCAAAAACTATACAGCTCTGACACATAGTTAATTTTACATCTGTACAAAATTTTATAAAAATCAGTCTCTTTTACGGCTGTTATTGTGTCACGTATAAACAAACGCACAAACAAACGTAAGCGCCGTCCCAATCTTCTGAAATCTAAGAACTCACGCTCGGTTAATTAATCAAGAATGCTTTAACGAATATAAGTTCAAATATTGGATGGTAGAATAAAGGAAATTAAGAAAAAACCCTGTTTAAGACTTAAAATATTTTTATCTTTACAATTTTTTTCTAAATAAAATTGTTAGAAGTAAACAGAATTTGTTTAAGTTGAATATTCCCGCGGTTCATATTCATTCCTAACCCTAAAACAGACATGCGCAGTTATTCAGAATCTGAGGCAGGCATCTTGGGGAGGGGACAGCTCAGGGGTCTTTGTCAATTTTAATCCTCAAAAAAATCAACCTAATGATTATTATATAGTATTTTACTTTTATATGTGTTTAATATTATTCAAATTAGTTTAGTTTTTAATATGGAATGTCCTCATTTAGATGAACACGTTAAAGTCGGTTTTAGTTCTTTATCAAACGACAGAAACGAATGGAAATGCGCAGGTGAGCTTCCCGTCCATCGTTTTTCATAATTATCGATTTTATTTTTATATATATACATTTTAAAATAAGTTTATATGCTTTTTTGTTGGAATCAAACTTCAGAATGGTTTATTTTTGGTTTATTTGATGTTTAAGTTTGGTTAAAACAGGAATAACCTTGGTTCGGGAGGGCATTGACAGCTGACAGTGTGGTGGAAGGGGGTAATTCGAATGTTTTTTTTATGACTACGCGTATGATTTTGTCGATAACGAACCTAAATTTTTTTATGAAGGGATCAATACAGTCTTAATTAATCACAGATGCAAGGAAAAATATGCTGTATTAAAATTTAAAACAATTATATCAAAATTGAATAATAAGCAGGAAGTCACTTGCATTTTCTTTAATTTTTAAGAATGTTTCATTTGTTACCTCCCCCCAACAACGTTTTAAACCTTAGCGTTTTTTTTAAAACGTATTTTGATTTTAATATATCATTTTTCGTTTCCTCATATATACCTTATGTAGGAAAAGTATTGAGTTTGCAAAAACATCAAAACCGAGATTTTACTTAAATTATCCGTATTAGGTGTTTTTAGACCTCCTAAGTTGTTTTTACAAATTGTTCTTTGTCTCTTATCATCATAGTTCCCACTGTATTTACATATCAATCTGATGTAAAATTTATGCAGTGGGTGGGGACGGGGGACACAGAGTTCCAACGCCCTGGTTTGAGGTTGTCCTATAACAATGGGCAAGTAGCATGAACTACCGCACCTGGCGCTAGTTTTCACCCTTTGCCAACTTTATCAATATTTATCAGTTTTAAATGGAGACATCTATTTATGTTTATAAAGTATTTAAACTAGACAATTTTTAATTTATATATGCACATTTTTAGTTGTTTAGAAGATTATTTGTTTAGAAGATAAGATAAATTTTGCATTTTTCAATCATATCAAGTCAAGATACAAATAACACATCATTTATATTTTATTAAAATTTTACATTTAAAATAATTAATACAATTTTTACCATTGTTAAAAGTCCCTTTAAATAATTTTAATCTTGGAAATTAAAAAATAATTATTTGATGTATGCGGGACAATGTGAAATAACCCCCTGCAGTGGAGAAACGGCTAAGTAAAAAATTGGCCTATCTAAAAAGCTTATTCCGGGTGAGTTTGAACACTTTGCCTGCTCCCCCCATTGTATAAATGTTCACATCACTTTACAGTCTATCGTTTAGTTTAAAAATCCCCAAGGTCATACGTATTGTGGGGATTGACCAATCAGAGAAGACGCTGCCAACCTCTCACTTAAAAAGAGAAATAAAATCCGTACCACAATAACTGCTGTAGGGAGAAAACCTTCTTCCGGCAATCGTTCACTTTGTTTGTGGTTCTTCGTTTGATTACATCGTTTTGAAAACTACTTTCAAATTAATCTTAAAAATGATATTTTAAATAAAACTCCACAAAAGAAACGTAAAAAAACATCGCCAAGAAAATACGGGTAAATAACCTGATTTGTTTACATAGTTTTTTCCCGCTCCTTTCTTGCAGGATTTTTTTCTTAAGAATCAGTGGTGTCTAAACTGACCTGTCAAGATTTTTAAACTAAACGATACTGTAGTATTTATGCTAGAAATTTGAAACTTTGCTCAAAAATCAATCTTTAGGTCTATTTGTGCTGTTTGGAAATTAATTTTTATATTACATCAATGACCGAAAATAATGACTCAGCAAAATTTGGAAAATTCATGAAAAGCAGAAAAATGTTGTCATCGATTTGCTGTTTTATGTGCATTTTGTTATATACAAGATCATTATATGTGCCAAGTTACATTTCTTTATCAGCATTAGTTCAATTTTGATCGAATGACTAACTTAATTTTAATGACTTGTATAGGGTAATTAAAAATTTGAAAAAAAATATTCCCAGAAATAAAACTTGGCTCAAAAATCAATCTTTAGGTCTATTTGTGCTGTTCGGAAATTAATTTTTAATTAAAATTTAATTAAAACAGTATAGAGTAAACAGTGTTGCTAGAGTGTTGCTCTAGTTAATATTGTACTACACAGCGGTATTTACTCGTCTGACGTCACTTAAGCAGTCAAGGCTGTTTTCCCGCCAAAAGAACATGTTTCAATATATTTTTTGTTTTTTTTGCTGTCTCATCAAAAGTATAAGTTTTTTTACTATAATATTTTACAGGGTGTTTTTTGTATGACATGCTTAGAGATAATGCAATAAAAAAAATTGTGCTAATACTCTATTGCATAAGTATAGTTTTTTTAATGTTGATAGTCCAAGAATGGGATAATAAAAAAATATATTTTTTTCTATCCTGTCTGTCTATTATATACTAATAAAACCAAACATTGTTAGTAATTTATCATATTAAAATATCAGTAAAAAATTCACAAGAGCTTTTTGTTCCAATTATGAACTGATAAATTAAATTTTTATTTAATAATAAAACTGATTTTTCAATTGTAATTGAAAAATAAAGGGCGTTTCTTTCTTTCTTTCTGATAAAGGGGAATTTGAGCATATAGTTATAATTTTATTAATATGTAATATCTTTAATAAAAAAAAAAGAATTAATAGAGTTTAATTAATTGGGTAGAGTAATACGGTGGTAGTAATTACAACACCGGATGATGCCTAAAATCATATTCACTAGAAATAACAGAAAGGTGATATATTTATGTACTTAATTTTAACAAAAATAATTAAATACTAGCAATTACCCCTGTGATATTTTACAAAACATTATGCATATTAATAGAAGAATAACTATTTATTCAAATTCCTGGTATAATAATATCTAAATTTAAATGAAAAGTAAGGTAATCGATTAAATGTTGATATTTTTACTGAAATTCAAATGGGTCTGTCTAAAACCTCTTAGATCCCGTAAAATTACAACAATTTTTAACAAAGCAACTCTATTAATAAATAAATTGAATGAACTGTTGGTAACTTGTAATTACTTATTTTTTAAGTTAAAAGGGATACAGCTCAAAATCTTGATAAATATAGTTTTAAGTTTAGTTAATATTGTTAAAATACATTAACAAATACCATACAATAACACAAAAATTATTGTTCTCACATATGATAAAATTGATTTACCATATATCATACCTGCCAGATCATTATTTTACCATATTTTACTCGGTCTTTTTGGAGGAGCAAAAAATGAAGCTTAGAGTAAAATTCTTCTTGCCCCAGATTCCTTACAGAACACAGCAGTATGATTCTGGACTTGCCCAAACATATTTCTTACTCCTAGTTACTCTATTGTACATTGGAGTAATGTGCCGAAAAAACCTATCGAGTCGATTAACTGGAAATCTTTTTATGACTTTAGTGCACTAAATTGACATAATGCTTAATATGAGTTTTGGTAGAACTTTATGCGAGTTAACCTCCCCTGAAATAAAGCCTTGTAGATGGGTAACAAATATAGAATTAGAGGTGTAAATTCCATTGCTTTTTATATTTATTTTTTATGTTATTGGCCAAAATATTTAAAAAAGTTTGTTGTGAAAAAGTTGCTCTGTCAAAATTATGAATTTTTACCTCATAAAAATCAAATTAACAAAACATATAATTCAATAATGAAATATATTGCTAGTATTCAATTAAAGAATAAAAATCATACAAAACTAAGCTGCAAAGCTGCTGGCATTTTCTAGGCTTTTAAAGAGACTAATTAAAGTAGCCTTATATAGTGTTTAGAAACGTAGTTTCCGTATTGCATCATTAATGCCTCCCTACAGTCATAATTTGTTAAGTTTTAATCAACCTTAAGTTATAACACCCTTGAAATTAGGTCACACAATAATTCTGAGGCCCAGTGTAGTAAGACAAGTAATACCACCTTAAGCTTTGAGTGATAATGACATTCTTATATAAGTAAATTGAGTCTAAAGTCATTAAATTATCAATGACTTCAGCCACTTGACTAGGGATCAAGTTTAGTGATCAATAGACTCTAGACTTTGGATCACTATTTTATTCTAAAGTCAAGCATAGTGAGACCAAGGTAGCAGTCCCAAATAATAATCAGCATAGCAACCCCCAAATGATATTGAGCATAGCAAGCCCCAAATGATAATGAGCATAGCAAGCCCCAAATGATAATCAGCTTAGCAAGCCCCAAATGATAATCAGCTTAGCAAGCCCCAAATAATAATCAGCATAGCAAGCCCCAAATGATAATGAGCATAGCAAGCCCCAAGTTGTGAGGAAAAGTACCGAGGTACTCAGTACCTGATTTTTGACTCTATTTTTTAACTTCTCATAATAAGATGTAATTGTTAATACTGTATTTCAGACACCATATTTTTACTCTTCCCCGTTTATACCTTGTATAGGAAAAGTATTATGTTTGCCAAAAAATCAATCTGAAACCGGGTTGTCATTGGAGTTATCCGTTTTAGGCACTGTAGCTTCCTGTGTATTTAGGCTAGAGAGTTGAAACTATGTACAAAAATCAGTCTATAGGTGTAGTTTTGCTTTTCGGAAAATCATTTTTTCATTAACCCACAATAATGGCTTAGCAAAAAATTTTGAAAATTTATAAAACCGGGAAACATTTTGCGATCAAATTGAGAATTGACAAGTATGTAGCCATATATAAGACTCTCATATGTATTAATTTTCATTTCATTATCGGCATTAGTTCAATTTTTATCAGATGACTTGTGTATGTTTTTAAAAATTGTAAAAAAAAATAGTTGAAATTTGGTGCAAGTGTATACCTTTACGTAATAAATAAGTACACTAAATTTTGGTTTCAATAAAACAATTATATCCATGTGTTGATATATAACGGATGAATTTACTGTCTGAGGACGAGCAAAGCGAGTCCAAAATAGGGAGGATGAGTGTAGCGAATCCGATCTGATGAGATAAAGTTTCGAGGTGCTCCACACCTGATTTTTTTCACATTTTTCATATTTTTTTTTTCATTACACGGGATATCAAAATGGCGTCACTTTAAACTCTTTCACTAAGAAGTCTTTCTCATAATGTCATGAAGTTTTCTTTGTCTAGCACAGTTCCTGAGATATTTAAATTAATAAATTTGCTTTTTTTAAATTACAAAATTATATGCGCCTATAATTTAATTTCTAATTTGTAGGGAAGCCTTTTTCCATGTTTAACAGCTTGTTTTTTTGTTTTATTTATACAATTTTATGCAAATTATGGATTTTTAAATTATTTTGTTAAATGATAAAATAAATTATCATGGAACATAAGAGGCATTGTTCTTACATGGGGAGTATTTCTATTGGTCAGTTTAGTATTCTACTTAACATTTTGATATAACGGATGGTAGCACTGGTTTGAAAAATTGTTATTCTGTCCTAATTCAACTGAGACTGGGCTAGGTTTCAAGCTGACTATAGACATAGGTAGCAGTCATTCTATTTCTTAGGTAGGTTGTAAATGATCATGATAATGAAAATACCTGTAGGTCATGGATAATTGTTGTCCATGATGAGTTGCAACAAAGAATAGTCTCTCTATAAAACATTAATATATTCAGATCACTTTCAACCTAATATGAGGCCAGCATCAATGTCTGTACAAATAAGTTTAAATAATAAAAAATAAAGACATTCAAAAGTTGCAGAACTGTAAAAACCAATAGAAATAAATAAAATGTTGGTTACAGTTCTACTTCTGTGTATTTTGCCAAAGTTATTAATTATGAGAAATGTTGTGTTTACAGTTTGTTCCTCTGATCAGCAGCCATGGATGTGTTTATACTGCGGTGTTGTTCACTGTAGTAGATATGTATGCGGCCACGCTTTAAATCATTCCGAGAGCCACTCCGAACACAATGTCTGCATGGATTGTGAAAATTATGCTGTTTATTGGTAATAGCAACTTTTAAATAATTATTTATACCAGTTAAATTTATAATTTTTAGTGAATTTTTTAAGGAAAATTATGCTTATGAGTTTTTGTTACAGAAGTAGTGGGGGAGAAGGGACTCGATCACCTTTCCAAAGTTCAAGAAAATATATTTAACATTTAGAATTAGAATGTCAGGCAGATTTAGAATAAATAATAATTTACATTTATCTATTCTATTAACTTTCAAAAACTTATATTAGAACTTTCTGTTGAATATAATTTTATCCCCTTCACATTAAAAAATATCCTTCAGTCTGGGCGCTTCCTATAGATCTACCTCACCCTCATACACGAGAGATCAAAGTTTTGGGGGTTTACTCAGTTGGTTTGAGTATCAGGCATTTTCAAGATTATCCAGGGATACTTCTAGTCTCAATTTGTCCAGGTTCAAATCTGAGTCTAACCACATATTTTCACACTAAGTTGTGGGCCTAGGTATGTGAAATTCTCTGTAAAATGAGAGCAGATCTGATTCTCAAGAGGTTGAATAAATGTTGGGTGGTCTTGAAAATGAAGACCTCACTTAATTTCAGGCATGGTAATTGGCAAGTTCATAGATAATTGCTTGAGAAGCAAACATCACTTGGAAAACGGTGATGTGGATACACTATTTTCCCCACGCTGTCAACTAATTATAACCGGTGCTGTACTATGTATTCAATTATTAAAAAATTCAATTTTAAATATAAGTGTTTTCTATTAAAGTTAGTATACCTTTAAATTGAATCGTTAATGTATCGTTTTGTAGCTATTCATGTGATGACTATGTGGTAAATGATACTAAAGATGGAGTATTAGAAAGGATCAAGGAAATGTTTATCAGAGTCTCTCCTGACAGTCCAATATCATGGCATATAGACAGCCCTTCACCTCACAACCTTAGACCTAGAGCTAGGAAAAGGTAACTAAAAATGATCAAGGCGATTTACAATATTTCATACATTTATTTATTACATTACATTCTTTATATTTACAATATTTGCTCTTAAAATGCTAATTTTATTAAGAAACCCCTTTGGGGATGGAATTTACCCTCAGATGTTTAAAGTGTTATTAAGTAACATTATTAGGGGGTCTTGGTAGTAGTAGTAATATGGGGGGGGGGGTACAATACACATTCCATGGGGGTGGTACATACACATGCGTGACCAATACACATTCTGTGTATTGGTTGCGCACCAGGGGTTCATGGTGGTGTAATGGTGTACCTGCCACCCAGACAGCCCCGGTTCTATCCCGTTTGGGGCCTCTAGGATTTTCATTCGAGGGATGGAAATCCTTTCACGCGGTGTCCTTGGAAAAGGATGTTAAGCTGGTGGTTTCAAGCCTGTGCGATGTCAGGTAATCGTAAAAAATCCTTAACCCTAAATGAACCTGAGTTTTAGCAAACTTTAGAACTCTCAATAGTTACTTATATGAAATATATATAAATGTTTCTGCCTTATGGTTTCAAGAGCAGGAAGGGTTAGTCTGGCAGTGGGGCATATGTTGTTTCTAGTTAAAGCTATAGAAACTTATAATTAAGCCACGGCTTTTTTGTGGATTAGACGCAAAATGCCTGCGCACTAGGATTCATAAGGTAGAACACTATATAAGGGAATTAGCAAAAAGGGGCCAAAATGTGGCCTATTTGCTTGGTGATCTCACCTCTCTCTAATTACTATCACTATTACTATATTAAATCAATGCCTTTTTCTAGTCACAACCATAAAATTTAGTTTTGTACTTCTAAACATATCGAGACATGTGCCAATTACTTTGATATTTATTATCATCAACTTATTTACAGATCACATTCGAACGATAGCAGTAGTACAGCAAGTGGTGAAAACCGGAGCGATTGTGGTGCAAGCGATAGAAAAATATCCAAACAACAAAAGTCAAAAGAATATGTAGATAAAAAACAAAATGACAAAACTAAAAGAGAAAAGAAGGTGGTGGGTCTTAGGAATTTAGGAAATACTTGTTTCATGAATGCTGTGCTCCAGTCACTTAGGTAATATTTTTATTTTATTTTTTCCTTACTTGTGGATCTACCATTTCTTCAAGCATTTATGTCAATTGAGATGAAACCAGTCTTAATAGATCCTGGAGATCCAAAAAGATAATTATATAATTAAAATATTAGGCCACCAAAGTTGATAAAACATTATTCCTCCCTCACCGTCAAATATTTTTAGTAGTAGAGGGTGTGTACATGAGCAGAATAGCACTGTGATAAGTAGTCTGGAAGTGAGACAGCTTCCAGTAGGTGCCATAACTGTACTTACCCCTACTATAGTCTCCCAAGAGAGAGACTAGATACTCCCCCACCCCTCTACAACCCCTATTGTAGCATGCACTCTACAAACGGCAGGTATTTTTCAGTGATGCCACATTAAACCACTTTATTCAACACAGACAATTAAAAGAATGCATGCAATAGATAATAATTAAAATTTATTTTAAATTTAATTTACTTAAATTAAGACAAAATAGTGGAAAAATAATCTAATATTTATGTAGGATTGTAATTATTAGGAAAAATAAAAAAAATGATGTCATCAATATACACTTACGCTTAGAATAATACTTTATATAGAAGGAGCACTACTGATAACACGAAAGCCGGTTGACTGGTGCAACTAAGTAATGCTGCCACCCTAACAATATACAATTTCTAAAAAAAAGTTGGCAATACTTCCGGTTGCTGAATTATTATGTTTATTATTAATTAATGATTGATCATTCATAAAATACTGATATAAATATCGGTGCAATACAATATTTAAAGCATTTTAGATTGTAGTTTATCGTATTTATTAAAATTATATATAATAAGTAGTCCTCGTCAACTAAATGTAGATTCTTGTATTCCGCCACCCTTTTGCCATCTAAGACCAGTTTTATTAAATATTCAGCAGGTGTTTTAAGTTATTATATTTGTTCTTTACGATCTTTCTTCATTAATAGATATTTATGACAAATATTTAAAATAAGTTTTGTTGTCAGGTTGGCAGCATTACTTAGTTGCACCAGTCAACCGGCTTTCGTGTTATCAGTGGAATTACATTGTGTTTACGGCCCTGTGCTCCTTCTATATATAGTATTATTCTAAGCACTTACGGCACCTAGCTACCCAAGGAATGATAAGAGCTGTTGTATCATCCCTCTAAGTATTATTCTCTTTGTGTGAAGCATTTTGTTTGACCTGTAATGGTCTTAACAGATCTGTAAGGGAAAAACTTAACTCCGGTCTTCATCAATATCTCTCAGTCTGGCCTTTTCAAAGACATACTTTATTTTTTGTTAATTATTTATTTATTTGTTTGTTGTGTGTATATATGTGTGAGTATGTATGTATGCATAGATATATAGATGAATATTGTAATAATAAGGAAAAGAACAAATAAAATTCTATAAAAATAAATATAAGATATTGAGAAGAAACTCGAGGCAGAGCCCTCACTGTAGATGAGCTTTACATGTACTGAGAGCTCTCATCAAATTAAAAACGTTTGAGAACAACTAAATTTTAATATTAATCTTGTGTTATCAACATAAAAGAATCATGTTTTTGTACATATTATTTTTGGTGAAAATAAAGAAATTATTATTATTATTATCATAAGTTTTTTCGTTGTTTATTTGTAGTAATATCGAAGAATTCTGTGTATATTTCAAAAAGTTGCCGTCACTAGAGAGTATAACTAAGTCGCAGAACGGTTCTAGAAGTGCCAAAGTCTATCAGTCCCGGTCCATAAGGGAATTAAACGAAGCTATCGTCGCCGAGGAGTTGAGAAAAGTTTTAATTAGTCTTTCAGATCAGTCGCAGAAGGGAGCCATATCTCCCGAGTCACTGTTCCTTGTTATATGGAAAGTCGTTCCAAGATACAGGTAATATTTTGTTATTAGTTTTTCTTTACTTGGTTTTGTTGAACCTAATGAGGTAGTTAAGTGACCCTCGTTATTTTCAAAGTAACAAAATAAGATGGTGTTAATTTAGTTTTATAATTATCTTTAAAAGAGCATAATTTAAAATGCAAACCCATAACATCTGTGGTGTCAAAGATATATACTGACACTTAAAGGTTGGTTTGAATGCTGACGCTTAAAGCTCAGTATATTAATACTGACTCTTAAAGGTCGGTATATTAATTCTAATTATTTTGTAATTACTATGTTAATTCTTACCAAGTCTATATGTGAAATATATTTTTTGAATAAAAAAAAAAAAAAAATCTTAAAGGTCGGTGTATATATACTGTTGATTGTTTTTCCAGAGGTTATCAACAGCAAGATGCGCACGAATTTCTAAGGTATATGTTGGACAGACTACACACTGAGCTGTTGCACCTGCTGCCTGATTTTACCCTCAGAGATTCCCTGTATATTTCACATAAAAACAAAACATCTGTAGTCACTTCCGTCTTTGGAGGAACTCTGCAGAGTGAGGTAATATAACCTTTAATAGTTACAGCTAGTAATTAAGGGACTTTCTAAATGCTGTTTATTATCTTGAAAAGGAATACCCTTGCATTCCTTTAATTTGCCCTAAATTGCTTTGTCAATATTTGACAAAGCAATACTTGTTTAGAACTGTGTAGTTATAAATAATTTATTTTTAAAGCATTGAAAAATATAAAATTATTCTGAAAGCTCGTTAAAATTACTTTTTTATATAAATCATTTCTAATTATTTTGAATAATTTAGATTATTAAGTAGTAGTAAGTAATGTGGGGGGTGGTAGTAACTACCAGGCAAGTAGGCCACGTTGTTGGACCCTTTTGCCAGCTCCCTAAGATAGTGTTCTACTCCTTTTAATTTCAAGTGTAGGTATATTTCATTCCAGAGGCCCGTGCTGGGATTGAACCCATGACTAAAGTCCATTCATTCTGTGTATTGGCCGCGTATCTTAACCACTACACCACGGGTGACTCCTTAGATTATTAAAGTAATGTTGTCAAGATCTGAAAGCAACACTGCTGATTTTGTCTTTGAGTCTAAACACTTTGACATGGGATTTTTAATTTATTTTTTATAAACATTTTTTCACTTATAACCAGCAGTTTTTATGTTTTGACTAAATTTTAGTAAGAACTGGATATTTATGAAAAAATCACTTGTTGTCAAATGAATTGTTTTATTTATGAAGAACAGTTTTGTAGAACCCCTCGTAAAAGGATTAGCAGTTGAGGTTTGTTTAGAACCCAAACCTTTTTATGAAATGAGTGACTTGTTTGAAACCTCACACTCATAAAGTGCGACAGGTTCTCCTCCTGTGATTATTTATCAATAATCTCTTCAAACTGGCTTTTTAATGAACTTTGTGTATAAATTGTTTTGAATGCAGGTTCGATGTTTGAACTGTGGCACAGAAAGCAAGAAACATGATCCTTTCCTAGACTTATCACTTGACATTCCTGAGAAATGCCAAGTCATTCCACAGAGACACACTAGATCTCAGGTTGCTGGACTCAAAGAGGCAACCCCTGATACCACTCCACCTTGTCACCTCATAGGTAATGATAAATTGGTTCAGAATCAAAATATGTGCCGTAGTTATTTAGAACCTAATTTTGAAAAGTCTTTGTGGTTAGGTTTTAATCTTTTCAGAGCTAGTAAATTGAAGTCATCGTAGCTCGGATTGTAAAAATTGTATATCATATTATAATACGACACACGGCTAAAATCAATTGACAGCGCGCTAAAAAGCTGTGAGGGTAAGAATTCTATTGGTTCAAACCGTCCACGCTCCTTCCCCCTCTACCTCTTGCCAACCTTGGTATAAAAAATACCTTTTTCGTAAATAAAATCATAAAAAGGCAACACTGGTGTTAAATATTTGTAACCTCGTGTTGCTTTTAATTCCCTCATTGTGCATATTGATCTGTTTGAGTTCGTTTCGTTTCATTCCAATCTGTTCAATTCATTCAATTATTGCGTTGTAATATGATCTGAGTGCCTATATTTGACGCATGGACAGTTTTGACTTTTTTAAATCATTAATGCATATTGTGTCATATTATTTTTATAATAATATAAATGCTTTCAATTATACAAACTTGACACAAAAAAAAAACAATTTGTTTTGGAAAAGATTAATTATAGCTGACGATTTATTTAAATCATCAAACTTTTATCATAGAGCTATTATGATCCATTGTCATTATGTAATTAACAACTTTAACTCTACCTAATTCATACTTCCCGAACAAATTTAAAGCAACACTTAGTTGGTAAATTTATAAGATACAACAATATTCCTAGTTAAAAAAAGTAAATAATTTTAAAAAATAAAAAAAATATGATATCAAATAAAAATAAATTTATTTTTATTTATTTATTTATTATTTATTACATTATTAGTTTATACATACATACTATAAATAAGTCATAAAGTTTGACAAAAATTTAGACACTTTACAATTTTTGATTATTAACTTCAGAGCCTTGAAACAGGAGGCTCTTAGTCTCTTATATTATACAATTTTTCCTAATTGATTCACATATTATTTATTTATGTAGTTAAAATATATAAAATTTAATAAAAGAAAATAGAAAAAAAAGTATAAAATACTAATACTAATAATAATACTAGTAATACGCAAAGTAATATAAAAAAAATACATTACTAAAAAAGAAAAGAAAACAATTTTTGCATACATAAATTAAACAACATAAAAATAAAAGAAAATTTATGAAATAGTTAGCCAGTTCTTAATTTCAGATTTGAACTTGTTGTAGTATTTTAGATCAACAATATTTCTTATGTGATCTGGTAAGAGATTGAATAAATTAAGTGCTACCATACTGGCATGTCTCTGTAGTAGGTTACTATTGCAAGTACAAATAGCTACTTTTTATTTTGTTTTACTTCTTGTTGATAATTGGTCAATATATTGTTTGTCATTCTTAAAATAGTATAATAAAACTGATTTTTTAAATAATTGAGATAAGTTAAAGACAGGAAAATTTTTTAAATAAATCCTCTGTAGGATATAGTATTGGTTTTTAAGGATAATTTTAATGATAGCTTTTGTGCAATTTCAAGAGGAGCTAAGTTTGACGGGTAAGCAGAACCCCAAGCAATGATACCATAGCTGAGTATAGACTCTACTAGTGCATAGTATACTTGTCTCATCACATTTATGTTGCAAAATTGTCTTATACATCTAAAGTAGTAAAAATATTTTCTTGATTTCTTACATAATGAATCTATATGATGTTTCCAGCTCAGCCTATTATCAATAATTACTCCGAGATATTTTATATATTCTACTTTTTCAATTGAGGGGCAGTTACATTGTTTGGAATTTTGATTTAAACTACACTTACAATCATGACTTTTTATATGACTAATGGAATTTGGTTGACCTGATTTACTATGGGAGAAAGTTATAAATTTGTTTTTTTTAGTATTAAGATAGAGTAGATTGGAGTGCAGCCATTTATTAACTAGTTTAAGACCATGTTCCGCTTTTTTTAAGGCTTCCTCCCAAGTATCTCCATAAAAAATAAGCATGTATATTATTGTAGAAATAATAAAATTCAAACATAACCTGACTTACAGGGTTGCCAGATAGGGAATTTTTTGTTACTTAAAAGAAGGGATTTTGTGTTAAAAAAGAGGGTTGAAAGCATTGAGATTTTGGCGGGCTGTCAATTGACTTTAGCCGTGTGTTATACTTTACAAGACTGTGAAGAAGGTATTTTTTTCACTGTGGTGACTGTATTTACTGTCGAAGCGGAAGTAAAAAGCTATTCCCAGGCATGCAGCATATGCTATTTTTCACATGTAGGTAATTGTAAAATTTGCTTGGACACTTCTTTCTTCTTTTGATCGCCTCGTTGGCCAAAAAATTCAATTCTGGTGGCGTTTTTTCTATGTCTGAATTACTATCCATGATTATTAACACTTTATAATAAATAATTAATAACTTACTTTCTGAAAAAATCAAAACTTCATTAACAGAAATGTTCTATTATTTATTTGATTAACAAAAAAAATTATAAAGAAGGAAGGTAATATTGTGACCTTGTTGTGAACTACTTTAGTATGACACAATTAAAATGAGTTGACAGTGTGTCAAAATAATATTGAGGACCCAATGTGATTGGCCCGATATGCAATTATGGGCGTGGTTTAAAATCCTGGACTATCTTAATTGGCTCCCTCACTGTATTTTCCCATGCTGTCTACTGATTTTAACAGTGACGACATTAACATGCATGATTAATCTTCTTTTTTTCGATTTAAATATCTTGAAATGTTAAATAATAATTTTAGTTTTGTAGTTTAATAACTTCATATGCGTACTAGTATTTTTATGTATTGTTGTTCTTGAGATACTTCTTACAGTTGAAATATAGCTGCGACTGTGTATTGTTTAACAATTTGTTAATTTTTCAAAATCAATTTCTTTTATAAATTTAATAAATTCGTGCCGAAAGTCTTTGTCTAAAAGTAAGTTTTTATTATTTGAAGGAGGCCAAGAGAATCCTTGACTAGTCCGTAGTATCATGAGTGAGCACCTTATGTTATCAAGCAAAGGACAAGTGAACAGTACATGGTCAGATGTCTGTTGGCTTGTATTGTCGCAACTACATTCTCTTATGAAAGAGAAGGGGTAGAGCTTTAAACACAAGCACACCCAGACCTCACTACTCCCTCTAAGGCAAGGTTGCTGTCAAAAAGGCCTTGTAGAGCTCCAAGTACAGGAATGCGCGGGGTTCACGAAGAGGCCCCTAGCGCCGGAGCTTTGGAGCAGCAAAGAGGCCAAAGGCCTCTTGTTTTATTCTCAACAGGGTCACTTTGTTATATGGCTAATCGATTTAGCTCATAATCTCCTTTATTAAAAACCTTTGCCAATACAAGAAAACTCAACTACTCAATGCTTTTCCTATGTTTTCAAGTATTTTCTTATTGATTTAAAATTCTAGTTTATTAAAATGACTCATGGAATTTACTATTCTGTTTAGATTGTCTAACTAGTTTTATTGAAGTAGAAGAATTAGCTGATACAGAGTTATATTATTGTAATAATTGTAAGAGTAAACAGAAATCTACTAAAAGATTTTGGATTCGAAGGCTACCCAATGTAAGTTGATCTTCTCTTTTTTATATTGTTTTTAATATATTCTATATAATCACTTATAAATGAATATATATATATATATATATATATATATATATATATATATATAATATATGTTTTGTGTGTGTGTGTGTATTATATGTGTGTGTGTTTGTATGTATATGTATAAATACAATTATTATATTTTAAAGGTTCGAATAAAATAAGATATAAATTAATGACTGCACACAATTTTTGAAAGTAAAACTATATTTTTATAAAACCTTTATGGATAAATAAGTGCTTTACCTTTTAAAAAAATAATAATAATTTAGTAACTTGTAGTAATGCCAGGAAGTAAGAATTTTGTAGAATATTTGCCAAGCTTAAGGAACAAGGATTATTAAGTTTTAAAAACATTCATTTATTATTTTTTCTTGATTTAATATTTTTCTATCTATTTTAATTCATATATTAATCTATTATATTAATTTAATATATTATCTCTATTCAGTTTTATTAATTTATAGCATTTATTAGTGAAATCCCTTTGAGAAAAAATTCGCTAATGGGATACGCGTCATGGCAGGAGTCAAACCTTGGGTGACAACAAAATCCATTTCAGTTTCAGAGGTCCTTGTAGCTGAGCAAAATTTTCAAAAAATTGGCAAAATTTAGGGTTAACATTTCTTGCCATGAAAAAGTTCATTATTTATGTTTTTGGGACACTAAATCAAATGGAACTGGTCCAAAGTCAATACAACCACTCTAAGTGACCAAGAAGTAATAACAAAACATAATAAATTACCAGAAACTAAAATTACGGTTGATGAAAATTAGATTTCGAGTAGGGTGTTGTTTTCTGTATTTTTGGGCTCTAAATCGAATAAATCCGGTACAAAGTTGATACAGACTCTTAAAGTGACCAAAAGGTCTAAAAAACCTTGGTCAATAACTGTAAACCTAAAATATGGTCGCTAAACAACACATTTCAAATGGGCAGTCGTTTTCCATGTTTTTGAGTTGAATGAGAGTGGTCCGGAGTTGATACTACCACTCAATCAAATACTACCAAAGTATTTGGGTTTAAATCCTGGTAGGGAAAATAATTTTTAATAGTTTTTTTTACATTATATAAGTTTATAACTACAAAATAATTCTGGCGTGTTGGTCCCCATGACGGGCGAATTTCCTTTGCCATGCGTGTTTCTATGCTTAACAATCCATTTGTTGCTTGATGATCCCGTTTATGCTTTATAACTTGAGCAATTACTCAATTTATCAAGCACTACTCTTAATCATTTTCTGTATTTTCAAAGGAAATGTGCTAAAACCTTAAAAGTAACCAACAATGCAACCATCTGAGCGTTAAAATAGTGCAAGTAATGGTGTGCATTGCCAATTTTAGAGGCATAGTTTTGTATAACCAACAGGATAATTATGCGCATTTCCTTTGAAAAATACAGTAAAAATGAGTTATGCTTAAAAATGAGTGCTTGATAATTTAGTAATTGCTCAAGTCGACAATCCTGAATGGATTGTTAAACATGAAAACATGCATTCCAAAAAGAAAATATGTCCGTCATGCAAACCACAATTTTGTAAGGAGTTATGGAGACTCAGTGTCTTCGATGTGCCTTCAGCTCATGCCACTCAAATGCTTGTTATGGATTTCTTTTATGTTCTTTAATTTTGAGATCCTATTTTTATAGCAAAAAATTTACTTAAAAATAAATTTCCTTTTCTATTTTAAAGTTACATTTAAAAAAATATTCCTTTGTATTTTTAAGTTGTGTTTGAAAAAATAAATATCATTAAGTCTAATCAACAACACCTGGTAATATATTTGAGTGAAATGTATTTTTGTGGCAGGTATTATGTTTGCACTTAAAACGTTTCCGATGGAATAATTTCTTCCGTACTAAGATCGACACAGAGATAGCATTTCCTATTCGAGCCCTAGATATGAGTCAATTTGTATTGAGAGAGTCAAGGGATACTCGAGGCTGCAATACACGTCTGTCTGATAGCTCAACTAATCTGTATGATTTAGCAGCGGTTGTTGTTCATCACGGTGGAGCATCTGGATCCGGACATTATACTGCTTTTGCTATTAATGATGGTAGTATTTTTTTGTTCATATTTCAATGTACCTATGTAGATTACATAAAACTGGATACTAAAATATATTTATGGAAATAGGATGTTGAGGAGAGACTCTCCCTTCCAATCTTTCGCTACACCCCCTGCAGAAATCCTCATTAGTGAAGTTTTCATTTGTTTTAAAACTAAATGGAGATTCGTCTAGTCTCAAGTTCTAGCTCAGGGGCTGTTTCAATTCAGAATTCAAAGAGATAGTTGTCAGGTTGGCAATACCAATGGCGGGAAAACAAAAGGGTGATCAATTTTTTTCATAGGATTAGCATGGGATCAGATCAAAATTTTTAATTTATTTCTTTCTTGTAACTTAATTGGTGATACATGAATTAAAAATAAATAGACTGACCAACGGTGCTAGAATCAGGCTCTTATCATTGCAGAATTGGATTAGTTTGTTTTTAAGCAGGTATTTACTGATATCCTGGTTATAAAACACCGTTTTAATCTGTGCTTAAAATATTTGTTTAATATTAAATATATTAAACAAAAAGTAACACTTCATAACATAAATGAAATAAAACCCTTGGACTCAAGATAAATAAACGGTGGCAACATATATGGGATTGCTTAAGAAACAATAAACTTAAATCTGTCAAACCTATAATAGGAGAGTGGAAGGCTTGCTATTGACTAAACCGACATGAGGAGTCTGTCCTCTGTAGATTAAGACTTTGTCACACTTGACTGACTCTTCTTAACTATCTGCTTTTGACAGACCAAGAACTGCCAAAAAGTCAACTTTGCAACAACATACTTACTATCAAACATTTTCTAATCGACTATACTAAACTGACACGAACCATAATAAATCATAAAATTCCCACAAACTTACCTTTTAGGGGATAGCAAAACCAATATCAAAAACTTATTTAATTATCTAAAAGAAACCTTGGCTCAAATTTGAACCTTATTAGGAATCAATCCTTTTTCTTATTTATATATATTTTTTCTGTCTTTCATTTACCCCTGTTTTTTTAAAACACCCATTCTCTTGTTCTGTTCTCAATTTTAACCCCCCCCCCCCCTAAAGTTAAATCTTAATTAGTTAACTAAGCAAACTTAAGTTTTTCTTATACTGTCTATCTAAAACTGTCCCAATTAATGTAAAAAAAAGTTCAAATGCAAAATATCTCTACCTCTATGTTGGTTTTCTTGTTTGACCAATGTTAATCATAGTTGTTGCATGAAGCTAATAATGTCTCATTAAGCCCCTCAATAAATAAATAACATTGAATAGGAAGGTTGAAAAATATCATCTTATGAGTTACATATAAAATACATTACATATAAAATCCTTGTTACAGCTAATTTAAACGATTTCATCAATTTTTGTGAGTTCATGCAAACTAAAATTATTCAAAAGTAAAATTAATTAGCAATAAATAAATTTAAACACTATATTGAGATTTTCACTTTCTTATCAGGTTATTTAAAAACTCGTGACAACCCATTTAAAAGATTTTTTCCAATGAAAGAGTAAGTATGAACACCCTAAAATTAATTAAAATAAACCACTTCAAAGAGAAATTTAAAGTTAAATCTTTAAAAATTAGAAAAAAAGTTTAAGAAACCCATATACATATTACAAAGTTGATCCCCTTTTTGCTATCAATTTCTTATTAGTGGCAGTGGCGCTGCTATGGATGGCTAAAAAAATTGGGTACGAAGTTCTCTTTGAACTTTTCCTTATCACATTGGATTCACTATGCTCATCCTCTCCTTACTTCAGACTCACTTCGCTCGTCCTCAATAGTAAATTAATTTCATCCGTTTCATTTCTAGCAGTCACCCATCCAGGCACAAACATGCTGAATGCAGCTTAACTTTTATAATCCACAAAAATCATGACACTTACTATGTTCAGTGGATTTAATATACTGTGTGTAGGTAGTAATTTATATAAACTTATAAATAGATAGCAAAAAAATTGGGTATGGGTGACCGCTGAGAATGAAACGGATGCACTTAATATTTGAGGAGAAGCGCAGTGAGTCCGAAGATATGCTGCAGTGTAACTTTGGCAAATTGTATATTCTGATAGCAAGCAAAGCGAGTTGTGAGCGTAGCGAATCCGATGTGGAGAGGAAAAGTTTACCTTTTTTCTATTGTTTTTAGCTTTAGTTGTGTAAGATTACTATTTTTATAGTGATTACTGATGGTAGTTTTTTGATCAATTTCATTTCAGCTCAAACCTACTTTTGGCTCTTACATTATCATTTATTAAGTTAATTATAATTTTTTACAAATAATATCTGGCACTCTTTTTTTCTTTTTATATTTTTAATTCTGAATCAAATTTTGTTTTTGTATGTATAGTATCTGTTTTTAAGAGCAAGTTGCTGTATAGCCAATGGAGTTCTGTTATTCATTCATTCTTTTGCATAAGTAATCTTTCAATATAAATCTCTTGTGTTATATGCTTAAATATGATGTCAGATTAGGTTGAAATAATCTTTTGTATTAAAAAGTCTCAAAACATAAAGAACATGACTTGTATAATTTGTTATTATTTTTAAAAATGGCTAAAAAGATATTTTAAAAGACAAAGTTTCCTATGCTATAGTTTGTATCTTGTGTAGGTCTGTCAACTCTTAGCAGCTTGTAGTAACTATTTACTTAAATTTGGTCATTTTGTTACCACTTTTTGTAACGTGTAGCGTAATTTTTTTTTAATTAATAATTTTAATTAATAATTCTTAAGTAAAATAGAATGTTTTAAAAACTACAGTAATTCCTTAAACATTTGATACCAATATCAGTACATTTTGGTAATTTTTCACCAAGGTGATTTTCCACATATACCATAGATTTATTTACTAAACAAACAAGATAAAACGATTATTTTTAATAAAAATAATAACAAGGACTTAGCTAAAATTACTGATGTACGGTGATATTGGTTTCAAATATCGTAGGATTTATTCAAAATGTTCTATTTTATACTATGCTTTTCTATAACTTTTCAAAGTTATAAAAAGTGGTTTCCAAATTACCATATTTAGGTTAATTGTTACCTTATATAATGGTATCTTCTAACTCTGGTAAGAAGATACCAGAGTAGAGACTATTTCCAAAAGTCTAGGACCATATTTACCATTAATGTTATGGATTTAATGTGGGTTGATCTGAAATGTTCCACCGGGTGTGAAATATTAAGGTGTCCCAGATAAGGTATGGATAATAAAAATGTTTTTAATGTCGACAGTTATAAGACTCATAATAGTCTTATAACAATAAAACAGTAAGTTGACTGTTGCAGTAAGAAAAGACTCAAAACCTAGCTTTTTAACGCTTCACCTGCACTGATGACCTTTCGTTGGTTAAAAGCCAATTATGCTTTAATTTAAATAAACATTACGTCAGTGCAGAGACTTATTTTATTATTCTGATGTTTTAGAGACTTAAAATTTTGTTCATATGCTCAGAAAATTATGCATAATTTTAGAAGATAAGCATCTTCTAATTTTCGATATCATACTTTGATTCTGATGGAAATTGTAACCGTAGTTAGAGGAATAGAAATTGAGCTGTGTAGCGCGACAGAGCCAATATGTAATTATTTTAAAGGAAAAACAAGATAAGATAACAAACTTAATGAACCGAGCTCGATTTAAAAATTTATATCAGTCATAAACAGTAAAAATTGATTCATCATGTGATGAGGTTTTTTTTGTGCCAGTTCACTCTTAATTTAAAATTATTTACTCCAAGGGTTTAATCCATCTAATGTAAGGATACGAAAACATCCTAAAAATACAAGGTAGTCACTGAATTTGACTTACTTGTCAAAGTAAATAGGTATGGTACTTGTCGTACCCCAACCTTTAAGCACAATATTTTTTTACCCAAACTGTTATCAACCAACTAACTTACGATCCATGATAAATTGTACTGATCAATTTGAGAAATAAGATAAATTAAAAGAAACACTAACTAAAAACGTCCAGAAAGAGATACTTTAACTATGAATAAGAATTAAATTAAACCGGGTACTGAATGTGGGTGTCGAATCAAGCTGGATATTAGCTTTTAAGACAAGATACTTTATTGTTATTTCTATAATTAAAAGTTAATTGCAATCCTTTTTAATTTATTTTTATTATATAAAATCAAATACGTTATAATTTAATGTCATAGCAAACGTTTTAAAAAATTCAATATTTTTGGTTGCCATTATATTTTTTTATTTAGTCCTGGACCCTCTGAAATGATGCTATGGACCTCCAGCAGTCCGTGGATCACACTTTGGGCATCCCTGATCTAATTTATCCATATGTCACAAATTAACATTCACTTATGCATGCCTTACCTGTTGATTATTTATCATTTTTACATCACCTGGTGCTCCATTGATTGCTCTTATATTTTTATTCAATCAAATATTGAAAAAAAAATTAACTTTGCTTTCTGTATTTTTATGAACAATGCAAGAATATTTTATTTACTTCTCAAATTTTTCCTTTCTGAGATACATTGTCATGTACGTATTATATTCAACTATACCAGTTATTAAATTCGAACAAATTAAATTGTTGAAAAACTATCAATTTTAAGTTTTATTGTCTTAATGCATATTTTTTTAAAATTTATTAAATATATGACTTTAATTTTCTTTGTAATGTTATATTTTATTGTTTAAATTAAAAAAATAGTAATAAACTAATTCAGTATATGTAATGGTTCCTAAAGAACTTTTTAAAATAATAATTAGATTTAATTTAATTTATTTTTTGTGAATGGTTTAAATAAATTATGGAAGACTGTTTTATGAACATAACAATATTATTGGTTGAATTTGAATGTATGCTGATAACATAAAACAATAGCCAATCGTACGTGTTATGTTTATTATACAGTTTTTTTAAAATTAGACATGCTTTATTTCAATATTTTTCTTATATAAATAAAATTTATTCTTTGATCTAATATTTTTTTTAGTTTTTGAGCATTTATTTTTTAAATTTTGTTTATTATTGGATTATTTTTAAAAAGTTTTATTAAATGCCAAGTTTAGTTTTTTTTAATTTTTTATACTTATGTGAAGAAAAATTTGTTTGAGATTTTTATAATAGTTTTTGGTGTACATGCCATTTCTAAATTATTTGTTTTGTGATGGGCATGACTGTCATATTTTTGAAACTAGTTCTAGAGACTAGTTCTCTACAAGATTCAATTTTTTCCTAGGATCAGGAAAAATGTTAGGGTTTTATCAATAACTTTAAAATTATTACATCAAATTTAATAAATCTTAATAATCACAATTATAAAAAAATATTCTTAAGTTAAGTTGATAAGAAATATTTATTTCTTCAAGTTTTAAAACTATTGCTAATTGTTACTCCTTACTCTGTTATAGCAACATTACTAATGAAAATTCTTGTTAAAGAATGATTTGCTGACATATGCTTCAGCAGTTTTCTAAGTTTTAATTTTAACTCCTTATTATTATTATAAAGGAAATAAATAAATCTAATGCTTTTCCTTAAATCAGAAACATCTTAGTGAGTTTTAATGTTGAATAAAAACAATATTTGATTATGATTGAACTACAAATAATATTAAAACTCAGTTTATATTGATTAGATTTCTTTCTAAGTTCACTAATATGATCTATCTAACAATAAAAGGTCAAGCTTTCTATTTCCTTGTAAAAATGAGAAATTATGTCTACACCAAGATGATTAAATAAACAGATGGTGTCTTTCGTGTGGTTTTAACAAAAAAGGATTAATGTGTATGTATGTATTTCTGGTTTTAACTATCAGCTAATCCTGGAAAGTTAGGATTTATGAAAAACTTGACAAGGAAAGGGAGTCAACAATTTTCAATGACTTGCATGAATGTGAGGTGGAAAACATCTTTATGTATAAATAAATACCTTATGTTACCTGAGAATATATATTTTTCCATTTCTTTGTCGGGCTCTATTGATGTTATAATGGGAAGCATTATTTCTTTATTTTATATTTTTAGTGCCGTTACAAATTACTCTGCAAATAAAATATTCTGAAAAAAAGCTAGGATTAAACAAATAAGGTAGTATGAAAAATACAAGCTTGTGTAAAACATGGTAGTATAAATCTACGAGCTTGTGTAAAACAAATAAGGTAGTATGAAAAATACGAGCTCGTGTAAAACAAATAAGTATAAATCTACGAGCTTGTGTAAACAAAAAAGGTAGTATGAAAAATACGAGCTCGTGTAAAACAAATAAGGTAGTATAAAAATACGAGCTCATGTAAAACAAATAAGCTAGCATCAAAAGCCTGATCTAGTAAAAACCAAACCAGCTAGTTTTTAAAAAAAAGCCAAACTATTTTTAAAATTTGATGAAAGATAGAGCCGGTAGAACGCCTACCAATAATTTTCTACTTATTTCCCCTGGTCGACACCTGTATATTTAAATTATCTTGGTTGTCGACAAGTTCGTCCGTACATAAATGACTTGTACTGACTAAAATATAATATAGATTTTATTAAATTAGATCTTGAAATACTAAGTTAAACAAAAGATATATTCACTACATTTTTTTCTTTACATTTTGATTTTTTATAATTTAATTATATTGATCATATTGCTTGAAAAAGTTGGAATTGGACAGGTTTATTGTGTAACACATGGCTAAAATAAGTCGGCAGCGGGGGAAAATAATATCAAGGAACCAATGAGGTTGGCTCTCAATTTCATATCGGACCTACGTAATTGGTTCCTCAACACTATTTTCCCATGTTGTCAACTGATTTTTAGCTGTGTGTTATATTATAGTGTCATATTTTTGTGCAATTTTGATATTATTGTGTAATTATTTTGTTGCAATTATATAGTATTTGCTCAGATAGTAATAAACATTTGATAATTTTAAGTTTAAGATCAATTAAAAACTTGAAAGATCTTAAAAACTCTTTGTTTAGCTATACCAAGTAAAACATTGTGATGCTCTAAGATTGGATCCTAAAAATAACAGAAAAATCACGGTCCTAAACACACTAAATAATGGTTGTAAATGATCTCCACCTTGTAAGTTTATTTGTGGTTAACTACTACCTGAATATAGTAATTTTGTCACCACTGTTAATAATTAAAAATAAATAAATTAGAGAATACTGACTGTTTTAGAATATTGACTCTTAAAAATAAAAAAAGGAAACTACTAATATGAACATAATTTATTAATCTTTTACTAAGCTATTGTTTGAAATATATCATAGAATTTTGTTCATAATCACTAGAAGGAAGCATCTTCAACAAAAATCTATGATATGTATCAGACAATAACGTAACGAAAAATTACTGGAGTATGGTGTTAAAATCTTTCTGTATTTAATGTTGTTACTAAAACAGCCAATACACAAAGTAATAACAAAATTATTATTTTGGTATTATTTAAGAAAAAAAATAACGGTAAATTTGAACTGACACAAGTCTACTTTCTGGAAGTAAGCAATTTTGAAAATCTAAAACTATTTTTATGATTTATTGTTGGTGCATCTAAAATGTTCCACCTGGTTCCATCTATGGTACCAATGAGGAAAAGTAAAAGATTATATTACTTAACAATTATTATTATTACTAATGAACAACTAAGGAAATTTGTCATTTAACTTTAGCTCAACTGAAAATTTAACCTGTCCAATAGCTTATACATGCACACTTTGTCTTTTATAACTATAGTATATCTAATAGTTTTTGACGCTCTGCGCCATAATTGAGTTATAAGAATGCAAAAAGTTTTCTAGTTCTAAACGGGGCAGCAGTGGATGGTCACTCTTTCATGTGAAATAAAAATAAAAGTGACATTGGTCTCCTAGAAGTTATTAAATCACTAAAAATTAATTACTCATAATGTTTAATTTAGGGCAATTAATTTTGGCCTTGTTAATAACAGTGTAATTCTGCCACAAATTAATGGCAGTGACCAATCTGTGCTCAGAGATCTCCCACAATCCTTGTGTTGAGAACTATTTGATATACCATATGTACCACGATAAACACCATATGTCCTCAAATATTAAATTAAATAAGTCATACAGACGTATATATCAGGTGCTAAGTTTTAAAGGACCAAGTGTAGAAACTTATTTCATCCAATATAGTTAAAAATATCTGGTGTGCAAGATAAAAAATCTTATTTGGTTATAACGCACTGTTGATTCCGTGCTTTTAAATTTAAAATCACAGACTCACATGGTTGCACAGTTAATTTTTCAAGGCATTTTTTTCATTTAATTTCGGCACACTGGGTTCTTATTATTATTTGATCAGCAATGATATATTTTATTTATTTATTAATTTTATTTGTTGGTGATAATTAAATTACTACTAGTATCTCTATGAGTCAAAGTGATATTAAACTGTACTGAAATTGAACATTTTTAAAATTATTTTATGGGCACTCCATAGGGTGTGAGGACTTCTGTTGGCAACACCTGCTAGGGGACAGCCTGGTAAAATTTTTATTTTGATCCTTGCAGTTTTCAACTTTCATTTTATGTTTCTCATTACATTAATAATAAATGGTTTCCCTCTCAAGTTCTGAGTTTTGATTTTAAAGTGTTACATTATCTTTCAATTTTTTGGCCAATTTCCTAAGGAAAAATGAGCTTATGAGACTGGTTATGATGGAGGGTGTTGGTTAATTTAAAGAAATATTTATATATAGATATGTCCTACATATAAATTAGAACAAACCTAATTGCTTAATAATAAATCCTACGTATAAATCACTGAATTTTGCTTGAAATAAATATATGTACTAGATTTTGTTCCTAGATGTTTCTATAGGACATGATCAGTTTCAAACGCTTTCTCACATCAAAATCAAACGGTACAAAAATCAAACATTTAAACCCTATTGTTTGTGAAATATCTGTCTTATCATTAACCCAAAATAATGACTCAGTAAAATGGTAGTGTCAAATGATATAATTACATGTCCTTTAAAACAGAAGTTAAAGATAAAAAGAAATCATTACTAAAAAACTCCAACCTTTAAAACACTGTAAATAATGAGTAAAACTTATAACAAAAAATAAAAACTACACGTAATGATCAATGTCAATTTTATTGGGCTGATCCTCCAGTAAGTGTTGGCACCAGGTTGTGTGCTCCCACTCTATATCACTGAAGTTATAAATAAAAATAAAACTAAATATTATATCAGTTATATAAGGTAAAGTACATAAAAACAAATGCATAGAAATTTAAAAGACTCTGAGAGAGTAACTTTTAATTTTCCTCATATATCTTCAGAATATTTAGATATTGAGGAAACAATGGATTGTTTATATTGTCTTTTATTAGAAACACCTGCAATTTTATAATCCTCTTTATCTGATTGGTTGTACTCCATTATTTGGTTTTGTCACTCTCTGATAGATAAAGAATAGCTTTAATTTTTAGTTTTATTTTGAATTATAACTTAATTTTGTTTTGTAATGTGTGCCTACTTAATATTTTTTATTTAAGCTAAGGATTTTCATTTTTCTCTCTATTTTTTAAAAAATATTTTATTCTCTAATATTTAGAGTTAGTCTGATATTTCTTTAAATAAATAAATGCTGGAAATATTGACTTGCCAAAACTAAGAGAAAATAACTTTACTTAATAATTAAGTAGAAAAATGTTTTTGGGGTGAATTTTATAGCTGAACAAATTTTTAAACGATTCAGTTAAGACTAATACATATGTGATAGTTGTCATTTACATAATTCAATTAACCTATGATTCTGATTTTTTTTTATTACCAAAGGCTTGTTAGGGCTCAAAAAGTAATAATTTATCCGTTTCTGTTTTCTATTATAAACATTCACCTTTCCTCACCTACTACTCCTTTTTAGGAAATTAAACCTGTTGAATAAAAATAAGAAGTTTTGGTATCATTTAGGGCAGAGATATTATAACTTGAGAGGCCTTATTGGTTTAATTTTGAAACATCCAAAAAGTAATCTGACTACCTTCCACTATCGATATAATAAAATAAACGAAATCAAAATTACAGCAACTTATATAGTAGAACACACAGAGTGTGCGGGAAGCAAAAAAATAATTAATTCATTATAACCTTAACTCAATCTTGGAGGAGGTTCCAATGAGGTTACACAAAGCCCCAATTTGATATTCCAGGCCTCTCGATGTATTGAAATGGGTTATGCCTACTCTAGTAATATATCTCTATGATTTAGAGCCTACCCTGTGTTCGTATTTAAGCTTTGAACTAAACAACTAAATGTTGTTAGTTACTGTTAATTGTTAACTTATGTTCAGTGCATGCAAAAGTGAAGTAAAAGAAATATTGGACTATAAGTTATTATTGTACTGCTTAATTACTTATTATTTCTAGTTGATAATTTGTGAAAAGATTTACTCTTGTGATATTTTAAGTATTAGAGTTTTTTTCCTTATTTTTATTTTGTGTTATTGCTCAGATGACTTAAAACTTTTGAGTATTAATGCTCAAACGATGTACATTAAACCTTGTTGTTTACAACAATATTCTTGTCGTTTATAACAATAATTGTTGTTTACAACAATAACAACAATATTTTTGTTGTTTACAACTATATTCTTGTTGCTTATAACAATATTTTTGTTGTTTACAACAATATTTTTGTTGCTTATAACAATATTTTTGTTGTTTACAACAATATTTTTGTTGCTTACAACAATACACTAGTTATTTACCTCTATACAATTGTTAACTAAACAATTAATGAAATGGTTATGAGGTATTTTTTTCCTAATGAAATGATCAGCATTTTTTGCGATAGTGTCATTCCTTGATCTATAAAAGCTATTGTTTAAGTCATCTGAAGGTTATTATTTTTTAATTATAAAATCCTAATAGAATTTACTTAATTTAACATTTAATTATTTTGTATGAGTTAAGGTTTTAACATTCTTTGGGAAAAATAAATTTTAAAAAATACATAAATAAATATTAAAAATTATGTAAATATTAAAAACAAATAATTGAAAAAAGAAATTAAATGATGTCAGACTGTAATTTATTGTTTTAAATTAATATCCTCTTGTTTTACGCAGGTGTATGGCATAAACTGAAAAACATTTTGCTACCGTTTATAGCAAAATTTCAGGTTTTGGACGACCTGGAATTTATAAGTATTGACGTCTCTTAATGCCAACATACTTAAATTATTTTTTAACTTGTTTAAGATTGATAACTTAAAACTTTTAAATGGAAAAAGAATAACATTAACTGCGTTTAATTAATGACTACAGAATAATAACTTATAACTGCCACTATGTGTTTATAAGGTGAGGCTAAAAAGTATGTACAATTATCATAAAAGTCCTAGGGAGTAGGGTGGGAGTTTGTGTCTGATGGAATAGAGTAGGAGTTTGTGTCTGAGAGAGAAAAGTAGGAGTTTTTGCCTGAGGGAGAAGGTAGGAGTTTGTGTCTGACAGAGAGGAGTAGGATTTTGTGTCTGAGGAAATAAGGTGGGAGTTAGTGTCTGAGAGAGTAGAGTAGGACTTTGTGTCAGAGGGAGTAGGGTGGCAGTTTGTGTATGTCGAGTAGAGAAGGCATTTTTTGTCTGACGGAGAAAGTAGGAGTTTGTGTCTGACAGAGTAAAGTAGGAGTTTGTGTCAGAGGGAGTAGGTGGCAGTTTGTGTCTGACGGAGTAGAGTAGGAGTTTGTGTCTGAGGGAATAGAGTAGGAGTTTGGTGTCTGAGGAGTTGGGTGGGAGTTTCTGTCTGAGGAAATAAGGTGGGAGTTTGTGTCTGAGGGAATAAAGTAAGGAGTTTGTGTCTGAGGGAGTAGAGTAGGAGTTTAGTGTGTGAGGGAATATAGTAGGAATTTTGTGTCTGAGGGAATATAGTAGGAGTTGTGTCTGAGGAATATAGTAGGAGTTTGTGTCTGAGGGAAATATAGTAGGAGTTTGTGTCTGAGGGAAATAGTAGGAGTTGTGTCTGACGGAGAAGAGTAGAAGTTTGTGTCTGACAGAGTAGAGTAGGACTTTGTGTCAGAGGGTGTAGTGTGGATTTTCTATCTTAAACAATTTGAAATACACACAACACACACACACACACACACACACACACACACACACATATATATATATATATATATATATATATATATATATATATATATATATATATATATATATATATACAAACTCTCTCCATGGCCGCAAAGTGGTAAAGGCGCCAAATAATAATTTTAACAAATTATTATTTGTTAAAATAATAATTTAACTATGATTCTTTAAATTTGTTACTAATATCCATTGTTTTAAATCCATGGCATTATATTTTTTCCTGATAAAAAAAAAATAGTACCAACTACCTATAGATGGTAAAAAAAATAGGCTAAAACTCATTCAGACAATAAAATATTCTGGTGCGGTGGTCCGTATGTCGGGCGAATTTCCTATGGAATGCGTGCTTTCGAGCTCAACAATTCATTTCTTGCTTAAGATTCCGGTTTATGTTTCATAACTTGAGCAGTTACTCAATTATCAGTAGTAACTGATAATTAGTCGTAACTCCTTTCTTCTGTATTTTTCAAAGGAAATGCGCACAAAAAAAATTGGCATTGCACACCATATTTTGCACTATTTTAATGCTCAGTTGGTTTATTTAAAGAGTTCTTTATGGTTTATAATATATATATTTGTGTGTGTGTATTTAAAGTCTCGCAAAACCTATTTTTTGTCATCAGAGACCTCTGAAACGGATATGTGTCGTGGTCCGAGGTTCGACTCCTGCCATGACGTCTATTAGTGAATTTATTCCGTAGGAAAAAAGTCGAACTTATGTATTCAAATTGTTTTATCCATAATAGACGGAGTGTAATAATCCATTTCTTATAACTAGGCGCCTTACGTATGTTTAGAAATTCAAAGTTGTGATACTTGGGAATAAAATAAAATCGTAGTTTAAGCCCAATACAAACAAAACACGAACAACAATCAATAAATAAATGTATTTACTGTTAATATAAATATAGTTCTAAGTCGTCTGTTATGCATGTACAGATATAAATGAGGCACCCGGATATAAATATATAACAATGTATTAACGAGAGGTAACAGTGTAAATTTATTCATACACTTAGTTTTTTTTAAGAAACATTTCAGAATTTATCATTGACAACATTAATCGCAGGAAAAATATAATAGAGCTAATTAAATAGCTTTTTATACATTAAGAGATCCAAATAAACATAATACTAAATCTTAATTAGTTTAAATCAAGTGTTAATTTAAATTACTACAATAAAAAAATTAAAAGAAGTTAAACCCGCAATACAAGTTTACCCTAAACCTGGATTATAATTTTTCTTATGCATTATTAATATTGTTTTCCGTGCACAGTTGCGGGTTAGACTCTTGTGCGAGTTTTTCTTATTATCGTGTGTATTAAGTGTTTTCGTACTTTAAAATGTGCGTGCTAATTTATTGTTTTCGTATTAAATTCTGTGAAATAATTGTTACAATCATTTGGTTTAAGAAAAAGAGGAACTATTGAAAAGGTAAATATCATGTTTTTATTAAGATTTTGAAGATCATGCTGACAACAGTGTATTGCCTTAAATATTACTTAAAATTACGATTGCTTTAATTATTCTCAACAATTTTAGGTTGAACATATTAAATTACTAAGTACAATTAATATTTGAAGGGAAAAACAAATATTATTCGCAAAGTTCAGTAGTGCACTCGAAAAAAAAAGTTTAATTTGGCGCTCGTATTAAGTAGGTAATTTAATCAAACCAAGTATTTAAAGATTCGTACTTAAACTTCTATTGGATATGACAAAACGTATTTGTTACACAAATTATTAACAATTTATGCTAAAATGTACAAAGTAACAACAATTTTGAGTACCGTAAATAGTTTGTTTACATTTACTTTAGATACTTTAACAGTAAGACTGTCGACTCAATGGTGGGAAGATTTGGATTCCGGTCGACAATATCGCGGCGAGAGACCTACCTTTCAATTGAGTGGGCGTGATTTAATTTTCCGCTTTTTGCCTACAGTCAGTTTGAAATTAAATTTTTATATTTTGTATAGTCATACTTCTAAATAGCCGTACTGGGCTATTGGGGTTAGTTCATGAGTTGTCCGCCGCAGCGCTAACTTTTAGTAGCTTGCGATAACCGAATTCAAACTTTTCCTCATTTTCCTCCCTGGTGGACAATATGTGAACTACATATCAGGTCTCACACATAGAGATATATATACTAGAGGGGGCATAGCCTATCTTAATACATTGAGAGGCCTGAAACATTTTTAGTGGGGCTCTGTGTAACCTCATTGAAACCTCCTCCAAGAGGAAAATATGGTTATAATTAATCAATTGTTTTCGGCTTCCCGCAGATTGTTTGTGTTGTGATTTGTATTTTAAACATTCTACGATATAATTTACTGTTTATTTGATGATAATGATAACCGAATGTGGTCAGGTTACTTTTTCGATTTTTCAAAATTCAACCAATAGGGCCCCTCTAGTAATATATCTCTATGGTCTGACAGAAATCGCATTTGTTTCCCTACTTGGTTTATGTATTACTTTAGTTATAGGAGCTTTTAGCTTTTCGTTATATTTCAGCTAAAGTATCTCTTGTATCATCTATCGCTCTTTAGAAGTCTTTAGTTCGTTCTTTACTGGAGTATGGAGCTTCCGTTTGGAATTTCATCGGTATTACCCGTTCTAAGTAAATCGAAGATATTCAGCATCGTTTTATTAGTGCTGACTATTGTAGATTTTCGTATCGCTAAGAGTACTACAGTCTATCGTTTAGTTTAAAAATCTTGACAGGTCAGTTTAGACACCACTGATTCTTAAGGAAAAAAATCCCTGCAAGAAGGGAGCGGGAAAAAATTATGTAAACAAATTAGGTTATTTTACCCGTATTTTCTTGGCGATGTTTTTTTACATTTTTTTTGTGTGGTTTTATTTTAAAATATCATTTTAAGATTAATTTTAAAGTAGTTTTCAAAACGATGTAATCAAAAGAAGAACCACAAACAAAGTGAACGATTGCCGGGAAGAAGGTTTTTCCGTACCGCGGTTATTGTGGTAGAGATTTTTTTTCTCTTCTTAAGTGAAAGGTTGGCTTTGGCTTCTCAGATTGGTCAATCCCCAAAATATTTATGACCTTGGGGATTTTTAAACTAAACAATAGACTGTATTCCTGTGAACAACTATGTACTTGTCTTGCACTACAGTTACTGTCTGAAAGAAGGAAAACTTTCGAGGCTCTATACGTGATCAATTCTTTGAGTGGTGTAATGACTTGTTCGTTTGTAAACTCGTATGTAGCATGCTGATAGATTTCTGTTCACTCCTTATTTGTCATCAACCATTTCTCTTGTCCGCTCTGTAGCTGTTGTTAATTCTTGCTCTGTCCGTCATATGTTACTCTTTCTCTATCTTCGTTAAAATCTATTCTTTCTTGAATTCTATACTTTTTTAGATTCACCCTGTGGGTGACCGTGTTCGTGGATTTGCTTGGTTTAGGGGTTACGGTCCAAATTACTTACTTTCTATCTTACCATGATTGTTGCAGGCATGCTTTGTGTAAGTTCCAGGTCGAGCTGTGGGTTTAACCTTATTAGCCCTTGCATTTAAATTTGACTGAACTATGTCTTGGTATTATTGTGGCTTGTTTTGGTTTGGCTGTCTCTGGACTGGGCTGTCCTTGCCTGAGGTCATAAAGAGATCAGATTATTTCTGAAGAGTTCATTTCTTTGTAACTACTATATTTTAAAGTCATGTAATTTTCTTTTTAATAGCTTTATATTAGTTAAGCTTTATCTTTATTTTGTATTTGAGTTGTTTTATGATTTTTCCTTTCCCTCATTTATACCGTAGGGATATAGGAAAAGTATTGTGTTTGAGATACCGGGATGAAACCGGAATTATCCGTTTTGGGTGTTTTTAAGGCCTCCTAAGTGGTTCTTGCAAAGATGTCTGTCTGCGTATGTGTGTGTGTGTCTTATCATCGTAGCTCCTAGTGTATTCATGCTAGAGAGTTGAAACTTCGTACAAAAATCAGTCTACCGCTGTATTTTTGCTATTCTGAAAATATTTTTTATGACATTATTAACCCGCAAAAATGTCAAAAAACAAAAAACGCAGAAAAAATAATGCGATCAGATTGAGATTTGGCACGCATGTGGCTATGTAAGTTTCATCTCATTATCAACATGAGTTCAAATGCCTTGTGTAAGTTTTTTAAAAAAATTGTAAAAAATCAGAAAATAATTCAATCGAGTTTAAATTTGGTACAAATGTATACCAAATAAATGTTTACTTAATAAATAAGTAAACTAAGTCTCTAACTTTTGAGCTTGGTCAGTGCTGTATGGGTGACCGCTGAGAATGATACGGATGCATACTATATCTGTGGACGAGCGAAACGAGTCCGAAGCAGAGAGGATGACCCCGTACCCGATTTTTTTTGTAATTCAACCGCCCTACCATTGATTTTTATCTATTTGAGTGCTAGTTACAAATATTTTAATAAATTAACACATAAAAATAAATAAATAATAATCATTCTCGTAATCAATTATTTCAATTCATTAAACTAGAGTAGTCTAGAAAATTAAGAAAAGGAATGAAGGGGATTGAAGATATAATAATAGAAGGTAGCAAAGTATAAAGAGAGATAGTACCGAGGTAGACTAGGAGATGAGTCTTGCATACCTTCCGAACTAGAGATAATAAAATCCAAACGGACTATACCGATTCCGAACTAGAGATAATAAAATCCAAACGGACTATACCGATTTCGTAATAAAATCCAAACGGACTATACCGATTTCGAACTAGAGATAATAAAATCCAAACGGACTATACCGATTCCGAACTAGAGATAATAAAATCCAAACGGACTATACCGATTACTAACTATATTAATCGAGAGTTCTGGGTCAGCTCAAGCTCTGATATCCTATAGCTCGAAGTCTAATCTATCATGCTTTGAGACTTGATTTTTATCACTTCTACCTCTTATCGAGATGTTTATAAACAACAGAAAATCTAATTCAAATCAAAATCTTTACTTGAAGCAATGAATAATTAAATAAATACAGTAATTTTCTTATGTGAAGCTTGTATTGCGATGGCTCATAATTTAAGGGCTCAAACATTAAATAATTAATGTTAGTGCTGGTATCTTGTTTATAAGTAAATAAATAATTGGTAGAACACAATGAATCATTCCTCTCAAGTAAATTTCTCTTCGCGCAATATAATGTAACCCGATTTTTATGTTTTCTTCATGTTTCATAATCAATGGGGAGGAGAGGGTAATCCTTTCTTTATACAAGTGAAAACTATATTCCTACCTATAGCCAATCTTGTAAAATTAATGTTGTTAGCTAAAAATTTTAAGTACATAAGATTGAATTCTTCTGGGCTTATTTTTTCGTGAAGCCCCATTATTTTAATTCACCTTTTCTTTTGATGTTTTAAACCTTTTCTTTTTTCAATAAAGGAATTCCCCGAGTGGGCATACTGTCCCATGGGAGAAATGATAGTATCGACTCTACTCCGAGGGGAGGAGGGACCTAGAAACCTAAGGTTTTATCCCCAGTCTTTCATTAAATAACCTTATCACAAAGTAATAGATTTTCCCTACGAAAAGCCGATTTTCCAAAAAAAAACAGTAAAGCGGATTTTACAAGGTATCAAGCAAATTCAGACCATTTTCTTCCCCCATCTTATTTTGGTTTAAAAAAAATCTTTAGTTATAATAATATAAAACTGATTGAAAGGATTTTCTATTTAAAATATAGTTAAATTTCTTTTATTTTTGCTTTCCTACCTTTTGAAAGAGAGAGGAAGTTTGCATTAGCATTAGCAATAAACGAAACACACATTTTTTCATGAATGTTTAAGTTTTAGCTCCCACAGTTCCGAATCAGAAAAAGCATACTGCCAATCATGGAACGAAGCTTTCTTACCTATATGCTTGAAAATTAAAGGAGCTTATATTTCCGTTTACACTAGGGTGTTTATAAGAAAAGTTATCATCTCATACAACAAATGCTGACCGCAGTTGTGGTTGAGGCTAGTTTGTATTCAAAAGCTTCACAACATTATTAGAAAACAATTTTTATCAAAGCAAACAAGTATTAAATAAATAAAGTTTGTCTTTCCACAGATGATTTATTATTTATATATTAATAATAATAAATCTGTGGAAAGACAAAATTTATTTATTTATAAGCTTATTCCACATCTCAGTATTTATCGGACTAACAAGATTATTTTTTAACTTTAAAGTGACGCCATTCTGAATTATTTCCAAAATCTTAAAAAATTATGTTCTTCCACTTAAGGTTTGATTTTTGTGAATTGTTTATAATTTAAATTGGATCAGTCCAGGCCCGTCTGAGGAGGCAATATTTTTTTCGGAAGGGGGCCTGGATCAGCCATTTGAGCTGCTGTGTGTTTGTCATAAATGTGCCCATCCAAGAGTATTCTGTGTTTGCCACGGATATGGCAGAGATCTTCCTATTCAGAAGACTTCAAAACATCATTATAGACAAATTTTGTACCAAACAAATATTTTTTCGTAAGTTTCATATTTTTTATAAAGTTCAAAATGCTGATACGCTGTAGTGAAGAGATGTGCACTGCACGTTTCTACAAACTCTATTTTCTCTCTTTTTGGGATCTGTCCTGTAAGGTCTACATTTTATAAAAAAGTGGATATTTAGTTTTTCTTGCTAATGCAATGATTCCTCGTCCTTTTAGAAAACAGGGAAGCAGGGGTGTATCTATCAGGGCCTGCAGCCGCAGGCGGATGCAGGAGGAGCATTTTTAGAAGAAAAAAAATATAATAAATATTAATTAGCGAAACATCTTTTTTTGTAGAACTCCATAATTATTTAAAACAAGGTTGACTTTAGTTCTACAATTATTTAGAAAGATTTAGCTACCTTAATGTTTTGTTTTTGTAATGTTTTTGTCAAATGTTTTGTACTTTTTATTTGTTGTTTAGGCCTGAAGATGACCCAAAGGGGTTGAAATATATAGCTTTCTTTCTAAATAATTGTAGAACTAAAGTCAACCTTGTTTTAAATAATTATAATACATATTTATTGGGTATGGCATATTTATGTAAAATATCAATAATTAACTCTTAAATAAGTATTAACTATACTTTATTATTGATATTTAAGATGACTTGGGTGACATGGCCACGAAAGAGCAAATAATAAAGAATATGGTTATAAAAATAAGAAAAGGAAAGAAACTATTTCTTTAAAATCATATAACTTTACAATTCAATAATCCAGACTAGTTAGAACCTGAAGCCCCCAGTTAAAAGTTTTCGGTTTATGCTTCATAATCAGATTTTCAGCATAAGGATCTGCGCCTTCCAATGTAGGTTCCACATAACCTATATCCAATATAGGTTGTACATAACTATGCTCGCATTTGCTTAATCAGTTCTGAACATTTCGGGAATGCTGTTATTAACATTTTTTTATCGTATTTCCTTTAAAAAAGTCCAGGAATATTGACAAACAAGTTATATTGGCGATATAGTGAGTTAAGTTTCGAGGTACCCCGTACCCGACTTTTTAATAATAAAATTTGCTCAAATAAACTAGGCATTCGAGTGCGTTTTAGAGATAGGTTGAATAAATCATGGCTTAATTTGGTTTGTTTTGAAGAATTGTTTAAAGGTTGGTGTAAGCACCCCCACGACCGTGTTTTCGTAAGGTACAATACAGTCAAAGCATCGAGTGCTTAGTAAATATTTGAACATGACAGTCTCCTGTGTGTCGATGATTTGATATTTATATTCCTTTATAAACAAAGAATACAAGACTCAAGTCCAACCGTATAAAGACACACTACAATCTTGCTTACAATCCGCTGCCAAACTGAACGTGGAACTTTTATAATTTAGGCCCGATTTCAGATTCATTTAAAAATTCTTCCCTATAGGTTGATACCAGGCTTGTAACCAGAAGGACAAAACATTTAGGACAAACACAGTTATTGTTAATGTATACTCAAAAGGGATTGGTCCATTGAGATGTAAACCTCTACAATAGGGTGTGGGATATGGGTCAATCCATTTCATTCAGTGATCCAGAGATGTTGCTCGAAAAAAAAAAAATGATAATTTTTTTTTCTGTGTTGGTCCTACCCATAGGTAGTCCAAAACGCCTAGTATTATTTTTTCTACAGCCTCCTTTCATTTTCAAAAAATCACTTTTTAGTTCCCGAGACACCTAAATTTTGAGTTTTTTCGCCAAATTTTTGAGGCTTAATATTTCGGCTTTGGCTTAACCTAGCTTAATGAAACAGGTCTCGTTTGAAAGTGTCCTCTTTGGGCTTTATATAGGAACCAATATTTTTTGTTCTACTGCTGCTAATCTACTCGTGAGTTTGCATAATAAATTTGACCACAAAGACTGAAAATACACTTTTTCATTATTTTTTTAACAAGGAAGATGATATTGAAAAAAATTGAAATAATTCTTGGTACTAAGGTGACCATAAGGAACAAGAAAAAAAATTTTTAATGTTCCAAATTTTACCTTTTGGAGTCAATGAATTATTGAAAGTTAAGGTTTTCATGATTTTGGCGTTTTTTCAGGGCGATTTAATTGTCCAATGGGACTGGGGCGATTTTTTTCAAATTGGGCTTAAAAATGACCTCTATACATTGCAGTTTTACGCCCAATATGTAACATTTTGTTTATTTTGGTTTTAAGGTACTTTTACAGCGTTTTTAAAATCAGCAGTTTTTCAGTTTAACGATTTCACAAAAATATACTGATTTATATTGAAAATAGGGTCTATCCTGGGGTTTCTTTGCTAATAAAACATAGTTAAAGGTATATATTAATTTTTTATGGAAATAAATTCGACATCACCACCCAAAGTGACCAAAAAGTCGAAAAAACGCTGTTCAATTACCATAAAACCTAAATATGACTAGTAAACCACATAGCTCAAGTGTGGAGTCGATTTTGATTTTTTTGGGCCTGCGAGTTGAAGAGAGTGGTCCGGAGTCGATACGACCACTCAAAGCCAGAGTAACTGGGTTCAAAATCATTTTACTTACAAACCTACATAAAGTAAAAAACGATAAAAAATTATTGTCCCCACCAGGATTTGAACCCAGTTACTCTGGCTTGAGTGGTCGTATCGACTCCGGACCACTCTCTTTCAACTCGCAGGCCCAAAAAAATCAAAATCGACTCCACACTTGAACTATGTGGTTTACTGGTCCATATTTTAGGTTTTATGGTAATCGAAACAGCGTTTTTTCGACTTTTTGGTCACTTGGGTGGTGATGTCGAATTTATTTCCATAAAAAATTAATATATACCTTTAACTATTTTTTATAGCAAAGAAACCCAGGATAGACCCTATTTTCAATATAAATCAGTATATTTTTTGTGAAATCGTTAAACTGAAAAACTGCTGATTTTAAAAACGCTGTAAAGTACCTTAAAACCAAAATAAAGAAAATGTTACATATTGGGCGTAAAACTGCAATGTATAGAGGTCATTTTAAGCCCAATTTGAAAAAAAATCGCCCATCCCATTGGACAATAATCACCCTGAAAAACGCCAAAATCATGAAAACCTTAACTTTCAATAATTCATTGACTCAAAAGGTAAAATTTGGAACATTAAAATATTTTTTTTCTTGTTCCTTATGGTCACCTTAGTAACCAAGAATTATTTCAATTTTTTTCAATATCATCTTCCTTGTTAAAAAAAATAATGAAAAAGTGTATTTTCAGTCTTTGGTGGTCAAATTTATTATGCAAACTCACGAGTAGATTAGCAGCAGTAGAACAAAAAAATTGGGTCCTATATAAAGCCCAAAGAAGACACTTTCAAACGAGACCTGTTTCATTAAGCTAGGTTAAGCCAAAGCCGAAATATTAAGCCTCAAAAAATTGGCGAAAAACTCAAAATTTAGGTGTCTCGGGAACTAAAAAGTGATTTTTGAAAATGAAGGAGGCTGTAGAAAAAATAATACTAGGCGTTTTTGGACTACCTATGGGTAGGACCAACACGAAAAAAAATTATCAATTTTTATTTTTTTCGAGCAACATCTCTGGATCACTTGAAATGGATTGACCCATATATTAAAATCAACCGTTGTTGGTGTAAACTGTAAACTTTCTATTATATAACTTTATACAATTTTTATATACACTGTTAATTGATCTATCTAAGGTGTTCAGATTATACTTTATGGATGTTTCAAGAGGAATTTCAGGTGTAGTAAATTCTCAAAGTTGGCTGCGCTGACTAGTTATGAGGGCTATGATAAGACTATGAAATACTAATAGTGCCTGTCTCGTAATAATTTCTTTATGGATGGCATGAACTAACAGCAGAACCAATGTAACCTGTAGGCTACTTCATGGAAAGGTTTTCAGTTCTCGCTACTAATCATTTTCTAAACATTCTAGTCCCTGACCCTACTCTTTACTATGGGATTTTTCATATAAACATCAATAGAAAATGTTATTTAATAGTTGATTTCTTTTGAAATGAATATATTAACATACAATTTAATTGAAACCTATAATATATTGCTATATATATTGACCAAATTTAGTCAAATCTTCCATATAGTTACGACACTGTTTAGAATGTGAAGGTCATATCATATCCCTCATTACCAGTCAGTGCTGCCATCAAGAATTTACTACAGCTGCCTATTTAAAAAATAATTTCAATAAGACAAAGAAGATCTTATGATATTTCCTAGATAAAGCAAACAAAGTTTATTTAAACCACGTGGGGGCACAAATCCAAAATTATGTCCTCACTGTTTTATAGTGTCGATATAGTGTTTCCGACAATGAATTTAAAAAATAATAGAGAAATTTTTTTAGAGAAGCCTATAAAGTTAGTGTTTTTTACTTTTCCTTATTTCGTACCGTTTTTTTTCTGGCAAAATTTTTCTTGTGGGAAAAATGTTACCAAAAAAGAGAGAGAAATGCATATAAGCACGAAGACAGCGGTCTGTCAACAGTGTTGGACTCAGGGTCTGTCTCATACCAACTAAAACTCACTCCGCGAAACCCCTTAAATCTTGCCTGGAACCGTTATCCACATTACTTCAGCTAGGTCTTATCTTGAGTCTTCCGCTTTTTAAAAAGTTTGAAAACTTTTTAAAGAAATTATAACTCACGAATGCAAGCTGCCAATCAAGGAACAAGGCTTCCCTACCTATTAGATTTAAGTTAAGGAGCGTATAATTTGGCTAATCAAGGGACCATGTTACCTGATCGAAGATAATCTCCTATATTTAAGATATTACCGACCTGGATTAGAGATTATAAGGGACTTTTTCTTGATTGGCAACACTAAAGAGGTATATACTTGAGGAGGCATAGTCTATCTAAAAAGACCTGAAACATCTATTTGGTGCTCTCAGGGGCTCTGTGTAACGTCAATGAAACCTCCTCCAAGAGCGATTTAAGGTTATAAATTGATAAATCAATTTATCAATTGATTTTGGCTCTCCGCACATTGTTTGTGTTATAAACGGTCTACTATATAAGTTACTGTATTTTTGTTCTGATTATTTGATTATTTTGATAATCATATGCGGTCAGGTTACTTTTCCTATGTTTTAAAATTCAACTAATAGTGCTCCCCTAGTAATATATCTCTATGGGTAACCGATGAGATGCTCTATGCAACCGATAGATATAATAAGAAATCAATGATTAATGTAATTATATAACGAATATTTATTTTGAATAAACAATCTTTAGACTTATTTCAAACAAAAGAATAATAAAAAATATCTAATCAAGAATACGATATAAATCATTTAATTGAATTTCAACAGTGCAGCAGTAAACTAGTCGGCAAATATACAATTATTTTATTATCAAAAATATCACGTCAAGCTTAATGACATTTAAAATTTGCCTACAAAGCATTGGGCTGATAAATTTTGTCAATCTCATGGCCTCTTTAGATGCCTTTGGGCCTTTCTGAGTCAGCAAACTTTTTAAATATAATCGGGTACGGGGTACCTTGGAACTTTTCCTCAATGCTGCTTAAATTTTATGATCCAACAAAAATCATGGATATACTTGACGTATTAAAACGAAACTTAGTGTACTTATTTATTAAGTAAAGGTATACACTTATACTAAATTTAAACTCAATTGGGTTATTTTCTTATTTTTTACAATTTTTTAAAAAACGTTAGCAAGACATTCGATAAAAGCTGCGATATATGAGATGAAACTTAGCACATATGTTAGTCTTATCTATAGCGACATGCATGTCAAATCTCAATCCGATCGCATCATTTTCCCGCGTTTTATGATTTTTTCGAATTTTCACTAAGTCATTAATGCGGGTTAATGACGTCATAAAAACATTATTTTCCGAATAGCACAACTATATAACTCTAGCATGAATATACTAAGAGCTTCGATGATAACAGGCAAACACTGAAACAGACACACCATTTTGTGAAAACCCCTCATGAGACCTTATAGGTAGTTTAACCTAAACGGATAATTCCGATGACAACCCTGTTTCGGAATTTTTTTGCAAACACAATACTTTCCCGACATACCTTCAGTATAAATAAGGAAAATCAGTAAAATTAAGTATTATTTTGGCGAGAGAAATGACTTATTACATCATTTTTGTGGCGCAGAAGTCAATAAAATTGGTCCGGAACCAATACAACCACTCTAAGTAGTCTAGAAAGTCGAAACGCTAACAATGAGAACAATAAAAAAATAAGGCGACGTTTTTATCTGTAATTCAATAAAACCAATTTATGAAAAAAAAACGAAATAACCAGGTAAATAACCAGAAAAGCTAAACTGCGCGAAAAACTAAATCAATAGGGTACGGGGTGCCTCTGAACTTTTCCTAATTACATCAGATTAGCTACGCTCATCCTCCCTAACTCAGACTCGCTTCGCTCGTCCTCAGTATATACAATTCGCCAAATTTATACTTCATCACGTCTTCGAACTTTCTTTGTTCGTCCTTAGAGAGTAAATGAATCCGTTTCATTCTTAGCGGACCACGCTCAATGCTGCTTAAAAAATGCTGCAATAAAAATAATGGATATACTTGTCGTATTGAAACGAAACTTAGTGCGCTTATTTATTACGTTAAGGTATACATTTGAACTAAATATCAACTCAATTGAAACCCACATACAGACAGACAACTTTGCTAAAACCACTCAAGAGGCCTTTAAAACACCTGAAACGGATGATTCCGGTTTAATCCCGGTTTCGGATTTTTTTTTGCAAACGTAATACTTTTTTATATACCTACCGGATAAATGAGGAAAAGTAAAAAAGGAATGTTGAAATCGGAAGCATCGGAAGGCCCGCGCCAGAATGTTTTACAGGCAAGTTATTTAGTAAGGAAAGTATACGCGCGCGGAAGCATATTACATATAACTTTATAATGTTATTGGTGAATATAGGATCCAATACAAATCATTCGAGTGTTGTATATTTTACAATCCAAACTTTGTATAATTATTTTGAAATCAATATGGCAGGCTTAATATGGAGTTAAGAAGGGTATAGTCAAGGTTTTCATTACAATATCAAGTACTTCGTAAATATTTGTCTTAAAACTGTTTATACAAAAAGAATATTTTTTACTGTGAAGACCATTAAATAAACTTGTATTTCAAATTGGTGAATCAATGTTGATGGGCTACACTGCAACATTGATGTATATGTATTATGTATATATATATATTATATATATATATATATATATATATATATATATATATATATATATATATATATATATATATATGATGAATATACCTGATGTATATATGAAGATGGTTCTCAAATTTACAATAGGTAGTTCTTATTAGTTCTTGGCCGTGGTATTAGAACAAACCATGTTACTATAAATGCCCGCCTTTGAAAGTTGGATATATTCCTAATTCCAAAAGGAAATAACATTACTTTTATTAACAAATTTTCATATAAATGGGATAAGCAATGCGGCCTACGTTTGGTTGAGGTGTGTAAGACTTCCGGAGTAGTTTTAACTAAGTTGTCCGTCTGTGTGCGTGTGTGTTTGATATCACCGTAGCTCCCAGTGTATTTATGCTAGAGAGCTGAAAGTTTGTACTTATGCGGAAAATAAGTTTTTATTTATTGTCATTAACTGTCTATAATGACAGCCAAAATTACGAAAATTTATAAAACATGGATAAATGTTGGGATCTATATTTAATTTAGTACGTATATTGTCAAAGATAAACATATGTGCAATGTTTGTAACATTGCATGACTTTAGTCTAGTCAACGAACGGTTTTTAGCGATTTTTTAAATAGTTAAAATTATACTTTGGGAATCTGTTTGGACATGTGTAGGGATACTCCAAAAAAGTCTCATAACTTTGCATCACAGATGCGATAGTAGTGGACCAAAAAGTGTTCCATTTTTTATGTTTTCGTTAATATCTTGGTAGGAATACAAAATATCAACAAAAAAATTCAAATTTAGTTTGAAGCAAAGTAAATTGTCTAAAAATATTTTCTATTGGTTTACTCTCAATTAAAAAACCATTAACAAAAGATTTCAAGTTACAATGTACCATAATTTCACTATTTTACAACGTTAACAAACTAAGAATTGTCACTTTGGCACTGGATTGTTTTGTATGGACTGCTAACATAGTATAGTAGTTAAGGTGGGGAAGATCCTAGATCTTAGCAATTATGTCTCTGAAACGCTTTTTGCCAAACTGCCAACATAACTCAACGGCAAATCTATCAAACATTATGCAATTTGGATATGATGTAGTCAACTACGGAACAAATTAATATAACAAATTATACCTTTCAGATTATTACAGCCGCAAAGTACTAGGCTGGCAAATTTTTCTTTTGACGGAAAAACAGATTTTCAACTTTAGAACAGCGATTGCCCTGACAAATAATTAAAAGATCAAAAAGAAAAAAAGACTAACTGCTCAATAAATGTTTCCTCTTCCATTTTCTACAATACCAATATAAAAAAGGCCACTGTCCGAAATTGCCCAAAATAAAATAACAAAAATTACAATCTCATAGAATACCCATGCTATTTAATAAAACATTTGACAGCTTCGAGAGTTTATTCGGGCAAATTTTCTTTTTCATTTCCAGGGGACTTTGTTTCTTCTAAAAAACAAAGTCTTCAAATTGTTTTATTCTAAGGACGAGCGAAGCGAGTCGGAAGATGATGAGTAAGTTGGCAAATTGTTTATTCTGAAGACAAGCGAAGCGAGTCGAAAGTAGTGATGACGAGTTTAGCGAATCCAATATGGTGACAAAAAGATCTGAAGTATACCGTACACGATATTTAAAAGTCATATTCTAAACAGGTCATGGAAAAATCGAAAACTAAAAATTATATTTAAAAAAGGGGGTTTTCAAATAACTCGGTGCTTTCAACATCAAAAACAGTTGGTAACATAATTATCCTGGGGGACGTAGAAAGGTGTCAATAACAAGTAAGTGTGTTTTACTGAATCAAAGGGACTTAGTTTTATTGAGCTACAATGACGTCAAAGTGTTGTAAAAGCACTCAAGCAACAAAATATAAGTTAATTTAAGTTCAGGTATCACTAGGAAAGTGCTTTTTGTCAAAACCATAATGTAATTAGGTTGTTCTACAAGGGTGACAACCCCTGTCTTAATGTAATAAAAGCTCTACTCTAAGTATAACTCTATTGGCTGTATAAGTTCTACATAAAATAATAATCCCGTTTAATAAGTTGAAACGTTTTGTGCGAAGTAATGTAAATAACTAAGTACGATACAATCAAGATGGCTGAAATAGTAAATTAGACACTTGAACTAAGAACGTTGTTAGGTTAATTAGACAATCCTAAGTTGCACAAATAGCATATATATATATCGCTATCGAAGGTAGGTAAGGTAATGGCTATAGAAGGTAATATTGATTACTGAAGACGAAACTACAGCCTACTCTGGTCCCAGACTAAGGCTAAAGAGGGTCTTAAATATATATATATAATATATATAATATATATATATATATATATATATATATATATATATATATATATATATACACACATATATACCATTTCCGCAATTTAAGACCCTCCTTAGCCTTAGCCTGGGACCAGAGAAGGCTGCAGTTTCGTCTTATTAATCAATATTATAGCCTATGCCTCATCCGTTTTCATAGTACTTATAGGTAGCTGATAATCGTATTTTGTCCAATTCTTCGATTTCTTTGGGTTTATGTATATTCTTTGTATCTTTATTTATAGGGTATATGATCCCTGTGCGTCTTTAGTTTTCTTATATTGTGGGACCTGGAGTTTGTTATTTCACCATATGTCATTGCCTCCTCTTGCCTTATCGTTGTTTGTTGTTACGTTTTCTCTTTTATTTGCGTTATCGTCCAACTCTCTATATTTTTCATTCCAGTTTTACTTTTTCACATCTTAAGTTAAATAATAATAATAAGAGATGCAATGTGAATGTAACATATGCGACGTTTTCTAAGTAAGAATTGATTTGATCGCAAATTCCTTTTCCTCACCAACCTGAGAGAGCGCCCTTGCAGTTAGAAGGTAAACCCGTCTCCTGGAGTGGTTATAGTTTCCCAAGCGCACTAGTCCAATGATCAGCTTCTAATCCATGACAGTTATTATTTTTTAATTCTTACCAATCAGCCCTCTCCATTTTTTTAAAAAGGTTAAACTAGGGTTATACTCATAGGTCCTGAGTATAGGTGTAAAAGAAATATGAATCGCTCATATCAAAGTAATATCGCCATTGAATCAAGGTATATTTATTTACAAACCAAAAGAGAGATAGGTTAAATATTATTTTTAATTATTATTTTTAATTATTATTAAAAGAGTAAAGTTTTACATTAGTTATTTACACATCAAAAAAGTAATGATTTAAATTAGTTAATAACACACTAAGACAGTAGTGTGTTACATTAGATATTAACACATATAGAGAGTAATGTGTTACATTAGTTATTTACACATCAAGAGAGTAAAATTTTACATTAGTTATTTACACATAGAGAGTATAATCCGATATGATTTTCTGAGTAATGAAGTAGTTTATTGAGTTATTAGTTTTTTACACATCTAGAGTGTAAAATTCGATATGATTTCCTGAGTAATGAAGTAGTTTATTGAGTTATTATTTTTTACACATCTAGAGTGTAAATTCGATATGATTTCCTAAGTAATGAAGTAGTTTATTGAGTTATTAGTTTTTTACACATCTATAGTGTAAAATTCGATATGATTTCCTGAGTAATGAAGTAGTTTATTGAGTTATTAGTTTTTTACACACCTAGAGATTATAATTCGATATGATTTCCTAAGTAATGTAGTTGTATATTGAGTTATTAGTTTTTTACACACCTAGAGAGTATAATTCGATATGATTTCCTGAGTAATGCAGTTGTATATTGAGTTATTAGTTTTTTACACACCAAGAGAGAGTAAAATTCGATATGACTTCCTGAGTTATGTAGTGTTTTATTGAGTTATTAGTTTTTTACACACCTAGAGAGTATATTCGATGTGATTTCCTGAGTAATGTAGTTGTATATTGAGTTATTAGTTTTTTACACACCTAGAGAGTATAATTCGATATGATTTCCTGAGTAATGTAGTTGTATATTGAGTTATTAGTTTTTACACACCAAAAGAGAGTAAAATTCGATATGACTTTCTGAGTTATGTAGTTGTATATTGAGTTATTAGTTTTTTACACACCTAGAGAGTATAATTCGATATGATTTCCTGAGTAATGTAGTTGTATATTGAGTTATTAGTTTTTTACACACCAAGAGAGAGTAAAATTCGATATGACTTTCTGAGTTATGTAGTTGTATATTGAGTTATTAGTTTTTTACACACCTAGAGAGTATAATTCGATATGATTTCCTGAGTAATGTAGTTGTTTATTGAGTTATTAGTTTTTACACACCAAAAGAGAGTAAAATTCGATATGACTTTCTGAGTTATGTAGTTGTATATTGAGTTATTAGTTTTTTACACACCTAGAGAGTATAATTCGATATGATTTCCTGAGTAATGTAGTTTTATATTGAGTTATTAGTTTTTTACACACCAAGAGAGAGTATAATTCGATATGATTTCCTGAGTAATGTAGTTGTATATTGAGTTATTAGTTTTTTACACATCTAGAGTGTAAAATTCGATATGATTTCCTGAGTAATGTAGTTTTATATTGAGTTATTAGTTTTTTACACACCAAGAGAGAGTATAATTCGATATGATTTCCTGAGTAATGTAGTTGTTTATTGAGTTATTAGTTTTTTACACACCAAAGAGAGTAAAATTCGATATGATTTCCTGAGTAATGAAGTAGTTTATTGAGTTATTAGTTTTTTACACATCTAGAGTGTAAAATTCGATATGATTTCCTGAGTAATGAAGTAGTTTATTGAGTTATTAGTTTTTTACACACCTAGAGATTATAATTCGGGCACTTCTTTAGATAGTTACTCCCTTTTTGGGGAGTACTATACTGCTTTTTTTATTTATGTGACCTTCTTTAGATTGTTACTCCCCTTTGACAGATCAGACTGGTTACTCCCTTTTTTGGTTACTCCCCTTAGTTTTTTTGATTTTATTACTAATCTTTATATATTTTACCTTATTATACGCTCTTACCCGGGGATGTAGAAAAGCATTGGGGCTTTTGTTGGGGTTAGAATAGGGGAAAGACAAAGATATGGCATCTTAACTAAAGGGAGTAACCATTTAAATAAGGTCTCTGAGTAACCTTCTTCAGATGGTTACTCCCCAACAACGCTATGAGGGAGTAACCATTTAAATAAGGTCTCTGAGTAACCTTCTTCAGATGGTTACTCCCCAACAACGCTATGAAAGGAGTAACCTTTTTTTAGATAGTTACTTCTGTACATCGCTATCTTATACTATATAATTCATGCTCATCTCATGCTCTATAGTTAGATTTGTACCAAGTTATGTATTTTTTCCATATTTACAATTATTTAATGACATTTGTCATTTTAGTTTGACATTTTCATTTAATTTTTAACAAATACCTTAAATCTATTAATATCTTTAATCTATTAGTAAAATAATCACAGTTCATTTTTATTTGACCGTGGAAATATCATTGTGTACGATTTATCTCAAGTAAAATCGAATTGATATTGATATTATAATTATACAAGTGTTTTCAAAGTAAGTAAACATTAGAATGTCTTTACTTTTATGTTTCTGTAACTCTTTTATGTTTTGTGCTTTTATCAAATATGCTTCTCTGTTGTCTCTGTATATTGTTCTTAGTTTTTAGGTTAATGTTTTATATTTTTACTTAAACTCTTCATATATTACCTACATATTATTTATTACTTTATTATTAATTTAAGTACTTTATTATTCTATAATTATTATTTCTATTTTTTAATAAATATTTGCCTATTTATTTATGATTTATTACATGTTTATTTTATTTCTATACGTTTTTTCCAATATTCCTTTTGTGGTACTTTTATAGATAAGGTGTCCCTTATGTGTCCATGAATTTTCACATCCTGCCCCATTAATGGTTGAATATCTCCAATTTATTTATATTAAATTCATTATATTCAATACTTTGTCTATACTGTCTATACTACCTATTTATATGGAAAAAGGACCACTGTTAGAGGATCCCTTTCCTATTAATTTCCCTTTTTCTTTGTTTTTAATAAACATTTTTGCCCTTCAACCTTTCCTTTTCTTACTTTGTTATAAGGGAGCAAATATCTACATCAAATCCTTGGTTACTCCCTTTTGGGGAGTAACCATCTGGGGGAGTAACTATCTAAAGAAGTACCATAATTCGATATGATTTCCTGAGTAATGTAGTTGTATATTGAGTTATTAGTTTTTTACACACCAAGAGAGAGTAAAATTCGATATGATTTCCTGAGTAATGTAGTTTTATATTGAGTTATTAGTTTTTTACACACCAAGAGAGAGTATAATTCGATATGATTTCCTGAGTAATGTAGTTGTTTATAGTTATTAGTTTTTACACACCAAAAGAGAGTAAAATTCGATATGATTTCCTGAGTAATGAAGTAGTTTATTGAGTTATTAGTTTTTTACACATCTAGAGTGTAAAATTCGATATGATTTCCTGAGTAATGAAGTAGTTTATTGAGTTATTAGTTTTTACACACCTAGAGATAATATTTTTGGCACTTCTTTAGATAGTTACTCCCTTTTTGGGGAGTACTATACTGCTTTTTTTATTTATGTGACCTTCTTTAGATTGTTACTCCCCTTTGACAGATCAGACTGGTTACTCCCTTTTTTGGTTACTCCCCTTAGTTTTTTGATTTTATTACAAATCTTTATATATTTTACCTTATTATACGCTCTTACCCGGGGATGTAGAAAAGCATTGGGGCTTTTGTTGGGGTTAGAATAGGGGAAAGACAAGATATGGCATCTTAACTAAAGGGAGTAACCATTTAAATAAGGTCTCTGAGTAACCTTCTTCAGATGGTTACTCCCCAACAACGCTATGAGGGGAGTAACCATTTAAATAAGGTCTCTGAGTAACCTTCTTCAGATGGTTACTCCCCAACAACGGTATGAAAGGAGTAACCTTTTTCAGATAGTTACTTCTGTACATCGTTATTTTATACTATATAATTCATGCTCATCTCATGCTCTATAGTTAGATTTGTACCAAGTTATGTATTTTTCCATATTTACAATTATTTAATGACATTTGTCATTTTAGTTGACATTTTCATTTAATTTTTAACAAATACCTTAAATCTATTAATATCTTTAATCTATTAGTAAAATAATCACAGTTCATTTTTATTTGACCGTGGAAATATCATTGTGTACGATTTATCTCAAGTAAAATCGAATTGATATTGATATTATAATTATACAAGTGTTTTCAAAGTAAGTAAAACATTAGAATGTCTTTACTTTTATGTTTCTGTAACTCTTTTATTTTTTGTGCTTTTATCAAATATGCTTCTCTGTTGTCTATGTATATTGCTCTTAGTTTTAGGTTTTAGTGTTTTATATTTTTACTTAAACTCTTCATATATTACTTACATATTATTTATTACTTTATTATTAATTTAAGTACTTTATTATTCTATAATTATTATTTCTATTTTTAATAAATATTTGCCTATTTATTTATGATTTTATTACATGTTATTTTATTTCTATACGTTTTTTCCAATATTCCTTTTGTGGTACTTTTATAGATAAGGTGTCCCTTATGTGTCATGAATTTTCACATCCTGCCCCATTAATGGTTGAATATCTCCAATTTATTTATATTAAATTCATTATATTCAATACTTTGTCTATACTGTCTATACTACCTATGTGTATGGAAAAAGGACCACTGTTAGAGGATCCCTTTCCTATTAATTTCCCTTTTTCTTTGTTTTTAATAAACATTTTTGCCCTTCAACCTTTCCTTTTCTTACTTTGTTATAAGGGAGCAAATATCTACATCAAATCCTTGGTTACTCCCTTTTGGGGAGTAACCATCTGGGGAGTAACTATCTAAAGAAGTACCATAATTCGATATGATTTCCTGAGTAATGTAGTTGTATATTGAGTTATTAGTTTTTTACACACCAAGAGAGAGTAAAATTCGATATGATTTCCTGAGTAATGTAGTTTATATGAGTTATTAGTTTTTTTACACACCAAGAGAGAGTATAATTCATATGATTTCCTGAGTAATGTAGTTGTTTATTGAGTTATTAGTTTTTTACACACCAAAAGAGAGTAAAATTCGATATGATTTCCTGAGTAATGAAGTAGTTTATTGAGTTATTAGTTTTTACACATCTAGAGTGTAAAATTCGATATGATTTCCTGAGTAATGAAGTAGTTTATTGAGTTATTAGTTTTTACACACCTAGAGATTATAATTATGGTACTTCTTTAGATAGTTACTCCCTTTTGGGGAGTACTATACTGCTTTTTTTATTTATGTGACCTTCTTTAGATTGTTACTCCCCTTTGACAGATCAGACTGGTTACTCCCTTTTTTGGTTACTCCCCTTAGTTTTTTGATTTTATTACTAATCTTTATATATTTTACCTTATTATACGCTCTTACCCGGGGATGTAGAAAAGCATTGGGGCTTTTGTTGGGGTTAGAATAGGGGAAAAGACAAAGATATGGCATCTTAACTAAGGGGAGTAACCATTTAAATAAGGTCTCTGAGTAACCTTCTTCAGATGGTTACTCCCCAACAACGCTATGAGGGGAGTAACCATTTAAAATAAGGTCTCTGAGTAACCTTCTCAGATGGTTACTCCCCAACAACGCTATGAAAGGAGTAACCTTTTTCAGATAGTTACTTCTGTACATCGCTATCTTATACTATATAATTCATGCTCATCTCATGCTCTATAGTTAGATTTGTACCAAGTTATGTATTTTTTCCATATTTACAATTATTTAATGACATTTGTCATTTTAGTTTGACATTTTCATTTAATTTTTAACAAATACCTTAAATCTATTAATATCTTTAATCTATTAGTAAAATAATCACAGTTCATTTTTATTTGACCGTGGAATATCATTGTGTACGTTTTATCTCAAGTAAAATCGAATTGATATTGATATTATAATTATACAAGTGTTTTCAAAGTAAGTAAAACATTAGAATGTCTTTACTTTTATGTTTCTGTAACTCTTTTATGTTTTGTGCTTTTATCAATATGCTTCTCTGTTGTCTCTGTATATTGTTCTTAGTTTTAGGTTTTAATGTTTTATATTTTTACTTAAACTCTTCATATATTACTTACATATTATTTATTAGTTTATTATTAATTTAAGTACTTTATTATTCTATAATTATTTTTCTATTTCAATAAATATTTGCCTATTTATTTATGATTTTATTACATGTTTATTTTATTTCTATACGTTTTTTCCAATATTCCTTTTGTGGTACTTTTATAGATAAGGTGTCCCTTATGTGTCCATGAATTTTCACATCCTGCCCCATTAATGGTTGAATATCTCCAATTTATTTATATTAAATTCATTATATTCAATACTTTGTCTATACTGTCTATACTACCTATGTGTATGGAAAAAAGGACCACTGTTAGAGGATCCCTTTCCTATTAATTTCCCTTTTTCTTTGTTTTTAATAAACATTTTTGCCCTTCAACCTTTCCTTTTCTTACTTTGTTATAAGGGAGCAAATATCTACATCAAATCCTTGGTTACTCCTTTTGGGGAGTAACCATCTGGGGAGTAACTATCTAAAGAAGTACCATAATTCGATATGATTTCCTGAGTAATGTAGTTGTATATTGAGTTATTAGTTTTTTACACACCCAGAGAGAGTAAAATTCGATATGATTTCCTGAGTAATGTAGTTTTATATTGAGTTATTAGTTTTTTACACACCAAGAGAGAGTATAATTCGATATGATTTCCTGAGTAATGTAGTTGTTTATTGAGTTATTAGTTTTTTACACACCAAAAGAGAGTAAATTCGATATGATTTCCTGAGTAATGAAGTAGTTTATTGAGTTATTAGTTTTTTACACATCTAGAGTGTAAAATTCGATATGATTTCCTGAGTAATGAAGTAGTTTATTGAGTTATTAGTTTTTTACACACCTAGAGATTATAATTCGGGCACTTCTTTAGATAGTTACTCCCTTTTTGGGGAGTACTATACTGCTTTTTTTATTTATGTGACCTTCTTTAGATTGTTACTCCCCTTTGACAGAATCAGACTGGTTACTCCCTTTTTTGGTTACTCCCCTTAGTTTTTTGATTTTATTACAAATCTTTATATATTTTACCTTATTATACGCTCTTACCCGGGATGTAGAAAAGCATTGGGGCTTTTGTGGGGTTAGAATAGGGGAAAGACAAGATATGGCATCTTAACTAAAGGGAGTAACCATTTAAATAAGGTCTCTTAGTAACCTTCTTCAGATGGTTACTCCCCAACAACGCTTATAAGGGGAGTAACCATTTAAATAAGGTCTCTGAGTAACCTTCTTCAGATGGTTACTCCCCAACAACGGTATGAAAGGAGTAACCTTTTTCAGATAGTTACTTCTGTACATCGTTATTTTATACTATATAATTCATGCTCATCTCATGCTCTATAGTTAGATTTGTACCAAGTTATGTATTTTTTCCATATTACAATTATTTAATGACATTTGTCATTTTAGTTTGACATTTTCATTTAATTTTTAACAAATACCTTAAATCTATTAATATCTTTAATCTATTAG
>JACMZG010000022.1:21834626-21924269 GCA_018340805.1 Microvelia longipes
TTATATATAGTATATTATATAACCAATAATATTAATTCTTATATTTTATGATATTAATATATAGTTTATATTATATTACAAATAATTCTTATTTGATGATTATATATATCTATCCCGTAATATCTGTTTTAACAATCATTAATTTTATTTTATTGATATATATATATGGTTTTATATTATATACCAACATCTAATTCTCATATTATTTTTATTAACAGGTTTTATTTTTCATTTTACAAGTTAATTTTTTAATTATTAATGTTTGATTCACATTGATACAACATGTCGTTAAACGGAATTTAGTTTTTTTTTTTTTTTTTTTCATTTTCTCATTTATTGCGTTAAATAGTTTGTGTCATTGTCCTTTTAGTTTTTTTGGAATATATTTGTTTCTTGATTGAACCTCTGCAACGGCTTTGATGTCACTCCTGGCCCAACTCCGCTATTTAAGCCACCTCATTTTTCTAAAGTAAAATTCTCAAGTCTATGGTGCCTACAATACTTATGATTTTAGCATAATGTTTTTCTTAGAATTTTATGAGGTTTTTACAATCAATATTATGGTATATGTCCAGTTTAAATTTTGAAAGTTACTAAAAGTAGTAACAAAATTACACATTTGGATTTAAAATTAATATAAAATAATTGTAAATTTTAGCTCGCATGAGTAGGCTTAAGGGTAAGAGCCCATTTTTGTATATCTGACCATTTTTTTCCTTATACATTTATTGATTTAATGTTGGTGAATCATAAATGTTCCACACAAAATAATTATTCCGAGTAATCACTCTAAGTTTTAATAATAACGGCTTTAAGTAAGTAATATTTAAATTTTTATTTATTATATTTATTTTTTATAAACTTTAAAAGAAAAGAAAAATATGTTATAACATTTAAAAAATATTCATCAAAAAGAATAATATTTCTAGAGGTAAGGCTTTATGCTAAATATTTGACATGCGCACTAAAATGGGTAAAAAGAGAGGTAAAAAAAATGCCGCGGGCCATACTGCTACATAGAAAAGGGAAGGCATAAATATATAAACCTTGTCGAAACGAATACCAAACCTGAATACTAAAAACCAAAAAACCCTTGGACTAACCTAAACATGTTTTAAACAATTTTCCTTAACCAACCCTAAAAACCCGAAAATTCAAAATATATACAGCACAAAAACGCTGCTGGCAGTTTAAGGTATTAGAATTGTTAAAACCTCCCGGAATCTCTAGAGTAAATTGTCCCTAAGGCATTCCATAGGGAGGGGGGACGGTATCTTGTTAGTCCCATTTTTTATTCACACCCCCCTCTCAAGCAGTTTTAGCTCGTTCTAATCAAATTACTCTCTGAAAATTTCTCCTTCTTTTTAAAACCCTTTTTTTATTCTTTTACCTTTTTTTTATTTTTTGTTAAAAAACCCTATTTTTCATTATTTAGTCGAGAATGTTTTAAAACGCCATGTTCTTCTGTTCCTCAATTATTTTTAATTTTTTTCTTTCACATTATCATGAAAATTCTCTTCTTTTTATTTTTGTTTTATTTTTTCTTTATTCTTCAAGTTTTTTTTCTTTTAATGAAAACAGCAAAATACAAAAGCTAGATGTGGAGGGATTGAATTCTCTGTCTGAGTCCATAATGAAGAATTATTATTAATAATTTGTATAAATAATTATAAGTTTTAGCAGAGAGCAAATAAAAGGTTTCCTTTTGATAAGAAATTACTTAAAACATTTTTAATAAGTTATTAAGTTTTTTTTCTTTCATTCTGAATAAAAAACTTTCAAACTCTTTCTGTTGTTTGAGAAAAATAAAAACAATCTTTAAAATTATTTTTATTCATCGATGATCAATATTTATTTGCCTTAACCAATCATTTACTACGTACACAATGCGTATCAAACAGGTGATCGTATTCCATACGCATTTAATACGATAAGATGCTTGCACCGTTATTTGTTTAGTCGATTGGTGAGATTACGTGATAACTATCCCGCCAAAACATCGCTCTTTTATGGTAAAGGTTCACTTTAGGTTATAAGGAAGTTTAAAATAAAAAATATATTTAATTAAATTGTGATTTCTTGCATAAAAATTAAGTTAAACTAAAAAAAATATTCCAAAAGTTATTTGATGAAAAACGGTAATATTTAAGTGAAATCGGGGTTTGAAGGTTATCCGTTAAATATGATCGCCTCTGAATGTACATACAGTGTATCCGGGGATCCATTTAGATCCATCTCCCTAGTTTTATGCGATGGATCCCTCCGCATGGTTCATATAGCTAATATTACCGTATTGAAATATCGTACTGTATACGGATTTAGAAGAGTGTGTGAACGTACTAATTGTTAGCTATTTCTTTGAAAACTGTTAACAGCCAATATCAGTGCCTTAATGAAAACATCAAGGTCAAAGGGCGTTCGCGATCTAGCTCTCACATTAAGAGCTAAATGATAAAGAGATGCTATAAATATAACTTATGTGACGTTTTCTTAGTAAGAATTGGTTTGATCGCCAGTCCCCCTTTATCAATCTGGAAGAGCCAACCTAGGTGGTGGAAAGGCAGCCATGTCTCCGGGGTGGTTAAAATTTCCCGAGCGGGCTTGTCATTATCAGCTTCCGATCATCTTAGTTAATTGATTGTTTTTTAAATTTTTATTGATCAGCCCCCCGATTTTCTTAAAAAATGTAGAAACAAGTTTTGGCCTTAATAACCATTAAGTGCCACTCTAAGGTCATCCAAGAAAGGTACTGTCACTAGATGGTCCCCATCGCTGGTTTTTATTGCAGCCGTACAGTTTCCACTCACTGCGCTAAAATTATTAAGCTATATTCTTTACCTTCACCTGTAAAAGGGCAGATTTAACCTGGAGACTACGCTCTTACTGCTAACTAGTTTACTCTTGTGCTATGCTAAAACCATGACATCGTGATTTAGTTTACTCCTTGTGCTATGCTAACCAATGACATCGCTGATTTAGTTTACTCCTTGTGCTATGCTAACCAATGCATCGCTGATTTAGCTTACTCATGTGCTATGCTAACCATGACATCGCTGATTTAGCTTACTCCCTGTACAAGGGTTTAATAGTCATGGCTGATTTAGCTTACTCTCTGCACAGTTTGGCTTTTACTAAGATAGGGAAGCTTTGATCCATGTCTAACAGTTTGGCTTCATTAAGTTTGAAAAACTTTGATCAATAACGACGGGCAGCTTGGTTTTTACTATATAGCAGCATTGATCCATGTTCTAAAAGTTTGACTTGTGACTTCTGTCGAAATGTTATAAAGATTTTAAGAATATTACTTTAAAAAATAACGTGTTACTTGATGTCAAGAACACGCGCATGCGTAATTCGATAATTGTCAAAATCAAGCTCACTCCGTATTTAGGGAATGTGCAATTTCTGATTTTTACTTTAGTCCCGTTCTTATTTTTAGTCCCGAATTTTACTTCAGTCCCGTATTTTCAGATAAGGGATGAAAAGACTCGTTTTATTCTCTTATAATAGGGTCAAAAAGTTAATTTTAGCCCCTTTTGGAGATGTAAAATGAATCATAGATATAATTTATTCATCAACACGCTTTTTAAGCGTTAATAATTTTATGAGTTTCTAAGCATAAAACGAACGTTTTTTTCTTTACAAGTGACCGAAATGTTTTTAAGGAAACAACTTTTGAAAACTTAAACAAGGGTAAGATAATTTGTATTCATACTAACTAGTAGATGTATCATGGTATATTTTTGTTTATATATCACTCGAAATTCTTTAACCCGAGTTTTCACTTTCAAGTAGCTCTCAGGTAACTTCAGACTGTTTAGATTTCATTTCAATCAAGTTAGTGATTTGTATAACTTTGACTTGTGTTTTTTTAAACCTTCCAAAAAATGTTTTTTTTTAATTCCTAAATCTATACTTAACTTTTTTTTAAAGAGATGAACATTTGTAATAACAAACCTGAAATGGGTGTAAAAGTAAACAAAAGCGTCATTTTCTTATGAAAATTTCCTACAAAGAATGCATTATATGAACTGATCTTATATTGCTTAAAAAGTTAAACAACCATTCTGGCAAAAATAGAACAAAGCACCCTTATCTTATATATACAAAAAATAAAGGTTATTTTGCTTTTTGATATCTCGAGAACAGTGCCACCCACAGATTTGGCTAGCATAGTTCATACAAACTTGAATAGAACGGTTCAGAGACCATTGGTCCGAACTGAGTTAAGAAGAAACGCGAACATAAATTTATACATACATTAACACTAGCATAAACACATATAATAAAAAAAACATACACACATACATGCACAAATGCATATTTACAAACACATTAACATATATGTAAAAACACACAGACATCATCCTCTTTCAAACTATGTCTTGTTCAATGGGGCTTATGTGCCACTAACAATGTTGCCCCCCCCCAAAAAAAAAAACTTTCATAACTCCAATACCAAAAGGAATATTATGGCTCCTCCTCCTCCTTGGAATATTGTGCGTCCCGAACCCAGGCTCATTAACCCATTATGAAGAACCTGGGTTCGAAAACGTAGGAATTATATACAAAAAAGGGTGTCATATATTTATATTTACTATGCTTCCTTATTTATTAGATAATGTTAATAAATGTAAAGCTTAATAAATGTTATCACGCTTAACAATACAAAAAAAAAGACAATCATATTAATTTTTAAAAAAGCTTTTGGTAAAAATGTAATCCAGTGTAATCCCACTAAATAATCTCTGTACACTCTTGGAATTGCCTTTGTTTGCTCTGTACTTCTAGTCAGATATTCACGCAAAACTACTCGAAATTATATAAATTAATAAATTGTACCTCGTGACAATACTACGAATAGGGGCATTATTCCTGCAAAAAATTTGACAAAGGAGTACACATGGTATTAATATTCCTTCGTCAAGAAGGGATAGCCAAGAAAATAACAATCCACATAGCGTCCTTCGTCAAATATTTTTAGCAAGGTATAGTATAAGATTGCTTAGTATTCACTTTGTCAAAAATTTGATTTAGATAGTTAATGGATAACAAAGTTTATGTGTAACTACTTTTTATGGCTCTCGCGAATTCTAAAGAAAAAAATGGTTTAGAGTACCCATAATTAGTGCAGAGTTAATGACTGTGATCGATGAATTAAAACAATTTTATCAAAGACGCATCGTCTTTAAAAAGTTAGGTCCGAATTTTTCAGTGTTGTTTTCGAAATTGTTTTAATTTTTTGCTACTATTCATCTTCTGTTTTTGTGTAACTTTAAAAAATATGTTATAATTTTATGTATTTGTATAATACTTTGTAACTCTGGTGCCGAATAGTTTTGTATATCTATCTCTATTTCGAGAGTTCCGCTCTTGAAACGGTATAGTTTTATATATAACATTTAGTATTTTTATGGACTGAGTCTTCAATAAATTGGTTTCTCTAAAGGACTAGGTAAACGAAAATAAACTCCATTTTTTTGAAAAATTAGAATACACAAATTAATGGAGGGCGAGTTAAATACCAAAGACCTGTGCTTATTGATGATGCTACTGACCAGAAATCTAATGCTACTCAAAAATCTCCTAACAATAACCAACCAAAATTAACTATAAATTTTTTTCCATAAAAATGTTGTTTTTTTAAATAAACAAAGACTCGAATGTCACCTGAGATGTCAAGTAGCATCGCCAAATAAACAAGTTTACCAAAATCTTATGAAAAAAAGATAACCATCTTTTAGGAAAACCATGCAACCTTTAAAATAAAGGTGTTAAAAAGTTGCCAATTTAAAGTGTTTGTCTTTTTTTTCGAATTTTGGTACTTTTTAAAAAGATGTCCAAATCAAACAAAAATACTACCTGAAAGTTTATATAGATTTAACAGATAGTAATTGGAGTGGTATTGGCATAATCTTTAAACAGGTACTTTAAGTACTTAAATAGGTACATTGTTAGTACATGCTTACATTTGGTACTTAACCACGTTGGTTCGTACTTAACAAACATTGTAAACCTGAAAACCTGAGGTATGTTTAAGGATGTTCATGACATACTAGTACAAAAACAGATAATCTTTTGTAACAAAAAACATCTTTAGCTTAAATCTTTTAACTTTTAATTATCTACTTCCTCTTTAGACCTTAGAGGAAGTAACACTTTAAAATGTCAACACAAACAATTGTCCACAAACTTAAAAGAAGCACAAACGTACTAAAAACTGACAAATTTATGAATGAATGTTTTACTACAAGTACACCTTAGAGTACTTCTTTCATTGATAAATTTTTAAATGACAATATTTAGGATTTTTCATTCATTAAAAATGTTGAAGTATTGGTCAGTTAAAAGATAACGGAAGGTTTTGACATTCTAGATAAAAGAACGGATATTTTAAGCTAGATTCTGAAGATCTTTTGAATATCCCATTGATGCTTCCTTTAAAGCATGTAGAATGACAATTTTTTTTATGGAAAATCGTATGTCAATATTTACGGTCTCATAGTAAAGAGTAGAATATGTTCATTCATAAATTTTCATTCACACATTGTAAAAATAAGTTGTGGATTTTGTTACGTTGTGGTCAATGAAAACTGGACTCAAGAATAGTACATCCTGAGGATTGAGGATGTCTCCCATTTTTGATTTTTTGTGATAACATAGAAAACTTTTTCTGTTTAAGTTTAAAATTTAACCTGTTTATGGACGGAACATTAGTTGGTACAAATGACAAAAAGAAAGTATCTTTAATTCAAACTAGAATTGTAATACAATGCCAGATGCTTGTTACACAATATTTTTTATTGGCGCTACCAGTTATGGCCTAAAAATTACTCCATAAAATGGTGTAGTAAGAAAACACCAGGCTTTTGTAAATATCAATAATTAAATTGAAGAAACGAGTCAAGGCCATTTAACGCTCCTGTACAGCAACGTGACAGTTTCTTATCAAGAAAGAGTATTAACGCGATAGGTATTCGCTAAGGTCGTCTCCGCTACTGTACACTAAGCTACAAAAAATATGTAACTAAGATCCAGTACAGGAGACGACATTTGACTTTTTGATATTACGCTAGAACACTCATAGTCGCGTAGTCTGTAGCGTACGTCCAACTCTTAAAATATAGTATGTTTATTTAACGAAAAAACGAAAAAAATCAAGAATGGACCATCTGCTACTTATGGACAATGGAACATATTTAACAAAAGTGCTACTCTGTAATTACTTTACTGGACGATCTAGTAATAATATTCATAATTAAAAATCGCTTTAACAGCCATTCGCGTTTAACACAAATTCTTAAATTTTACCGTAGTTGACCATTTTTGATCATAGGATTTTAATAGAAATGTACGTCTTCGCGACTGTACATCTTAGCTAATGTAGTGCAAACCTACAATCGCGTTAAAACTATTATTATTACCTAAATGTACGGTCACGTTGTCGACCAGTCGCGCAAAACGAATCCTACTCGAAGAAACAAGCTAATGACCTTAATGTAGCTTGGGGTATGTTACTGGAAGAACAACTCTTCAGCTACGCCCTTAGCTTAAATTTAAAATATAAACAATTTTGCGTGAGAAAAATTTTTAAAATTTGTTTGTCTACTACATAATCTGTTAGTTCTATATTGCTAGCACGCATGGAGCATGGGGAGTAAAAGGGGATGGACTGAATTTTGTTTCCTTCAAATGAAAAAGGTCAGACCACAAAATTAAAGTCATGAGACACACTAACATGCTGCCACGTATTAAAGGGTAGGTTAATACGCGGTTAAATATGCCTTCATATTTAAAACATATGAATGCATAACAGTTATTTTGCTTTAAATAAAAATATATCAGTGTTCTATTTATAAAGGATAATAGGGATTGTTATTGACTTCAGAGTGCCTATAGGTTTTGCTAGAATCCAATCGACTTTATAGCTTCATTTTGTAATAGGTGAAGTGGAAAAGAATGTGATCATCGAGAGGCTTTTATTAGGTATAATCTAATTTATAGAAAGGAACCATTTGTTTAAGTTTAAGCACAATTAAGTAATCTTTTTAATTTTGAACTATAAGAAATAATAGCTGTTAGGTGCACCTAACAGCTGTATATCGTGATGCCGAAAAATGAATCCGATACCGCCCTGACATAGATTGAAACCTAGCTGGATTGACATTTCTGATTAGACGTTTTAATATAATATGTTTTAACCAAAACATATTATTCAATTTGTGGTACAAGCACAGTGCTTTTCCTGTAGACCTAGGTACTAGAAATCCAATAAATTATGTTTAAAAATTTGCAGTCAAAGAAATTTTGAAGTTTTTTTTACATGGATCCACCATGTTATTATTTTCCATGATATTATTTTATAGAAGTCTGAGACCGATCTCATTTTATTTATTTGTTTAATAAACGCTTTTTGCAAGCCTTTAACATACATTGTTTACATAGTAAAGAGATTCGACATTAAGTACATAAAATAACATGTATTTTTAATAAATTAAAATTCAAACTAATGTTAAATATATCATTAACTTAACAAGCATATTAAATATTGAAAATAAAAAAAATAAAAAACTGAAAGGTCATTCATTAAATAATGTATGACCTCATGTTTAAATTGTTTGCGAAATAGTATTCTCTTAGGCTTTATGTTAATAATGCTCTTCTATCAAGAATATATTTTTGCACAGAAGAAAGTGTGCCAAGTGTTATAACATGCATTAATCTGGTTATCGGTTACTTTAAAAACTCTCTGATCTAATAGCTTATGACAGAAGATATGTAACAATATTTTAAAACTGCACTTCTTAAGACATTAACTATGTAATAGAAAAAAATATAAAAAGAATTCTACAAAAAGCTACCTCAACTCTATCGACGCACTCAGAATTAACATCAAAAGAATAAAAGAGAACTTAAAAATATTTGAAGTTTTACCGCCCTTTTTATACCGGCGTAAGCATGCGCTCTCCCACTTTTAAATAAAGCTTTACAAATCCAGGTTTATTCTGATTGACATAATAATAACAGAGCGGGTTTCGTAAAGAAAAGAAAATTATCAAAATCATGTTTTTAAAAAAATAATATAAATCAATATATTATAATTAAGACACCTTTTTAAAAGCGTTATTAAATGATAGTGCATATTTTTTGTGTTTTTAATATTTATAAAATGATTGTACACAAAAGGATATAAGGTGATCTTTTTTAAAGTGCCGATATCTTAAGTGCTTTTTAGTTTAGGGGGTGTCAAGAGGCGAGATGACTTTGATATGGGTGTAAGCCAAAACAAAGATATATAGAATCAAGATATATCAAAGATTGTATTTTATTAAGATACATTTTAAAGCGGTTATAATATTGTTATAAGAGTGTAATATATAACTGTTAAAAAATCTTGTTATGAAATTTTGAAGTTCAACTTATAGAATTATATGATATTATTCGTTTCTGACATGTTAGCTATCGTAGCTTATTCAAAATAAAAGAAATATGGAATTAAAAAAAGTATTTCTAAATTTCGTTATAGGGTTTTCCTAAATATTGCTAGGTTTGTGGCTATCCTAGGTGTTCCAGTAGCATGTTATAGTCATTGCGTTCACAATACGATCCGCGGATCGTATTGGGTACGATCTCTCAATACGATAATATTAGCTGTATGAACCATGCGAAGGGGATTCGATCGCATACGCTACAACTAGGGAGATGGAATCTAAATGGATCCCCCGATACGCTGTATGTACCTTTAGAGACGATCGTATTTAACGGATAACCTTCTCGTCGAACTTTTATTTCACTTCAATATTACCTTTTTTGATCAAATAACTTTTGGAATATTATTTTTTTTCTTAGTCTAACTTTATTATTATGCAAAGAAATCACAATTTAATTAAATATATTTTTTTGTTTTAAACTTCCTTGTAACCAAAAGTGAACCTTCACTATAAAAGACGCGATGTTATGGCGGGATCAGTTATCATGTAATCTCACTCGATCGACTAAACAAAGACGCTGTAAGAACCGTTAAGTTAGTTGACCGTATTGAATACGTATCCAATACGATCGCCTGTTAAATTCGCTGTGTGTACGTAGTAAGTGATTCTAGCATTTATTACGTTTCTTCATTCCCCATCCAATATTAGGGTAAAGTAAGGCGTCTTTTTGAAAACCCGAAACTTTAATTTCACTTTAATTATCTGTTTCAGGTATTTTAAGAACCCTATTTTAAGAAGTATGGAGAGTATGTCGTATCAAAATATTGAAAGCACTTACCTTAAGGTAAAATGTTACTGAATAATCTAGAGATTTCATTGTGTTTATGAAATTAACAGACAAATTATGTTTTGCTTAGCCAATCTTAGCACCAGAGGTTAATCAACTTTTGTTTATGTATATCATTAGAATGAGGGTGATAGAAAAGATGTCTTTCCACAAAACAAATCTTTGTGGAATATTTGTTGAAATCTTTAACGTAATAATTATATTCTTTAAAGTATAATAAATAACATTTATTTGTTATATATTATGTAAGTAAAATATTCTTTGACATATATATGAACTTTCAAGTCAGTATTTGATCGTAACGTGTATTGTGGGGCGATCCATAAAGATTAATAAAGAGGGCATAGCTATCTCAATACATTGAGAGGCCTGAAACATCATTTGGGGCTCTCAGGGGCTTTGTGTAACCTCATTGAAACCTCCAAGAGTTAAGTCAAGTACAATAAATCAATTGTTTTCGGCTTCCCGCACATGTTTCTGTTTTGATTAGTGTTTTAAACGTTCTACTATATAAGTTTCAGTAACTTTGTTCTGGTTATTTGATTATATTGATAGTTGAAGTTGGTCGATTATTTTACGATGTTTCAAAATTCAACCAATAGGCGCTCTCTAGTAATAATATGTCCATGAGGCTACCCTTTAAGGTTTTGCAGTAACATAATCTTCTGTCTAAGTTGACATTGTTTGTCCAAGTTTTGTCAATATGACATGTTTATTTTATTTTGGTTTTAACCCTTTTTGTAAAAATAAAGAAACAACGATTTGTATTATTATAACTAGACAGAAAATTCAAGTTAGATTATTATCTAGTTGTCTAGCAAGGAAACCACTTCTCTTTTTCCCTTCTTCAATTACTTGTTCATCATATGTTAGTATATTTTATTAATACCAATACTGAAACTGGTTCATCTTTTAAATATTTACACTTTTTTTTAATAATTCTTTTATTTTTCAAAAATACAAGATACAATAAAAAAAAACGATTACAAGAAACAATGAAAAATCCCACAAATCGTGATGGGGGTACAATCCCAACAATGCTTTCCAAATTTCAATCCGATCACATCATTTTTCCGCGTTTTATAATTTTTTGAAGTCATTATGACGGGTTAATGACGTCATAAAAAATATTTTTCTAATAGCACAGGTACAGCAGTAAACAGATTTTTGTACAAAGTTTCAACTCATTTAGCATAAATACGCTGGGCGCTATACGATGATACAGGCACACACACAAACAGACCGACAACTTTGTGAAAAACCTTAAAAACAAACAGTGGTAGCGGAGGAAAAGCGAGAAAACGCATTGGTCGCATCAACCACGTTTTGATTCACCAATGTATAAACCAGTGTGTATAATATGCAGTAAGTTACACTCTCTAGGGAGGGAAATAGCATTTCCAGTGCGAGTTATCGTGACAGTATATGAATCATATACTGTCATATACTCATTGAGTATATAACAGTATATGAATCATGTACTGTCACATACTCATTGAGTATATAACAGTATATGAATCATGTACTGTCACATACTCATTGAGAATATAACAGTATAGGAATCATGTATTAATATACTCATTGAGTAGTATATACAACTTACAACGCAAAAAGTAGATAAAACTAATATTTTACATAAATACATACCCATAACACGAAGAATCACTGACACACATAAATACTTTTCCGTAACTTAGAAATTATTTAATTTTTTATATATTTTAACAAATAAATACAAGGAAATACTAACAAAAACAAAAATTCCACCATATTGTCACTAAAACTCAGAAATGGCTGACTTACTTCTAAAATGTTTATCCGGCGTGAAATCTACAAGAAAAAAAAAGAAACGTCAAATTTTATCTGGTTCACTGGGCAACTAAATGGGGGAACTTAGGGTGGCACCAACAGAAATCCGGAGGGTGTCGTTCGTATTTACAATACAATAACCGCATTAGGAACCTTTATACTAAATACAATTCGTATATAGACCTCACTTCAGCGCCTTATAACAATTATTTGTTAAACAGCGCTTTTTTTAAAAAAATCAGACTAAATGAAGCTAAATGTGTGGAGTCAATCAAGTTGAAGTGTTAGCCTGCGTTCCTAATTGAACAACTACTTCGTTTTGTGAATTATTACAGTGAAATTGTTGCTATATTCGGTTGAATAGTTTTATATGAATGTTGAGTAAGGAAAATATTTAGTAACAACTTGAATTAACACGTATTGGTAAGTTCAAATGAGTTCTTAGGTTTGCCTATGACTTTTGGAGTGTTAAATGAAGTCATCTGAAGTAGACATTTGTTTTAAAGACTGTCTACTTTAATTAATTGTCATTTATACGTCAATAAGTAATAATTAAAAACATAATAAATAATTAGGCTAACGTATCACATATAGGTGTATGCTTTAATTGATTATAATTTCAATTACAAATGATGTAGAATAGTGGAAGGATTAGGGACGAAGTACACAAATTGACTGAGATAGAGTACTTATATAAGAAATCAGAGAACGGACTACTAGTGATAGATCGAATTTGGATCAAGGTCCAAATTCGATCTATCACTCGAAATACTACCTATATAGATATTATAGTATATAATAAAGTAGAGACACTGGATACTTAAAACTGATTCGTCCGAATTTGAAGAATCTCATCAAGAGCAAGGAGTAAGTTTTAAGTGTGCGATTAGATTTTATTACTTTACTTATAAAAGCAGGAGGGATGTAAAGTAAGACTTCACAGTCTCAAGATGTTCAGTTAAGTTGGTTTGATTGCTTAATTTTTAAAGCTGGCGGATAGAGAAGGTACTAGCCACAAAAAACATCTATTAAGAGGCATTTGATTTTTCTGCCAGACTGCCTGTATAAAATTTACTTTTATGTTAGCTGCGAAACTCGTCGACTCTCTGAATATTCGGCTGACCCATAGAATAAATATGACATTTTAGAATATTTTTTTATTTTCTCTAGTAGTTTTTATTACCATTCTTTGATAAATATAAAAAAATTGTGGAGCAATAAATAACACATTACAGCTATAGAATTGCATGGTATACAGTTATTCTAGCATAATATTTTTTTTGCAAAACGTAAGATAGAAATATAAGAAAAGTACACCAAAATAGTATGATTTAATAGATGCTAAGTCTTTCATTGTTCAAATAACACATAACAAGAAAAGTACAATAATGAGCTTAATAAAACTAGGACACCCGATGGTTTGTTCGACATCATAAATCCCATTTACTTCTGCGGCTTAACGTGTAAATCTCTTCAAAACCACTTCATTCAGGGACCTCTTGTGTCCTAAATGGATCAACCTTCCCTTTGGACGCGATTCCAATACATAGGGGACTGAGTACCACTCCAAATCAAGTACACTTCAACTTAATCCTCATTGAGTTCAACTTACTTTGTATTTATAACTGTATTGTGTTGGGATTCAACTAAAATAATTTTATTATATGTTCTCTATTAAATCTTTAGTATTTCATACAAATACATTTGAGGTTTCAGCATAGGAATAAAAGTATCAAACGAATAATTTTGAGATAACTAGCAATAAGTTTTAAATGGTATGATTTAAGTGTATCTGAGAATTCTGTATTGATCTATATGTTTGTAAGTTGATGTATTTGCATAAGCCGCTAGACTTCATAGGGTGTGAAAATAATGCATGAAATATATTCTGAGTTGTGTGTTAATCAAAATTTGATATTAGGTAAATTTCTTTAGACTTATCATGAAAACATTCCGATGTATCAAGTAATCAAAATTGACATTATGTTGATTCCTTTACACTTTAGACTAAGCTAAAACATCATTTGGCTGATAACCAAAATTGGACGTTAGGTAAATTCTTTTTGACCAATCAGAAATACATCCTACTTTGTCTGTTAACTGAAATTGGCTTTAGGTTAATTCCTATAGACATATCTAAAAAACATTCTGATTTGTTGGTATCATAATTGACATAAAGTTGATTCCTTTAGATCTATCTAAAACACAATTTGTCTGTTAACCAAAATAGACATAAGGTAAATTATGTTTGACTAATAAGAATTAAACTCGATCAAAAGTAGAATTCTTTTTATTCTCGTTTCCGCAGGACAAAAAAAATAATACATATATACAATTTTGGGGCCCAAATATTTTAATGATCTTTCTTCAGATATAAAAGATTTTAATAATTATGAAATAAATATAAAAAAATCGGGTATAGGGTACTCCGGTACTTTTCCTCATCACATCGGATTCGCTAAGCTCGTCCTCAGAAGTACAAGTCGTTAAATTTATAATGCAACACGTCTTCGGAGCCGCTTCACTCGTCCTCAGATAGTAAATACATTCATTCCCAGTGGTCATTTATCCAGGCACTGAACACGCTCGATGCTACTTAACTTTTATAATCCACCAAAACTCATAGATAGACTTGCTGTATTTGTAACGAAACATAGTACACTTATTTATTTCGTCAAGGGGTACACTTGTACCATTTCAACTTAATTAGTACATTTTCTGATTTTTGAAAAACGTATACAAATCATTTGATTAAAATTGAAGTAATGCTGATAATGAGATCAAACTTGACACATATGTTAGTCATATACATGGCTACATGCGTGCCAAAATTCAATCGGACCGCATCATTATCCGCGTTTTATGATTTTTCGATATTTTTGCTGAGTTATTATTGTAGGTTAATGACATCATATAACATATTTTCCGAATAGCACAACTACAGCGATAGACTGATTTTTTTTTACAAAGTTTCAACTCTCAAGCATAAAAACACTGGGCGCTACGATGATAACAGACAAACACACATACAGACAGACAACTTTGCAAAAACCACTCAGGAGGCCTTAAAACGCCTGAAACTCATTTTCAAACACAATACTTTCCTATATACCTACGACATAATTGAGGAAAAGTAAAAATACTATCTCAGTTTTGTTTATTAATAGCACTAATAAGTAATCTGAAATTAAATAGAACTAAAATTATAGATTATATTATATATATATATTATATATAATATATATATATATTTATTATTTTTTTTTTCTTTCTTTTTCACTCTGTATTTTGCAACCTTAATCACACACACATACACATCACTACACACACAATCGCAAGCTTACAAGCCATTTGCTATTAGCACAAATTTCAAATTATCTCTTATTCTTGATGTGAAGTCATTACAATATGTAAATAATTACAACATAAATATTACTTTTTACAGTATTCATTTTTAAGATTAAATCTTGATTAATAATTATTATTTTTATAACTTATAGATACATTTAACTCATTTATGTTTAACTCTTTTAAGCATTTTATGTTACCATTTCAAAAATGATAGCTATTTTGGAAGTTTTATTTTAATTATTTTTTCAATATTAAAAATAACTCTTCTGATTAATTTTCAAATTTTTTTCTGTTATCAATTTTTTCTTTATTTTAATATTAATAATATTCTATAATTAAATACTACAACTTACATTTTTTCAATACTATGTTATTTCATATTCTAACCATTTTTTTTAATTTCAATAAAGACACTAGAGTTTAGACTAAGCCCTCACTCCAGCATTAGCTTTGAGGGCTTACATTTTTGAAATAATACTATATGCCCACAAATTCGAATCTAGAGATAAATTTAATTAATTATTGTTTTCTCTACTATTGTAATTCAATATGGAAATTAAAAAAGGACGTATACTATTTATTTATTCTGATTTGTCAATTTGTCACATATTGAACATTAAGCTAATTTTTAACTCTTTGGATTAATGACATGATACCTAGTAGCAATAATATTTAGCTAGTTGAATTTCAATTATGGTCTCTTTCGCTGTTTTATCATTGTCCTTTAACAACCTCTATTTCTTATTTATATAATAAATTCAACAAAACACGCTACTATCAAATGACAAATGATTATTCTTTATAATTAACACTTTTTCTTGCATTCCCACAGCTAATTGAATGCCCATTCCATTCTGCTTTTAAAACTGTTACAATCTTAACTGAGCGTTTACTATTGTAAGAACAAAGCCAGAACAAGGGTCTTTTTGGGCCTCGCAATAGAGACCCCAACAAAAAGAACATTCAACCGACCCCCCAAACCCTAAAAACTCAAAGACAAATCGTAACTACTCTTAACAATAAATCTTTACATTTATTGTTACTTCTTTCATTGTTTAGCTATTCTCATAAAATGATCATTACAGTGTTCTTTTGACTTTCTATAAACATGTTTTATTGTATTTTGAACAACTAAAAAAAAATCACCAGGTATCAACTTCTTCCTAGAAAGACAAGGCGATCAAACATCTTTAAAAAGAAATCTGTGATTTTTTGAGTTATTAAATTTTTTAAAAAAGACTTATTGTATTCTTTTACCCCTCTATCATTGGGATTAATAAGTTCACACCCGTATAATAACGAAGGTAGCAAATACAAACAAAACAATTTAGGTGAGGAATAGAAGAAAGAAAGCACGAAGTTATAATGAATAGAAAGAAATATTGATTAGGAATCTTCTCATGCATCATGTACTCGTACATTAATGCAATCACGATATACTTGTGCGAGGGACACTTTTGAAAAACGTAACAAGCTAAATGTTATGCTACATCTAGGAACTGTTCTATTATTCGACATTCGTCAATATTAATGGCTCGACAAAATTATATGACCCATTCTGTGTTGTTACGTGTAACTTATCCGGGCGCTGATAGCACGATGGCTGTAAGAAAGCACCGTCTTTTCATCACTTGTAAATGCTTCACATTATATTCTACGGAATTTTAAGTGAATAACAGAGAATAACCTGAGTTCAGGTTCTGTCGACGTCTTGATGAGTTAGACGAAACGAAACAGAGTGGGACATGAATGTATGTCGAGCCATCAATAATGACGAATGTTGAATGATAGAACAGATTCCAGAAGTATAGCATAAGCATCAATTTAAATTTTGATAAAGTCATTACACAAAACAAATAAAATTTTTGTCATTAAATTAATGAATTGCTTATTTATAAAGTATGAATAAATGCAAATAAAATTATAATTAAATTATTGCGATATGATAAATGAAAAACCCCTACGATTTAACTATAATAAAGCCATAATCCTTAGATTAAAGCTCTCTAAAATAAGTGAATTTGTAATATAATTAATGATCAAATTAAAGAATAAATTGAAGGAACAACTCCCGTCAACATTTTCTGTTGGATCTGAACATCCCTGGACAGTTTTCGGCCTATTGCTATCATGAGTGGACCGAGCGAAAACCAATATCTCAACTAATTAAGTTATATGAGTGAATAACTTCTGGTCTCGGAACTTCTGAAGTTCGACGAGCCCCCTCAAAATCTAACTTATTTCTGATGATGCAATTTTAAGAGCTCAAGTGTTGCCCCGGCTTCTGATGATGGCGATAAGCTAAAACTGATTCGAGGTACATGAACATTCAACAGCAAGTATCGACAGTAGCTGATTTGTCGATTGGATTGGAAATAAATATCTAGAATTAGTAGTCATGAAAGTACGAATTATTAATAATTTTTATAATCTTAAAATGTAGTATTTTTAATAAAATTTATTTATGTTTATTAATGTTCGGCAATGCATTTCTTACATGCAGTAAACAATATCTGATTTCGAAACCTAACTTCGTCTTCATGATGTTAAAGTCTGTCAAACTTAATATATGAGTAGAAAATCTTAATTTAGTTGGATTTTGTAAATATAACCCAATTTGGGCATAATTAATTACCCCTTAAAACCTCTTTGCGGACAATTGTTTGCATATCCTGCTGTATTTTACTATTATTTTATAATCTCCTACGTTTGAGGGGTCGATATTTCCTTACTACGTCGTCCCGTCATGTCCAGATCCTTGCTGAATAATCATTATTATTCTTCTACAAGCCGTATGAAAGACGCGAAATTTTAGTTCGAGCCAACCAGTACCCCGAAGAGACGCATATTTTTTCGTACCCACAGGTTCTCAACGTCGTATGCTTACAGTATGGGAGTGTATAACACAGAAAAATACAAATCTGAATAAATTACATAATTTTTTATTAATCTAAATAATATACATATATAAGTTACATTTACGATATACATTTCGTTATAGATTTTACGTGCAAACAGTTCTTCATTTAGTTTTATTCTGTACAATAGAACATTTACAATCTTTATATAGTTTATACATTAATTTATTTACTTATTTCTTTTATGGAAACTTAAAAAATCAGCAGATCAAATAACAATCATTGACCACTAGATATAACTAGAGGAGTAGTTCTAAACCGGGAGCCGTAGAAGGGTTTTTGAAGTGTTCGCAATACTTTTTGTAAATTAAATAAAATAATGAATTAAAGTCTGCCTCCGTGGCCGTGATCGTAAGGCTTTCGATTTCGGCACCGGAGGTCCGGGTTCGCAGCCCGGGCTATGCTCTAAGATTTTATGATTAGTATTTGTATTAAAAAGATTTCGCCAACTTTAATTAATTCTTAGAGTGTAGTAGATGCAACCCACCTGAGGTTGTTCCCGCAGAGAGAATATCCTGATGGTCCGAAAGGCCTAAACGGGCATTTTATTTTATTTTATTTTAATGAATTAAAAGGATCAGAGATCCTTAAAATATTTGGATACTACTAATTTGTCGTCAGATTAAAAACATTTTATTAGAGTTAACCCTAAGATGTTACAATTTAATCGGGCGTAGGCGGTCAACATTGAAAATTACTTTTTATTCCTGCAATGACGTCAATTCCGGACTATAACCTAACATGTCCAAAATTGATTTCATTAACAAAAACCCTCCAATTGAATCACCTTATAAAAAACTCTATCAGCTTGAGTTAACCCAAGATTACACTTTAAATTTAGTTCACAAAAATAAAAGTTTGGAACAATTTTGGATGCGTACTCTTACTTAATATCAACTTATCAACCATGCCAGACTATCATATAAGAAGGATCCTGCACATTTCATCTTGTGTTCTTCTGACCTTTTTTAAGCTGCGATAAACATTTTCTATAAAACGAGTGTTTAATCATCAAAATCGGATAAATACAACTAAAGTTATGACATTTCTTAAATGGCCCAAAAATGCCAAAAAGCCAGTATTTTCTCAAAGAATTCGCTGACTTTGCATGAATTCACCATTTTTTTGGTGTTTTTGAAAGAGCCAAAACTTTGGTTGTAGTCATTCGATTTCGATGATTAAACACTCGTTTTATAGTAAATTTTATCAGCTTTAAAAAATGGTATCTTCATGTGCGCAATCATATGAAAAGGCTCCACTCTAGATAGGAAGTAGGCAGACTATGCTTTCCTTCATAATTTAGGTATATTTCAAAATAATTTGGTTTGAAGCAGTACAAAATGAGTCAAATTTTTTTCAGGTCCGGCTCTTGGACTATTTGACTTGGATAGACATTTTACTAGTGATTGTTACAAGTAATTGTAGTAGACAAGAAAATATTATTTATAAATTAGAAAAATACTTGGTAACACTCGTACATTTACAAGTTTATTTTTCAATTTTTGTTACTACATGACTTGCATTTTTGTAGAATGGGGCCCAGAGCCTCCTAGATAAACCCTAAATGGAGCCATATTGAGTTAAACCACCATTGAAATATAGGTAACTAATAGAAATCATAGAGTTTTGCCACTTTGGTAATTATTATCAATTGTTAAATTTAAAATAAATTATTAAGAACTTTTGTTACTCTTCATAATATTTTCGCGTTTAAACAAAAAAATTTTTTTAGCAACATTGGTAGTACTGGTACTCCACTCCAGGGTTATCATGAAGCCATCGGATATTAGAAGGTTAATTTATTTACTGTTTTAATATTTAATACATATATATCTTCATAAAATTGTTTTGGAAGTCTCACAAGCAGTTGACTATATAAAATTATACCTAAAACCTTAAAGCTAGAAAAGGAATCACATTGGTACGTTGTAATCAATATTATTGATAACGATTTAATTAAAGTTAACTAGACATACTATTATGTTTATACTAGTATGCCGCATATACTTTTATATCCATGCTAGTATGTTACATAGCACTATGACCATACTTATGTTACATACTTTTATTTTCATACTAGTGCATTACATCATACTATTATGGTCAAACAAGTATATCATGCCATTATTTCTATACAAGTATGTACCAACTATTATGATCATACTAGTATGTACCTACTATTATGGTCATACCAGTATGTAACTAATATTATGGTCATACTAGTATGTACCTACTATTATATTTATACTAATATGTTGCGTACTGTTATGTAACATACTATTATCTCCATACTAGTATGTTTGTTTATCTTAAATTTAAGTATTTACAATTTAACAATTGGCACAGGAAATATTTGGATTATATTTTTACATAAAATAAATTACACAATTACAGTATTTACAATTAAATAGTTGTAGTCGTAGAAATATATACAATTTTAATTAGTATCCTAGAAAATTACATAAATTTATGCAAAACATATATGTAAAATTATTGGGCACTGGGTGCTTCGTAACTTTTCTCATAGTTTATGCCTTCATTAGGACATTACGCACTTTTATTTTTTATTAACCTTTAATTTAAGCTGCGTTTCCACTTCAGCGCTAAATTGTACCTAGAAGCGAGCCTTAGATGATTGTCGTTTTCACCATTTACCTGAAACAATAGAAATGAATGTATTATAATTATCATTTTATTTTTATTTATTTATATAATTCACATTTATATAATATAATTTAGACCATTTCCTCTCTAACTGCTACTTAAGTATGTGTACAAGAGAAAAAGTACTTCGTTCCCTTTTGGAAGTAAAGTTTAAATTTGGGATCCAATTGGTTATGGAGTTAAGACTTCCTTGCAAAAGAGGAGTAAAATACTCTTAAATCGTAATTACTCCAGTTCAAAACAAAATATAAAAAATTGGGTTGGGGTACCTCAGAACTTTTTTCACAACTTTGTACTCTCTTTGCTCGTCTTAAAAAAATAATAATAATAGTTTTGGGTGCAATAAGTTTGGCCGGGTTTCGCTCAACCTCGGTTCAAATGTGCACATGTGTAGGTACATGTGTATATGTTATACTAACACATAACACATCTACTAATACATCTGTCTCGATTTGCTCTTCCTTTGAATTTTATGGTTACTCATTGCCTGAGGGTATAGTATTCCGTCGGCATCATCGCAAATCTCGACCTCAGAAAGCGAAGATTGACGAGTTAACCATATTTGTGGCTACTACAGTTCTCGGGATATTTGTATGAATGGACGAGTTAACTACATTTGTGGCTACCACAGTTCTCGGGATATGTATGAATGGACAAGTGCATATTTATCTGAATATTCTTTGTAAATACAATTATTTTAAATCTTTTATATTTATATTGTTGCCGTATTTGATATGCTAAGCAGAAATGTAAACATGAACATTTCAGCAAATTAATACGCAAATACGACTAGTTTGATTAAACACGTATTATTTTACATGCTTGGTGGTAAAAGTTATTAAAAACTGTTATAAGTATGCGGTCCTATAGTACGACACACGGCTAAAATCAGTTGACTGTAAAGGAAAAACGTGTTGAGGAACCAATAAGGTTGGCCTCATTTTAAATTGAGGGCGTGGTTTAACATCCAGGACTTACCTCATTGGCTCCCTCGTCAACTGATTTTACCCGTGTGTTTTACTATAAGAATTGAAATTATAACCTCGAAGTTGAGAACCTTGCGCGCTACCGACTGAGCTTAACTATAGAAATACCGAAGCTATTTTAATTCCCTCTAGTTAATTTTCTCCCTGTAAATCTAGACTGGGAGTTTAGAACTACTTTTCTCCCCTAAGAAGAAAGAGAAAAGTACACTTTAATCCCCTTCTGAATATAATTGATTATTTCAATATTTTTGTTTATACCTATCTTAATGAAGTAAATAGTTTATCACATATATAAAATGTGCGTTTGTAATTTCAAATCCATGGGGAAACTTTTATCTTTTACAATTCATTAAAAACATTGATGACTCATCATAAATTGCTAAAACTATAAGCTAAACAACAAGAACTGAGAGCTGACTTTTTTCCCAAGTTTCACCATTAACCAATTAGTTAAATTTTACGCATAAAATGTAAAAATGAGCTCTTTAAATTGTAAGAAACATATGAATTTAACGTCATTGATAAATAATTACATACAATGCGTAGTAAACATGCAATTTATATTTTTTAAACGAAATGTTATATTTTTCGGATTGTTTGGTGTGGCGGTATGTTTTCTTATCATCCAAGTAATAGGTTTTTGATAGAAAATAAAACAAGATAGATGGCTTGAAATTTCGCTAAGAGAGACAATAGCCGAAGGTTTTTACAATACTCTTTATTTGACCAATAAATCCAGTAAAAGTACTCTAAATACAAAATGTTTTTGGTTATTTCATAAAACAGGTCAAACGAGGTTTCCGGGGGGTTTATTTCGGCCCTTTTTTGCCCAGCCCTGTCCAGCTTAAATACGAGAATTTATCTAATTTGCAGTTATTTTGTCACTGATAGAAGCTGATTATTCTATACTCTATTCAGACGCAGTTTGATCAAATTATGACGCCACAAAACACGACATCTACGAATTTATAATTTCATTTTGTCCGTTCGTTTCTCTTTGTAATGTGCTCCGTATTTTATTTAATGTTTCTAGCAGGCTAGCTAACTGTAAATTTAAAAATCTAGTTATTAATTTGATTTAAAAATTAATAAATAACTACTTAACAAAAAAAAATATTATACAAATAACTATTTGTATTTTTTTATGATTATCAAAGTAATATGACACTTTGTATATTAATATTTGGATTATTTAAAAAAAAATCTTTTTTGAAAGCAACTTTAATACTTTGATTTCATTACCCTATATGGTGCACAATAATACTTATTTATCTATTGGATTGATTTTAAGTGCGTGCATATACTTAATCATTTTTTTTTGCCAATTATTCAAAATCGTGTATAATCAACACAGCATTAATATGTTGCTGTTTTTTGACCAACTTAAATAACATTGACCTTTTAATTTGTAGTCGTAATTTATAAATTATTAACTTGTGAAAAAGTAAAATATTGTAAAATTACACTAAATATTTGTAACAAATTGTATATTTATTGAGTTGTAATGTTTATAAAGAAATGAAGGTTATAATCATAGAGAGACGATTAAATCGTAAAGAATAGCGCTATGCTGAATAATATCTTCATGATTATACCTATCAATCTAGATTGTTTGCGCGGTAAAACCTAATTTTTTGACAGATGTAACCAAACTTTTGCATATGATTTAAAGTATTGCACCAATAAATGGATGCTTTTGCTTGTAAATTTTGAATAGTCATAATTTTTTTACCTTACAAAAAAGCATAAAAAAGTAAAAGTAAAAGTAAAATATATTTTTTAAACCATGTTAACCTATTTTGCTGAGTCTTGACCAATCGAGTTGAAATTTGAAGAAAATATACCTCCTTAAGTGACTAATAGGTTCACCAAATTCTATATTTATTATGGTCTTTATTTTAATATAAAATTGCCTCTAAAATTTATTAATTTTGACACGCTATTACTTTAAATTTTCCAACATTTGGTAAATATTTGATTGATTTGATTATTAAACTTTTTGATTAAAAAACTTACAGGAGAAAATACATGTTTACTGACGATAATACCCTATACATTAGATTACTTTATTATTCTGTCAATAAGAGAAAGTAAGACCGAAGTAATTACATCTTAAGCTTTGGTTAAACATGACATTCTGAGGAAGACAAGTATAGCGAGTCCGAGGTCGAAGGGAAAGTGCCGAGGTACCCTGTATTTCTATATTTCTTAACAATATAGAATATATATATATATAATATATATATATATATATATATATATATAATATATATATATATATATATATATTATATATATATATATATAACTATTTTCGGCCCTAATCTTTGGATTCACTTACTTACTTCACTTGTTTTTTGTCCCGCGGATTATGATTTTTAGTAAATAACAATATTTTTTTTTATGCAGTTGGTAAGCAAAAATTAAAATTAAATGATTTATAAATTTTTGTGATATCTTAATATCTATTTCGTACAGTACACAGTAAAAAATGATATTTTACTAGTATTTATATGTATCTAGTACTGTTTGGATATAAAAAGAACTATTCAATATTTCTTAGCTGTATCAAGGAGCAATACTCCTTGGTTATACGGCGAGATGAGAATTTTATCGATACAATTAGGTATATGTTTTGATATATTATTATAATTACCATTTGGCAGTTAATCAGACACGTGTGAGAAGTAGTATTTATGGAGATCTATTGGCCAGAGAGGTTGAGTGGAAACAACATCTATTACTTCATCATCGCTTACTGATATCGTTGGTTTCGCTTCATCGTCGGTGTCGGGAGCTAGGAGCGACTCTACGTCAAACTGTCTTCTGCGAGAAACGTGGGTAGGCGGCGGCATCCAGAACTGCGGAGGTCTGGGGCTTGAAGGTGGCGAATCCTCTTCATCGACAGCTAATCCCATATGTCTTCGAACTTTTCTTTGAGCTTTGCGTCTTCTAAAGTCGCCCTTTTTAAAGTCTTCTACATTAGCAGGATGGATGGCCCAGTAATGTCCTTTACCGTTTGCCGATCTGCCAGCTTTTACAAAGCAATCGTTCAGTGATAAATTATGTCTAATGGAATTTCTCCAACCTGGCCCTCTTGTTCTGAAGTACGAATAATGGTCCAATATGTATTGATATATGTCGGATAGAACTAGTTTCATTTCAGGTGAACTTAATATTGCCATCGCTATTAAACCTATGTAGCTATACTGTGGTTTAGGTTCGTCTTGCCTTAACGCTAACCTCGGTGGATATGGACCGTAATATAAAGGATATCCTAACCTTTGGTACGCGACAGCATACTGGTATATCTGGAGTCTGTAAGTATCTAAATCTGACGATTCCACACCGAAAACAGTTTGACTGGACGAAGTTCCACTATTCACTTTACACACCATCTGATTCATGCTTGATTGGAAACATAAAAGTTGACACTAAACACGAATAAGTTTATTGAGCTAAGTACCGTTCACAAGATACAAATGTTGACTAAAAACAGAAAGCACAGGGGGTGAAGCACTCCCTTAACTTAACTCCTCCTACTTAGGACTTAGCCACGCCTTTTCCCTCGTACTTAGCCGCTTACATTTCCATCTCTTTTTAGCTGCCATCATCCATCCTGCTTGCTGAAAATCTTTCTGGTGATATCAACCCCGCATCCTCTCACAATGACAGCTATATCTTTAAACAAGAAACCCTCCCTCAAGTATAAAACATCCCCGTATAAAACAGTTTGTGGAATCCAGTCTTTTTATAGTTTTTTTCTCATATTGACAAGATTGGCAACACTGATACCTACACATCTAGTTTTTATTTTATTATTTTTTAAATCTCTTGCTTCCTCCTGACATTGCCACACCCTATTAAATCTTTGTTCACATATACCTTCAATCCTTTTCCACCATCCTTTATTTTATGCTAATTGAAATTGATATCTTATCTTCTCAGAAAAAATGGTATATTTTTAGTCGCATAAAATAATAGTAATTAATGTCACTGCTAATAGTTATTAAGTTATTAAGTGAGCTAAGTTTAATTAAACAAATAAAAAATTATAACAGCAAAATACATAGCAATACTTGTAAGAAAATAATTATGAAATACGTCAATAAATATTATTCAATAATGTTTTTTTCGGTAGCAAGCGATATAACTATGATGTACCTTGATATACTTATAGCATTTCATCACAAAATTACTTTTAAAAAACATATGAAACACGCCGTGGATTGTCCAATCAGTTCTTGTCGGCCTCCTGTAGCTTGATGAAATAGTTAGCTGTTTAACATTTAAAATTTTTGTTAAATTATGTATCAACAAGTCTTTTGTCCAATTTAAAATTTATTAAATTTGGTTCTACAGATATTCTTTCCTTAAAAATAATTATTTTTAAATATATCAACAAAAAACTGGTTTGGGATGTGTTAAATACAAAAATTATTTGTCAAGCCCTTTCAGAAATATGTAACAATAATGTATCATTCACACCTTGCGCAAGGTTCACAATATGTTCAAAATATCAGAAATATTACTTAAAATTTTTTTAAACATATGACCCACGGCTTCGAAAAATGCTAGTAATAATCATTTGCACAGACTCAATTTCTGGATGATAAAAGAATGAAACAACATGTATGATATTAAGTCGCGCAACTATTATTACTTTTTGAATCTAAAATTTCGATTTAAGGAACTTTGGAGGATAAAAATGAAAAAAGCAAAGTTAAAACCGACAGTAAGTATGTAAGGTGACGGTATGTATAGTTGATTCTTCAATTACTTCTTCAAATTGCGGTGTATTTATCCTCTTTAAAGATTACGTTATTTATCAAAGCATAAATAAAGGGTCACTCTTTGGCATGGGCGTAGCCAAGGTTGCCTTAAGGAGGGCATCTATACACACACACACACACACACACACACACAACACACACACATATATAATATATATAATATATATATATATATATATATATATATATATATATTATATATATGTGTATTGGGTCGCTCACAATGGACTCAATTCTTGAGAATATAGTTTAAATTATTTGATAATATACGAGTATAATAAGTATGAAGTTCTCTGACAAATATACCCATCATTATATCTAGTAAGCATTGGATTAGGATCTGCCGCGAAAGTTTACTTTGGGTGACCATGGAGCATGGGCGTAGCCAGGGGAACAGGGGGGGGGGGGGTAAGATTTTTTTTTAACAAAATATAAACCTTATTTTATTTTTTGCAACACATACATAGATACACACACACACACACACACACATATATATATATATATATATATATATATATATATATATATATATATATATATATATATATATATATTTAATATAATTAAATTCCTAAACTGCTTTTAATTAACACGTTAATTCATTGGTTTACACAGTGACTATACTTATTTCTTCGGAATCTATATGTTAGGTTATAAAAACCTGTTAAGGTGAAATTTTACTTTCACGGTAAAATTGCAATTACAACGGTAACTTGTAATTACAAGTTAAAGAAAAGTTTTTTAAAAAGTTACAGGAATACGCGGTCTATTTAGAAGTTTATGTTGGTAAGTCTATTTCTAAATTGTTTTTTTTATAAAACTTAAGGAGCTAGGTAGTTTTGCGGAATATAAGATCTTTTAACATTTTTAACCAAAAACTTTTTTGGAAGAAAATCTTAATTAAATATAATATATAAAATATATTAATATAAAAATATATATATATATATAATATATATATATATATTATATATATTATAATATATATATATATATATATATATATATATATATATATATTTGTGTGTGTGTGTGTGTGTATGTATTTTTAGAGACTTTCTTGTTAAAACGCTATTTTTCGAAGGATCAATATTTTTTAATCAAAATTAGTATGAAAAAATTGCGCTAAAAACTTTAATGATTCTAACCATGAAACCAACTGCGCATTAAACTGTGCAAATAATAGTGTGCAATCCAAGTTTAGTGGCATAGTATTGCATAACTAACAAGATAATTATGCGCAGAATAATGTTCTTTGAAAAATTTATGAGTAGTGCTTGATAATTGAGTAAGTGCTCACAAGTTATAAAGCATAAATCGGATCCTCGAGCAAGAAATGGATTGTTAAGCACGGAATCACGCATTCCAAAGGAAATTCCCCCGATATGCGGACCACCGCCCCCATTATTTTTAGTTTTAGATTAATAAGTTTCAAAATTATGCATTTCTCTTTCTAATACACATGTGGCGTTAAATATTGTGGAAAATTTATGACGTCATCAACTCTACTTATGACGTCAGTAAGCAAAAAAATTGTTATACTTTTTTATTTTCATTTCCAGCAATTTTATTTTTTATTTTATCGGAAATAATATTTTTCAGAAACACGAATTATGAATTTTCACAGATATTGAGTCCATCATTTATCCATATTTTCCTTATCCTGCTTAATCTAGTTCTTAAGAAAAAAATTATATTGATGTGTAGGCACGTATTCACATTTCAAAGTAGGAAAGTTTTCACCTTTTTACAAAGGGTAACAAAATTAGGGTAATAAAATTAGCATGTACTAAGCTTTCCTCATCGGAATAAGATTTTTATTACTAATTTTAAGTTCCATCGAGAAAGGTCAGTACTTGTATGGGCGATGGATGGACCATTTTAACGTAATAATTAATTGTTGGCACAAGAATTTATTGACGGACACTTACAATTTGCTTCAATGCAGTGAGGAGAGTGAAATTTTAAATTAGTTTGTAATGGAGAATTGTTTTTCGGAGAAAAATAAATGTAAACAGTTTTGTTCACATTTAATGCCATTCTATTATTGCTCAACCAAAGAGCTAACATTTTCAAATCATGATTGATGCAGGCATAATAAGCTCATCGCAAGATTTTGCTTTGAAGAAGTAGGCAATATCGTCTGCAAAGCCAGTTAATTTACCCCTAAAGGGAAGCCTGAGCAGTTGGTCTATTAGTATAAGGAACAAGATAGGTCCAAGAAGTGATCCTTGGGATACCCCAGAAATGATCGGCAATTGCCCACTTATTTCACCGTTTACTTTCACAAATTGTACTCTACCTTTCAGGTAGGATGAGAACCAAGATAGGGCAACTCCTCTTATGCCTATTCTAGATAACTGTTTAATAATAAGGTCGTGATCAGCAAGATCAAAAGCTTTAACTAAATCTATAAATGAGCCACAACATTTAACATTATTATTAAAGGCGTTATAAACCATAAAGGTAAATCTTAGTAGGGCATCTTCGGTGCTTTTATTTTTTTGAAAGCCAAACTGGCAGGAACTTCAAATTATATTTGAGGTTAGCCATGACATAACTCTAGATTTCATGATTTTTTCAAAAACTTTACTAATATGGGGCAGTAGAGATATTGGCCTATAGTTATTTGGATCCGTTCTTGGACCTTTTTTTATTTTTATATATTGGGATAACTAGACCTTTCTTGAGTTCCGTAGGGAAAAATTTAATGAGCATAGTATTATATAAAATAAATAAATCTTTTCCAAAAAAAAATCTTTTATCTATATTTATGTTTATTGTTATTTAATGTTTTAAATTGTTTGTTATATTAAATGTTTTAAATTTTTTGTTATATTTGATGTTCTAAATTTTATTATATTATTTCATTTTTTTTTGTAAAGTGGCTCTGCGGTATATGTATAAATAAATAAAATTAATAATTAATATCATTTGATACTACCGAGTTTTGCAAAACATGAATAGTTGACACACTAACTAACAATAACGAAAATAAATCCAATTTTCTATTTATGAAATCTCCCTGTATTGAACCATTTATTTTTTAAACCTAAAAAAGGTAAGAGTAAATACAAAAATAGGAAAAGAGTTTTTAAAAAAAACCTTTACAAGATCTTATAAAGTTTAGTGAAGCTTCTTCAACATCCCTCTGAGCAAGTTTTTTAAGTCAATATTTGTGTTTTGTGGGGTGTAAAAACCAACGAAAATACAGACTCGGCTCAACTTTTATCAAAGAGTAGTTAGAGGGATGTAGGCGGAGTCTAATTTCGAGTAGGCGTGTCTGAAAAACCATTCCCTCCAGGATATTGTGATTTGAAGCTTTCTCATTGGTTAGTTTTTCACCCTTTTCAAGGTTTTTCCGAGCCCTTTGTGAAATGAATCCCTTGACTACTTGAAGTTTTCTCTGTTGTTATTTTATATCTCTGTTTTATCTCCTAATATTAGTATTATTCTATCTTTATTTACTTTTTGTTTTGTTTAATTTAGAAATCAATCTTTGTTGGTGGATATTTTTGTATTATTTATGAAGTTAAAATATTTATAAGTTGTTCATGTGTTAAAGTTATAAAAAAATTATTGTTTTGCGAAGCGATTCAAAAACATTTCATATTAGGAATAAATTTTAGCTTTGAAAAATTTTTAAAAATTGTTTTAAAATATTACAGATATTTTAGTTTGTATTATTCTTACATTACGTTTCATATTTACACTATTTGCTATAGCCGCAATTTTACTTTTCTATATCACAAAGTATATACATATACTTCCTATATAGGAAGTATTTTGTTTGCAAGAATAATCCAAAACTGGGATGTCACATGAATCATCCGACTCAGATGTATTTAAGACCTCTTAAGTGGTTTTCACTAAGTTTTCTGTCTACATGTATGCGTGTGTCCTTTATCATCGAATCTCTCAGTATATTTATGTTAAAGAGTTTAAACTTAGTACAAAAATCAATCTTTAGGTGTATTTATACTCTTCGGAAAATATTTTTTTATGCGACACTATATACTTGAAACAATGAATTATCAAAAATGTCAAAAAATTATTTAACGTGGAAATGTTGTCGTATCTAAGAATAACATATGTGCCAAGTTTCGTTTCATTAATTAATTTTATTAATTTCATTAGTTCAAATTTATCGAATGACTTGAACACGTTTTTTAAAAATTAATATTAATTCAATTAATTTGAAAATGGGTCAAATATATTCCTTTATAATAGTATATTATGCTACTAGGCAGCAAAATGGAATTTTGCAGACGAGTGTTTATATTAGCCCCCGAGCCGAAGGCGAGGGCAGGCTATTGAAATTACCTGCCGAGGCGCAAGCCGAGTCAGGCAAATGGCGATTTGCCTGCAGAGGAGGAGCCGATGCAGACAAATGCTAGAACGAGTCAGCAATGTTTCCTATTTGCTGCATAGTAGCATATATTATTTTATCTACTTACGGCAGAAAAGTTTTTAAATAGTTACTGCGAGATTGTGCTGGCAGTAAAGACTGTTTTGAAGTTGATGCAATACTTAAAATATTAGGTGGCGTGTGGTCCAATAATTCATCAATGTCAACAATGTTTCTATGTTCATTCTCCTTATTATTTATTTGATTCATAATGATTATTACTAACTTTTCGTTTGTTTATGAAAGTTATCGTTAATACGTTTTATAATACCTACTGCTTTATTTTAACAAAGTAAATGAAAAAAATAAAAAAAAACGATGACACAAATTTGACAACTCATGGTAAAAAATTAAAACTAGCCGTAGATATCAGGGTTGCCAACTTTTTTTTAAATTATATTATAAGGTTTCTTGTGAACAAATTAATTACTTGTATTAATCGTAATACTTATACCGTAATATATTGTGATATTATTAAAAGAAATAAAAAAAGCTCTAAGAATCATTGCTGGACAAAGTGAAAAACACTAAAATTTACTTAATAACCTGCAATATAATAACCTCAAATAACCTCTCCTCCCTGGGAGTTTTGACTTTCTTACCATTATATTTAATGTACTCCCTAGAGGTTTTGTATTACAAAGCAATTTCCCGTACAGTTTTTAAATTTTTTGTTGACAGTGTAGGCAAAATGACATTTTGCAGCTTAAAACAGTTCGGTAATGAGCAATTTTACAGCCGTAAGTAGATAAAAGAAATAAATATACTAAGTTTGAACACTGCAAGTATATTTACAGTTTTGTTTGATCATAAAAGTTAAGCAGCATTGTGGGAGGTCAGTGTCTGGTAGGTGAACGCTGGGAATAAAACGAATACTATATATGAGGACAAGCGATGAGAGTCCGACGACATGACGCGGTATAAATACGGCGATTTGTATAACTTGAAGACGAGTGAAGCGAGTCTGAAGGAGTGATGAGAATGAGCGTTGCGAATCCGATGTTTTGAGGAAAAATTTCCAAAGTACCGTGTACCCGATTTTTTGATTGAAGCTGTTTTAAAACTTTGTCACTCCGTCATCTGCAGGTCAAAATTAAGTTTTGAAAGGGAGTTTTTTATCAATATTCAGTTCATATATTAATCAAATAAATATTCGTCGTAAATTTATCAAGTGATAAAATTAAAATAACAAGTATTTTAAATTTAAATCAACATCAGAAAAAAATAAATTACTAGAACCGGAATATCAAATTAAAAAAAACAATAGAATAAAGTGAAATGCTTTTTCACTGCGTTCTTGCTTGAACGCGGCCACCTTGATCCACAGCGGCATAAAGCATATAAGTGATATAAATCATCTATACTGGGCGTGTGTAACACCTTTATTTACGATAATTTGGGTCTTATGGTCACAGAGATATTATTACTAGAGAGGCCCGATACAGGTTAAATTTTGAATCATTGAAAAAATAACCTTACCACCTTCGCTTATAAATATAATGAAATAATCAGTACAAAATTACATTGTCTTATATGTAGGTGTATGTTGAAATCAAAACAAAACATAATCAATGTGCGGGAAAGACAAAGAAAAACAATTGATTTATTGTAATCATTCATTTTCATTGATAAAGGATTTTTCAGACTATAAAGCTAATTAAAAATTTGAGCATTAAATAAATTTTTGAGCAAGGAAGAAAGCATTCATAAGGCAATTCATTCAGCCCTGCGACAACTTTTTTATTAATTTAATGTTCATTAGATCATTTTGTGATAAAATTGTTTATTGATTTATAAAACAGTTTTATAGTGTCACAAATTATAGTTAATAATGTTTTAATGGCGCTTTAGACTTGTAAGTGAGGCGCTTTAGGCTCTAATAGGAGTAAGTCCCGTTATGGTACCCTCTGCTCACTGTTTTTTTATCATAAGTCCACCCTCTGAGTATTAGTCTCTTTCGCTAATGGTCAAGCTCACAAGATTGATGGTCAGGCACACATTGCTAATGGTGAGACTCACAAAGCTAATGGTCAGGCTCACAAGACTAAAGATCAGACTCACAAAGCTAATGGTCTGACTCACAAGGTTAATATGTTAATAATCTGTAAAACGTTAGACCACTTTTAAAGCTAATCTATAGCACGCGCTGTTATGTCTTGTACAAAAAACGACCAAAAATGAAACTCTCAAGGTTGTTATTGGAAACTTTTTGAGTTTTTTGGGTACCTCTAAAATATGAATTAAAGGTTTCTAATAAAAGAAAGGCAATTTTTTCAGTAATATAAGAAACCGTACAAAATGAGAATTTAAGTGTCAACAACTTAACATTTTTATAGATCTATACAAAAATATTTTTACACAATCGGTTAATAGAAACACTCACAAAGACCCAGTTTTTTTGTTAGACTACAAAAATTATCGTTAAATAACTTTTGGGTTATTGTTAAATAACCCCCCCAATAAATATAGATTTAAGATAAATAAAAATATTAATTTTACCTAATAGAAAAAACTAGGGTTAAAAAATACAGAGTAACCTAATAATAACAAAAATGTGGAAAAAATATGAAAAGATAAGTGGAAATATTATTGTTCAATTATTGTCGGAGGCTTCCCCTTCCAGTTGCAGATGAATAAAAAGGTGTTAAGGCGAGAAGTGGTAATTTGTTGAATGTCCCGACGGCACAGTCGGGAGATGGGTTCTAGATAAAGGAAATCCGAGATGCGAGTTCTAAAGCACCTGGGAGTGTTGTGCACTTTAGAAAATCAAAATAAAAGCATACAAATGTGTAGCGAATTTCAGGGCATATAATGCCGCTTTTAAACTTATGCTCTGCCGCTGTATGTGGAGTAAATTTGTTGAAATTAAAATCTTATTTTAATTCTGTATAGAAATATGCGTTGATTGTCGTTTTACTTTTCCTCATTTATACCGTAGGTTATAGGAAGAGTATTGTGTTTTCACTAAAAATCCGTAACCGAGATTTTAACTGAATTGTCCGTTTCAGGAGTTTTTAAGACCAAATTTCGGATACAACGTAAATAGGCTTGCCAAATGTCAGCCAAGATTGAGCGAAACAAATCTGGCCTATTGGGTAGGGGGGGAGTTAGTCAATTTATGGAACTCAGCTGTAAAGAAAGATTTTACTCCTGCAGAAACTTGTTAATGAGCTAAGTTAGGTAATAATAAATTGCCATAGCATATACATTTAGTTGTGTATTTGCATATACACTTTTTAGAGCTTAAGAAAATCGAATTGCTCATAACGCTAACACTTCGAAGCGGAACATAATTTGACTCTAAACTACGACAACAATCATATTCTTTACAATATAATATAACTCACCCAAAATGATAGCACAAGTTTCGTATTTTATGAAAGAATTAATTAAAAATAAATAATATCGGGACATTTTTAGTTTCGGCGGGATTTTAAATTTAAATGGAACAAAGGTGTCAATATCGGGATTGTCCGCCAAACTTGGGACGCCTAGCAACCTAACTGTAAACAAGGAGAGTCAATATGTACGTAGACTCCCTAAATGTGATCAGGGTCGTAAACAAGGAGAGTCATTGGGCACGTCGGCTCCCTGGAAGAAATTACTCAGGGTCGTAAAAATTGAGAGACAAAGGGCACGTCGACTCCCTGGAAGAAATGTACAAGAACCGCAAACAAACAGAGACAATGGGTGCGTCGATCCCTAGAAAAAATGTACTAGAAACCAGCAAAACAAACAGAGACAATTGGGTGCGTCGACTCTCTTGAAGAAATATCTCAGGACACAAAAATGAAGAAACAAAGGCACGTCGACCTCCCTGAAAAAATGTACAAGAACCGCAACAAACAGAGACAATGGTTGCTCGACTCCCTAGAAAAAATGTACAAGAACCAAAACAAACAGAGACAATGGGTGCGTCGACTCTCTTGAAGAAATTACTCTAGGACCATAAAATGGAGAGGCAAAGGGCACGTCGACTCCCTGAAGAAATGTACAAGGATTGCAACAAACAGAGACCAATGGGTGCGTCGACTCTTCTTGAAAATTACTTAGGACCATAAAAATGGAAGAGCAAAGCACGTCGACTCCCTGAAGAAATGACAAGAACCGCAAACAAAAGAGACAATGGGTGCGGCGACTCCCTGTAAGAAATGACAAGGAACGTGCAACAACAGGAGAACACATGGGTGACCGCTCTTGAAGAAATTATCAGGACACATTAAAAAGTGGAGCAAAGGGCACGTCGATCCCTGGAAGAAATGCTACAAGAACGCAAACAAAAAAGAGACAAGATGGAGTGCTCGACTCTCTCGAAGAAATTACTCAGGACCATAAAAATGGAAGAGAGACAAGGCACGTCGACTCCCTGCGAAGAATTATACAAGACCGCAAACAAAGAGAGACAAGGTGCCGTCACTCTCATGAATATTTTTCAGGTAAGTCCCTTAAGATTGGTTGCAACATGCGCCCCCCTTGGAATTGTTTTGTCCCTCCTAGAAAGTTCTAGGCCTACCGCCCTGGATGTGATTTCGATTGTTTGTCTGTATCTTTACCATGTTAATGGCTCTATTCTTTATATTATTTTATTTAATTTTCATAAATGCGTATTTTTTTGAGCGTACACTGCGACACGGCAAGCAGTTAATCTTTACTAAAATTCTTTATCTTAGCTATCAGGATAATTTAAATAGCCTAACTAAGAGTTTCTGTGCGGATCACTAATGTTAGCTATAGCAGCATCGAGGAGGATCTACGTATATTTAGAGTATTTGAGGTAATGCCTTTGGAAATACAATACGATTATTTTTTATTATCTCAGAGAGTAGGTTGTTTTTCTTGTTAACTTCAGTATAATAGAGACTACTATTACATTCATGCAACTAATAATTGAACTAACCTTTTTTTGATAATAAAATAAACTTAGTAATTTTTTTGAAGTATAATATTCCATCTTTATTTTTTCGAGTTTTTGACATTTTTCTTGAGTAATTGAATACACATTATTAACTCATAAAAAATTTTCCAGAAAGTAAAACTAGCCTAACAAGATTGATTTTCCACCAAGGTTCTGGACTCTTAGCATAAACACACTAAAGCTACGATGATTACAGACACACACACTGAACCTTTTTAATATCATTGCAGAACCTTAATTAATTATTAAGAAGATTTTTCCTCATTATAAATATAAAAAAAATAACAGAGTTATTTAGGCGGGATTGTTGGGTGAATTTAACTCGTTAGTTAGTCTCATTTGTCCATATTGGCTCCCAGCGCTGCAGTCGTAACCCTTGTTACCAGCTGTTACTGTTTAGTCCACTTCTTACATATGTTATTGATCTGTTGTTGGCTCTCTCTATAAAATCAATACTTAATCAGTTTTATTCTGTCAATAAATGTTGTACCAATTTAATAAAAGATTTATTTACTGATTTATTTGTTGGGTTTCTTACAGTTTAACATGTTTGTTGTTTACTTTTCCACTGTGTCCCAGCATTACAAATTTTTGAAACAACGTCTCTAAAAAAACTCTTATAAGGTTTTGAGCTCTTGACGATTCAAATTTGTCACCATAATACTTGAACTAAATTTATTGAAAATTTGTGGAATACGTTTTATGTGCCAGACTGTCAGACATTAAAATATCGTCAATGTTGTAACGACGATATAACTTTGAATAGCAGTTAGTTAAACGTGGCCCAGGACTGAAGAAGAATTGTAAAACAATAGGGACTGCTATTAAACTGATGTAATGTGATGAAAAGGGAGCATTTTCATTTTCTTTTTGTGGATGATTTAATCAAGGAAAATGTGAAGGATCAGGAGGGAAGCTGTAAGACCGTATGATTGGCTTGGGGTGTACTAAACCCGATTTAGCAACGGTGTCGAATATCACTGAAGAAGTTCAATCCTCATGGGGATGTAGGGCTTAGGGAGGTTCTCTAGGGAGCGTTTCTCCGAGGCATCCCTTTATACGGATATTAACTAACTACTCGATACGATACAGAAACCACACAATGACATGAATAAACACGCAACAGTTAGACCACATTGGAGTAATTAAATATCGCTTTAACGATTTAATCCTCTTTTGACATGGTAGTAGCTAATCTTGATATGATAATACATAGTGTGGACGTATTGAGTTCCTTTGATACGCAGAGGATCGGATTAGACACAACAACCATGCTGATGCTGATGATGATCAGGGTTGCTCTAGCTTCACCTCCCCGCGGACACGTATTACAATTTTTTTTATTGCAAATGATGATCTGGTTGCACTAGCTTACAGTTTTTTTATTGCATGCGTCATTTAGAAGGGATTTCAAGGACTTTTAAAATATACCTTGATGTAAATAAAACGGAATTCAGGTACAAATTAGAGTAAAACCAAGATAAATAATTTATCTTATTAACCTTATTTATCTTATTAATCTAATAACAACTCACTTGAGTTGTTCACCGCTTAGAGTATTAGTACGGACCTTTTAGTACAAACGTTTTAGTACGAACGTTTACGGACCAACGTTTTAGTACAAACGTTTTAGTACGAACGTTTTAGTCCAAACGGTTTAGTATACAAACGTTTTAGTACGAACGTTTTAGTACAAACGTTTTAGTACGAACGTTTTAGAACGAACGTTTTAGTATACAAACGTTTAGTACGCCTTTTAGTACAAACCTTTAGTACGAACGTTTTAGTACAAACATTTTAGTACGGACCTTTTACGTTCAAATGTTTTAGTACGGACCTTTTAGTACAAACGTTTTAGTACGAACGTTTTAGTACACACGTTTAGTACGGACCTTTACGTACAACGTTTTAGCACGGACGTTTTCTAATCAATTATCAGATTTAGAAAATTTGGAATGTAGCACACCTATAAGGCTTGTGCCTCTCCCTCCCTTACTCTTTACTTTGTTTTTAAGACTCGGCACGCCTCTGCTTCATTATAACTAAAGATGACAAATAAAAATAGTCAAAGAGGGGCAAAATATAGTAAAAGTACTTTTCTAAAGGGTTAAAAAAGCCATTGACAAAAAGCTTTGTTACATGCTTTATGGTCTTATATTACAAACATATATAAAGTAAAGTGCTTATTATTATTATTACTTTTAACACGGTTATAAACTACGAGAATTCAATGCGAGGGCGGATGAAAGAACAAGAACAACTTTACTAAACAACAATAAACAGTTTACAACAACAATGAGCTACCAAGTCAGCGGTTCGATGTAATGACAATTGTGTTTTTGTAAACTTCATATAAATTCAATATGGTGGACAATTTGAATAAAAAGGGATACCGGAGGAGGGATCTTATTGGTTGGAATATTTGTTGGTGTTAAAAGACCCTCTTTAAAACTTAACGTGTCGAAATGCATTATGGGAAACTGAACTTAATAATTTTAATAAGATTTTTTACCCTTGCTCCCCTCCTACCGTAGGTAAATAGGAAAGGTGTTGTGTTTTCCCAAAAATCAAACACCAAGGGTTTATCATAATAATCCGTTTCAGACACTTTTTTGGCGTTCTAATTGGTTTTCATCATGCTGCCGGTCTGTTTGTGAGGGTTTCTGTGTCGCGAATAACTCCTGCTGGATTAAGCTGGAGATTGAAAAATTGGCACAAAAATCAGACTTCAGGTTTAGTTGTGCTACCTTAGACCGTGGTAACTTACTTATATATTCTGGATCCATCGATATTTAAGTATATTACTGAATGAATGGCTGACTATCTGCTGTATTACATTTATAAGCTTAAGTCAATTTAAAATTAAAACCCACTAGACATTGGATTACCCAATATACCACCTTCATTCAGCTTTTTTACTTTTCCTCATTTATATCATAGGAATAAAATGTATTGTTTTCACTAAAAATCAGTATTAATCAATAGACAGGTGGACAGAGGTAACCTGTAGGCAACCTCATGGGGAGGTTTTAGGGTTCCCGCCACAAATTATTTTCTAAATATCCTATCCTTTACTATTGGATTTTTCATATAAACGACTTTGATCAATAAAAAATGATATTTAAGAGTTTAGTCTTTTGAAATGAATATAAGAACGTGGTATGTTACTTAATTTGGTAATTAATACGTTAATTAATGTATTAATTAATAATTTAATTATAAAAGGCATTCAATTTTGCATTAAATTAATCAAATTTTTGTCAATTCCTCCTTATAGTTGTAGTATTGCTTGAAAATAAAGACCTTATGCTCACATTAATTTTAAGAATTTAGTCCAGCAGTCTATTCAGGCGTTAAACTCGCTAATGGTTATAAATATGCTTTAATCAAATTTGGTACAAAATCAACTTTGCGAAAAACACGACCTCTATTGAAAACTACATAGGTGTTTGTGACGTCATTTGACCGGTTTGCTGAGTCAGCAAAATTGTCAAAAAATCGGAAAAATTCAAGGTTTATAATATTTCACCGCGAAAAAGATTCTTATTTACGTTTTTTGGGCTCTGAATCGAATCAAACTGGTCCGAAGTATATACGAACACTCTAAGTGACTTAAAAGTAAAAAAAAACGTGTAAATTACCGGAAACCTAAATTACGGTGGATGAAAATTAAATTGGAGTAATTTGAGGTGCTGAATCGAATAAAACCGGTCTATCGAAAACTATGGTCAGTTACCTACAACCCTAAAATACAGCCGGTAAATAACATACTTCAAGTGGGGAGTCGTTTTCAATGTTTATTGAGCCTATTAGTTAATAAAAATGGTCCGGAGTCGATACAAGCACTTAAAGTACTTAAAGCATAAACCCAAGCAAGAAATTGATTGTTAAGTACGAATACATGCATGCCAAGCGAAGTAAATTCGCCAGGCATGCGGACCAACGCGTAAGAATTATTTTGTTTTTATAAACTTATATAATGTGAATAGAATAAAACGATACAAAATTATCTTCCTTACCAGGCTTTAGACCCAGGACCCAGGGTACCTGGGTCCAAAGCCGGGTAAGGACGATAATTTTGTATCGTTTTATTCTATTCACATTATATAAGTTTATAAAAACAAAATAATTCTGGCGCGTTGGTCCGCTAGCCGGGCGAATTTATTTCGCCTGGCATTCATGTATTCGTACTTAACAATCAGTTTTTCAAATAAAATGCTCTAAAATCTTTAAAGGTAAACACTAACTGATCTTTTAACGAGAGCAAATAATGATGAGCACTATTTTTTTAGAAGCATATTCTTGTAACCTACAAGATAATTATGCGCATATCCTTTGAAAAATACAGAAAGCAAGAGGTACGAGTAGAGCTTGATAATTAAGTAACTGCTTAAGTTATAAAACATAAACCGAAACATTAAGCAGGAAATGCATTGTTAATCATGGAAACACGCATTCCAAAGGAAATTCACCCGGCTTACGGGCGAATTTTTCACCAAATTTTTCATTTTTGGCACCGCACCAAAAGTTTTCTGTATCTAACATCTTAATAAATATTTTTAAGCTACCCTCTCAAATAATTACATTAAAAGTATAGATCCCGCAGGCCTCCGAAATCAGTTACGTTAAAATGCACTTATCATAATTTTTTTTCTCAATAAAAGAAAAAGTTCAATATATTTTTTTACAACAATAAGAATACTTTTTCCAATGAAATCCTTATCCGGTTATTTCAGAAAATAAGTCCAACAGTAAGAAAAGTGATAATTTGAATCACTTTGCTACTATACTTTACTATAAGTACCCTTCTACCACCATTTTTTTCCATGTCTATTCCTTTTTTTACTTGATGGACCAAACAAATAGAACTAATGGAGAGGAAAAATGGAAAATGCTTTTAAAAATGACTAAAAAGTTTTCTTAAAGATTTTTTATCAGTTTTTGTCGGCACCTTTTGATATTTTAAGAAGACTGGGTTTCTTCATTATGATAGTATTTTCTTTGCACTCTAGTGTTGTATAAAATCACTGTACTGTTTCATTTCATTATTAGCATTACTTTAATTATTATTAAATGATATACCTTTTGATACCACCGAGTTTTGCAAAACATGAATAGTTGACACAATATAATTGTGCGAGAGACACCTAGGAAATGTAACAAGCAAAATGCAATGCTACATCTGGGAACTGTTCTATCACTCGACATTCGTCATTATTGATGGCTCGACATAATGTCATGTCCCACTCTGTTTCGTTACGTCTAACTCATCAGGGCGCCGACAGAGCCTGAATGATGTAGCATTGCACTTTGCTTGTTAACATTTTCCTAGGTGTCTCGCAACAATTATATTGTGTCTATTATTAATTACTTATGTACGTTTTTAAAAAAAATTGGAAAATGGTCCAATTGAATTGAAATTAGTTATAAGTGTATTTATTACCTAATAAATATGTACACTAAGTTTCGTTTTAATACGACAAGTATATCCATGATTTATGTTGGATCATAAAAATTACGGAGCATTTGTGCGTGGTCAGTGCTGTATGGGTGACCGCTGAGTATGATACGATGCATTTACTATCTCAGTCAAAAGGCATTTTGCAGTATAAATTTGGTGAAGTGTATATCTGAGGACGAGCGAAGCGAGTCAGGGAGGATGAGCGTTCCGAGGCAACCCGTACCCGATTTTTTCCCACTGATAGTACATTTAGCTCCGTCAAGTCTCACTGAAATTTGTCACAAATTAGAGCTGACAACCACTTACATTAGTCGCATTAGTCCGTCAAGTACCGCTGACAGTCGGTGAGTTATATTTAGTCCCGGAAATTCTGACATTAGTCACAATTAGAGTTGACAACCACTTACATTAGTCGCATTTAGTCCCGTCAAGTACCGCTGACATTAGTCGGTGAGTTATATTTAGGTCTCGGAAAGTGTCACTGACATTAGTCACAATTAGAGTTGACAACCACTTACATTAGTCGCATTAAGTCCCGTCAAGTACCGCTGACATTAGTCGGTGAGTTACATTTAGTCCCGGAAATTCCACTGACATTAGTCACAATTAGAGTTACACACTTACACGATTATGTCCCGTCAAGTACCGCTGACATTAGTCGGTGAGTTATATTTAGTCTCGGAAATTTCCACTGACATTAGTCACAATTAGAGTTGACAACCACTTACATTAGTCGCATTAAGTCCGTCAAGTACCGCTGACATTAGTCGGTGAGTTACATTTAGTTCCGGAAATTTCCACTGACATTAGTCACAATTAGAGCTGACAACCACTTACATTAGTCGCATTATGTCCCGTCAAGTACCGCTGATTAGTCGGTGAGTTATATTTAGTCTCGGAAAGTGTCCACTGACATTAGTCACAATTAGAGCTGACAACCACTTACATTAGTCGCATTAAGTCCCGTCAAGTACCGCTGACATAGTCGGTGAGTTATATTTAGTCCCGGAAATTTCCATGACATTAGTCACAATTAGAGTTGACAACCACTTACATTAGTCGCATTAAGTCCCGTCAAGTACCGCTGACAATAGTCGGTGAGTTATATTTAGTCCCGGAAATTTCCACTGACATTAGTCACAATTAGAGTTGACAACCACTTACATTAGTCGCATTAAGTCCCGTCAAGTACCGCTGACAATAGTCGGTGAGTTATATTTAGTCCCGGAAATTTCCACTGACATTAGTCACAATTAGAGCTGACAACACTTACATTAGTCGCATTAAGTCCCGTCAAGTACCGCTGACAATAGTCGGTGAGTTTATATTTAGTCCCGGAAATTTCCACTGACATTAGTCACAATTAGAGTTGACAACCACTTACATTAGTCGCATTAAGTCCCGTCAAGTACCGCTGACAATAGTCGGTGAGTTATATTTAGTCCCGGAAATTTCCACTGACATTAGTCACAATTAGAGTTGACAACCACTTACATTAGTCGCATTAAGTCCCGTCAAGTACCGCTGACAATAGTCGGTGAGTTTATATTTTAGTCCCGGAAATTTCCACTGACATTAGTCACAATTAGAGTTGACAACCACTTACATTAGTCGCATGAAGTCCCGTGAAGTACCGCTGACAATAGTCGGTGAGTTACATTTAGTCTCGGAAATTTCCACTGACATTTTCACAATTAGAGTTGACAACCACTTACATTAGTCGCATTAAGTCCCGTCAAGTACCGCTGACAATAGTCGGTGAGTTATATTTAGTCCCGGAATTTCCACTGACATTAGTCACAATTAGAGTTGACAACACTTACATTAGTCGCATTAAGTCCCGTCAAGTACCGCTGACAATAGTCGGTGAGTTATATTAGTCCCGGAAATTTCCACTGACATTAGTCCAGAGTTGACAACCACTTACATTAGTCGCATTATGTCCCGTCAAGTACCGCTGACAATAGTCGGTAAGTGTGACTGACATTAGTCACATTTAGTCCTGGTAAGTGCGACTGACATTAGTCACATTTAGTCCTGGCAAGTGTGACTGACAGCCACATTTAGTCCCGGAAATTACCACTGTTAGTCATTAGTTTTAGTAGTCACAATTAATCATTAGACATTAGTATTTATTAATGGAAATTTTTTTAGATATTGCCAATGTCTACACTTAATAAAAATGATTCATTCACTAGTGACGATTATCTATTCATACAAATAATTTTTGTTGTTATCTGTCATTAATTTATTTAAGGTGTTCATAAGAAAATTGGTTTAGTATTAAGTGAAATGTTAGTTTTCCATATCCTATCAGCATTAGCGAGTCTGTTTCAAGCATTTTCATGTAATTCAAGTCATATTATAACTCGTCTAAAGACAGGTACTTATTTTAATATTTAAATTGTGCGATATTTAAAGTCAGGGGTGTGTTTCCACGTCATAATTATAAACCATTCGGTCCTGGGAACTACAGGACCATAGAATAGAGTAAGAAAGCCACAACTCTGGTGATTTAATCTGGGTCTGGATAATATATTGGCACCAAACTTATGATATAATTACAACTATAAATAAACGCTTGTAAATTACGAAAACAGTTCATCTTTTTAGGTTGACTCGTCAGGCAGGCTTTAGTCTTTGGATAGTATGTGAGACGCCTGCCTTTTATTGCAATTTAATTGCTATAAAGAGCAATTAAATTTGCAAATTTGCAATGTAATTTATGCAATTTCCTTTTTTCATTCCTCATTCTTATTTGTTTTATCTTTTGACTTTAATTATTCTATTAGATTGTATGCATTGTTATTCGTTTTTGTGTGCAGTTAGTTGAATCCTAAGGCGTAAGCCGAGAGAACCAAAGTATTTAACTCCATAAGATTTATCTGTTTAACTCCCGAGGCAAAGCCGAGGCAGGTAATTGTGAGGGAGAAAATTGCATTTTACTCCGAATGTGCATACAAGATTTTATCTCCAGACGATGATTTTATTTTAATACGTTTTGTTGTATTTTATTCAATTTTTTGGGTCGGACTCCCTTATAAATTTAGGGGGTGCTGCCTCCAAAAAAATAAAAAATAAATTTTATTGTTCCAAACAACTTCTTTTGACCTGGAACGGATTTTGAGCTAGTACATTTTTTTTTTGGTTGAGTCCCCCTAATTTATTTTAGGAGTGCCACCCCCCGAAAAAATTACAAAAATTGATCGGCCACCTGTATAAATTTAGAATATAGCACCCTCTTAAGAAATTAATATAATTGGCAAAATAACCCAATAATTGGAAACGTTTTTTATTCCCAAGGGAGTGAAAAGTAACTTTTTCTCCCTTGGGAGTGAAAAATGCTTCTTTACTCTCTAAAAACTAGTCAATAAAATTTAAATTATACGCTGTCTGGAGATAAAATATTTATAATTAATTTAAATTTTGATAAGTCAGCATATATTGTCTAGCTCATGGTAATATCACCACACTTGTGGTTTTCTTACTCTACTCTATAATCATGTAAATTCTATGAACGAATGGTTCATAAATCACAACGTAAATCAGTATCTATAACAGTAGACATTTTTATGTCTAGAGTGGTAATTATTACCACATGTTTCTATACGTGGCAATAATTAACACTCTATTAATGTAATTTTTTATACTTGTCTCAGAGTGTAATTTTATTTTAAAATTTCGTTTTTACAGAAAATTTTAGAGAACTAGAAACTACAACTTACCAAACACCAATACAAGCACAAAACACAAATTCTAAAAAAACAATAGCATTGAAGAATGATGATTACCTCAATGTTATGACAATAGCAAAATCCATTGGCACGTTAAATAATACGTTAGATTTTCCTTTCCTGGCAATTGTCAAATGGGATTTAAATGTAACTCTGTGTTTGGGAAGTGTTATCAGTAACTGGCATGTTATCACTGCTGCTAGCTGTTTGATAAGAGATAACGGGTTGGAAAGAGAAGCTAATAGATTATCTGTGTCACTAGGTACAAGGTATGTTTAAGAAGCATTTAGGTCCGTACTTAAAGAAGTTTTCTTTGCAGGACCTGTTCTATAAGGGATCCTTAATGTAGCCTTAAGTTCTTAGGTACCTTTTCAGGAGAGTTATAGTCCACCTCATCAGAAGCGAGACTGATGAGGAAAGGAAAAGTTGAATGTTGAAATGTACCCCGTACCTGTTTTTTTATGATAAATTATATGTAGAGAGTAGGTTACAAAAAGGCAAGATGTTAGAAATTTATAAGGTGATTCAATTCGATGTAAACAAACCAAACGCATTCGGAGGTTATAACCTGACTTTTTTTATAAATGACGTGTGACGTCATTGCAGGAATCGATATAAGCGGTCAACATTAAAAGTTTACTACTGCAATGACGTCAATGCCGGACTATAACCTAAAATGACAAAAAAATGTTTGATTGTTTGATTTCATTCATAAATACCCTTCAATTAAATCACCTTCTAAAATCTATCAGCTTGAAAAAAAAAAGATACAAATAATCTTCTCCTTCAAAACAACTTTTTAGGAGTTCTAGTGCTTAACTATAAATAATCCATCCCATTTCGATAGATCTTGATAAAAGATAGTGATAGTAGTTATAACAAGAGGTTATATATCACCTAAAAAGTAGGCCACTTTGTTGGGCTTGTTCCTCTTTAATAGACTGGGCATAAATAATTGATAAATTAACCAACATTCTCTAGATCGAATTATCATATCACTCACAATATGTGGAATCGTTATAATGCGAGTTGTTCATTGATAAGCCAGATAATGCTGTTAATTATTTGATTAGAGATAAGGTGATACAAAGAAATCTAATTATTTTCTGTATCCCTCCTTGCACACTTCAATTTACACAAACCTGTGTAACATAAAAACGGAAGCGTTTTTTTAAGATTCTCAAAGATGTAACATTTAGATATTTAGTAAGAATTACATTCGTCACATCTATCAGGATGAATGTGAAGAACGTTCTACTGATCAAATAATAGCATCATTATGCTTTAAATTGTTATGCTTGAACTGGCGTGGGGAGTGTGTTTTTGAATAGGGTTTCCTCAAGTGTGCCTCCTTAATTTTCCGTTCTGTAAAGGGAAATTTTCCGGCTTTATTCCGTCCCCTAGTTAGGGTGTCCAGTCAATGGTTAATATCGCTTTGTTGTTTAATATCCATTTGATCTACCTAGTCAATTATTGTCTGGTGCATGTCAATCACTTTTTTAAAATTTTATATGGGAATTGAACGGAGAATCAGTTTTAATTTTTAGCGCAGTTACGTTAGAGCAAGTTTTCTTTTAATTTTATTATGACATCAACTTTATTTTGGTTAAAAAGTTAGTAATATAAAGTCTTTATGTAATAATACATTTTTTTATAACTCTGCCTCTGGCAGTAATGATGCAAGCACTTAATGTCGGCACCAGAGGTCTGAGGTTTGCTGCTCGAGCAATGCTCTCAGTTTTTATGGGTCGTATTAGTTATAAATTGATTTGGACAACATTAAATTATACTTAGCGTATTGGGCTCAACAATTATTTTATTTACTTAGTTTTTTTCATCATTTATGTTCCCAGATAAACAGTAATATCTTATTAGATTTAGTTAAACTATAGTGATTCATTGCATCAAATAAAATAAATTAATAACAGGCTCGCTTCGTTCGCTATATAATAGGTAATAAATAAATAATTATAAATAAGATATCGCTCACTAGGTTGATATAAACATTTATCCAAAATTCATACAGCTTTGGTATGTAATAAGTGCTATACGCTCACCAAATTTGATCAGAATCCGTAAATTTTTACGGCATTTATAGAGACGTACCAACAATCAAACCAATATACAATCAAACTATCAAATATCGTGCCATTTGGCCGTCTATAGTATAACATACGGTTAAAATCAATTGATAGCTGGGGAACATAATGGGAGGGAGCCAATAAGGTCACTCCTAGATGTTAAACCACCCCTCACAATGTGATATCAGGCTAACCTTATTGGTTCCACAGCACTATTTTCCCACGCTTTCAACTGATTTTAGCCGTGTGTTATACTTTAATGAAGAAGTCTCAGATGAAGAATTTGACAGATGCTTAGCTATTTTATAAGTAACTTTAGAATTACAATTTTTGGCCAAATTTAACTGTTTTTTTTTAAACTTTACTGTTAAAGAATGTTTTATGCTGGATTTGTATAATTTGATCAAATAAAAAGCAGCTAAAATTAAAATTTCATTCTTAGCTCTTATATGTTCAATCTATAAATATTTTGGTTTCACCACTGAGTTTATAGAACTGCAATTTTATTACACACATTGTTGTTGCTTTTATAGTTCTACAAAAAAATAATAAAACAATTGATAATTGCTATATATATTTTACTATCGCTACAGTTATCTTTAGGCATTTTACATGAAGCTAAGCTTGGCCATATACTAGACATCGAAAATAAACTGTATAAAAACTTAAACAAATAACAACAGCATCATCAACACACAACAGCAACAAAGCTTGCTGCTCAGCTTTGTTGAACAGCGACAATTAAAAAAAAATATTCTTAAATTCTTAAACTAGTAAACTAAGCCTCCGGTAATTCTTTTTTCAATCTTTTAAGAGAAAAAAATGAACTTTTTTAATGAATTATGAGGAGTAAACGTGATATTTGAAAGGTCTTAGCGTCATCACCTTATGTGTGCTCATTGAGGAAAGTCAAAAATCTTTTAAATTTAACTAGCTTTTATTATATGAATGAATCCCTTTGCTCTTATATATTTTAGCCAGATATTGGGCAAAAAGTGTGTCTTTGTGTGCCCTGCAACAAAGACTTTAGGCTTTAATGATATTTCATTTCTTTATTGTTTTATTAGTTTTAGGCAACGTTTTATTTTCTGAGACTGTCAGAGAGTTTATCAGAAAATATCGCTTATGTATAGTTCTAGAAATGCCAGCTCGCTGTCATTCAAAGCTAAAAGATACTTCGTTCCGACTGAATATGTACGAAACTTAAATTTAAACAACATAGCTATCATTGAGTTAGATATGTTCGTTGAATTTTCTACCTTCGTACACTTGGTTCCGCTGTCAGTTATGGATGATACTTTCAAACCAGTAGCGGAGGAACATGAGATATGTATTACTTTTGGTTGGCTTGATACAGAATCTAGGGGATCGAAGCTTCAGTTAGACGATTCTGAGGAAGATGTCAGTTCCTTTCTGCATTATTCACTTGAGATTTTAACTTTTCATGAGACATGTGCAGATTTAGTAAGAAAAACTAGTAAGTTTTCTTTATCTGTTTGTTCAAATTTAATTTAGAATGTAAAATGTTTGATCAGGTTTTTAAGGATATTACGGAACAGGTCGGAGTATATTTAAGGATATGGGGTGTTTTTCTGGTGGATGACTGTGAAGCTGGTTAATTACAGCAACTGTGGTAGTTCTAAGTCAGGTTACACGGCGAGCTGTTACCTCAATAAAAATTAAATTAACAAAATAAAAAACTAAATTATTATTAGTTTGATAAAGATGTTTCATTGTGGGCAACACAGTGAAACAAAACAACCAGTTGATGTCAGCGATTTAATATTTAGCAAACACCACAATAACGCATAATAAAATAACGGAAAAATGATTAATTTATTAAATTAATTGATAAACATGTTATAACTAGAAAAAAACGAAGCAATCGATTCGCGTATTGAAGAAGGTTTCGTAATTGTTGCCACCACAAATCCACTGCAACGGATGTAAGGGAAATAAGTTAAGTCCATAATTTCAGTAAGAGCCTTGCCGAATCAAGTCCGAGAGGTAAAGCCTCTAAATTCCACAATGGAATTTAGAAAACAAAGATCAAATCAATCGTTGAATTTAAAAAACAGAGATCAAACACACCATGGAATTAGAAAACAGAGCTAAAATCCACCATATGACGTTATTCCACCACTTATGAGGTTTAGTTGAATTAAAAAACAAGAGTTTAATGAAATTATAAGACATTATTCAAAAAGACTTTACTTGGCTCTATGATCATTTGCACAGACTTACACACACTCACACACACACACATGCACGCACGCATACACACACACACACACAGAGCTAATTTGGTCAAAAATACGCAGGAGGTCTTAAAAACCACTAAATTCAGGTTGAATCTAAGTTTATTTTTAGCTCTAAGATAATTTAATTATAATATCTTAGATATTATAAAATTAAATTTGTTAAGAAGTAATATAATTAATTATATAGTAAAGTCTAAGATTCCAGAGGAGGAATTACTTGTTCAAACTCTTGAAACTCTTATGAGTACTCCACATATTTGAAGCCCTGGTAGTTACAAACTACCAAATAGTTGAAGTGTTCTAACACTATAAGTACACAACGCACCATCGTAGGAAGTGAAACAAATACCGACTTGACCAACATTCCAACCCCCGACGGAAAACCATTCTGTTTAGCTGAGTAAATATGAAGTAAAGCACCTTAGATTTTCTACATTCCTTGAAATACTCATTAGTATACCTCTTAAAATTAGATTCTTGAGCGTTTTAATTTTTAATACTCAAAAATATATCTAAAAGTGTAATATTAATATGTAGATTTATTTAAAAGAGAGTTGAGTGATTTTGAAGTATGCACTCAATTTGCTGGCTATAGAAGACCGAATCTATTTAGTCATGGAGCCCCTCTTATCTGCAAATCTCAGCTTTTATCTATGCTAGTAGGAATCACCTCTGCTTGTTCTGGTAATAAACATTAGCGATCTTTTTAAAACTATCTGTAATATGTACGTGTGTGTTACAATGTAATATGTTATAATTTTTAAGAAAAAATAACACTAATTAGGTCATCGGCATATAATTTTGAATAGGGAAGTACACTTGTATGAAATAATATGCGAAGCTAAGAGTTCTTACGCATTTAGATTTAAACCAAATTTGGCATGAACAGTAAGCTTATGAATAGAAGTGACAATCTATCGGAGACGTAGGATCTTCAATAATGGAGAGGACGCGATAAGGTAACATAACTGATCCCATGAACAAAAAAAGGAGCAAACTTACCTTGCATGGTTATGACTAATACCTGCGCGATCCGCAGGTAATGAGGAAAATACGTTAACTGTTTCTATGCTTCGATCTTCAATCCTTATGAGTGGGCTCAGATTTGAATGATGAGACCAAATCCAGTTCTGTAACATTTATGTAGAGATTTCATTTTATTTGTAATAAGAATTTGGTCAGAACTTGGTTGCATTTTTACTTATACTCACCTACTGCAACAGGTGTATATGAAAAATATTGTTTTCATCCTGCAAATTAGAAACTAAAGTTTAACCATAATTATTAATTAGTGTGTCTAGACTAGAAATACTTTAGGATTTGAGGTTGTTAGTGTGTCCAGGCTAGAAAAACTTTAGGATTTGAGGCCTTACGTGTGTCAAGGGTGTCTAGACTAGAAATACTTTAGGATTTGAGGTTGTTAGTGTGTATGACTAGAAATACTTTAGGATTGAGGTTGTTAGTGTGTCTAGACTAGAAATACTTTAGGATTTAAGGTTGTTAGTGTGTCTAGACTAGAAATACTTTAGGATTTGAGGTTGTTAGTGTGTCTAGACTAGAAATACTTAGGATTTGAGGTTGTTAATGTGTCTAGCTAGAAATACTTTGGATTTGAGGTTGTTAGTGTGTCTAGACTAGAAATACTTTAGGATTTGAGGTTTTTAATGTGTCTAGACTAGAAATACTTTAGGATTTAAGGATTTTAGTGTGTCTAGACTAGGAATATATTAGGATTTAAGGTTTTTAGTGTGTCTAGACTAGAAATACTTTAGGATTTAAGGATTTTAATTCCCTCCACAAAATATATTCTTAATAGCAAAGCGCTTTCAACCTAACAAGAGGTCATCATCAGTGCTAGCCGTTGAATAAAGAAGATGGTGATAGATGAGTCTAGAGCAGATATCAAAGATAGACTCATCATACACAGTTCATTTTATTAAGATGAACTCCATTAACGCTCACCTTAGTTCTTCTTTGATTTTAATTCCCTTTCTATGTTTTTTAATTACAGCAAACAATGAAAGTTCACCCTTCACAGTCTACACAAGGACTGATATTTATTTTGATTACATAACAGCTATGATGGTTAATCGTTCTTACGCTGTACCGGAAGACCAAGATATGACTCTCGCCGGTCCTGTCAATTCTCCTTATCATCTGGCTCTCTATTTAATTTATTCTTATCTTATTTCTGTCTATTAAATTTAAAAAAAAATATTATGACATACCAATTATAATTAAAAAAGGAACTATTACCTATTTTTCATAACTACATGATGTGTGCTTAGATTCAACTCGATTTATGAATTTTTGGAATTTAAGTCATTGTTTTCGGTTAATGACAGCATAAAAAATAATCTTCTGAATAACACAATTAGACTTGATTGATTGCTGTACCATGTTAATATTCTCGAGCATAAATACCCTGGTACAATAATAATAGTCCAAGAGCCGGACCAGAAAAAATGTCACTCATTTTGCACTACTTCAAACAAAATTATTCTGAAAATATGCCTTTAATTATGAAGGAAAAGGAAAGTCTTCCTATCCAGAGTGGAGCCCTTTAAATGTTTGCGCATACTCAAAATTTTATAAAATCGCACAAATTTCAGTTTTCTTGAAGTAAGTGGTTTCTGTGTGTGTCGTGTGCAAAACATGAATCGAACATTTCGATTCTATAAAACGAGTGAAAAAACATCAAAATCGGAAAATTGTAACCAAAGTTTTGACTCTTTCCAAAACACTAACAAAATGATTAATTTATTCAGTCAGTGAATTTATTTGGAAAAAATATTAGCTTTTTAATTTAATATTTAAAAATAATAATTTTTTGGTCATTTAACAAATGTCATAACTTTAATTTTATTTATCCGATTTTGACGAAAAACACATATTTTATGGGAAATTTTATCATAATTAAAGGCATATTTTCAGAAAAAAATTTTGTTTGAAGTAGTACAAAATAAATCACATTTTTTAGGTACAATAATAACAGACAAAAAACACTACAGACAAGTAAAAAATAACTTAAGAAATAGATTTTTTAATAACGTTTGATAAAGCAGCTGATAACTATGGAAACTTAATATGATGGACTATTTAGAAAGGCATAGAAAGGCATTGAACAGTGGAAATGGCGATACTTTAGATTTTAAATAGAATTACCACCACTGAACTTATCAATACTTCTTCAATATACCTTCTGTATAAATGACAAAAGTAAAAAAATACAAATTTCAAAACTTTTACTTACTTGAAAAATCAGCTACCGTCGGAAGCTGAAACCAGCCGAAACCTGGACCGGTTTCGGCTGAATCATCATCAGTTGGTAATGCATCACAATAACTCTTAACTAATAACGCTTTATTAGTGATTGCCTTCTAATCTTAATGAGTAGAACGAGTGCTCTAAAGGTATTCATAAAAATAAACATTTTACTGTTTTAATTTTTATACAAAGTATCTGTTGGTTTTAACATTTTGGTACAGAAATGCAGCAACACAAAATAACCAAGGGAAGGCGTTTTAAAATAAAGAGTTTGAAATTAGTTAAAAAGCCTCCGGGATGAATACTAATAAGTCTCTTAAACCCATTCATTACGTCGTTTAGCCCCTTGTTCTCTTTAGCTTGCAAAGGGGTTGTTAGAGGGGAAGTAATAGTTAGGGACATCATATAAAAACATGCCCGCAATTTTCCTCGGTCTCGAGATGGGGTGCTATTTCATAGAATTATCACATTTATCCAACCAAATGTCATCAGCTTGTAGGCAACCCTAACTTGAACAGAAGTTACACAAATAGGATAATTGTTTAACATTATGTTGCTAATGTTTCCAAAGCTGTATTTAAACACCGAATCTATGTCTGTTGTAATGCGACTCCTAGAAATCATACGTATTACAGAACATTACTAACTGAAATGTAAGACTCCTTGTTATTCAATTTTTCAGATGTCCTTTCAAGTAAGGCTATGATGTTATTTGATTTGGAAAATGTTACATTTGTCACTTTCTTCTAAACCTTAATCCAATTTAAACATGAGCAATAGTAATAGTAATAATATGAGGTTGTGTAAGTCGGTGTTAAAGTTCAACTTTAAACCTAACTAAGTTAAAGTTAAGATTCAACTTGATCGAGTCAGTGGCGGTATTATCAATAAAAATAAATATTTGAAGGGAAAAAACTCTTATCACTTGCAAAAATATAAACAGTAGAGCAGTTCACACAAAAAATAAAAGTTTAATTAGCCACTCGTTTTAAGTAATTTAAACAAACCTATAATTTAAAGAAGTATTGGGTGTGACAAAATATATTTTTTACACAAATTATAAACATTTTATACTAAAAAGAACAAAGCAACGTATAAAAAACAGTAATGACGAGTTCCGTAAATAGTTTTTTTACATTTACGAGGGTAAAACAAAATGGCTGCGACCATAGGAAAATTTGAGCCAAGTCCCTGGTGGACAAAATGTGAACTATGAGCCATGTCTGACATAAATAGCGTTTGTTTCTCTACTTGGTTTATATATTACTTTACTTAAAAGTAAAATAAAGAGATACATGGTGAATAGATACAGCTGAACGAAATACTTGAAGTTGGCAGCACTGACTGGCGATAAGCTCTATTATAAGCCAATCATTTTTCAAACAATGCAGTATCTATGAAAGATTTGACAAAATGTTAATTCATTTAAATTTTTGATATTTAAGGTATCATTTTATGCATTTAGTTATATTATATGTTCTTATATTAAAATAAGTATTAACATTATACGCGTAATTTCCTAATAAAAATTTGCTAAACATTTTTACTCTAATAGCTAAAATTTCTGGTCAACAAATATTTAATATCATAAGCGTCATTTCTTGATGGAAATTGGCTAATAATTTGTTAATCTTATGGCTGAAAATTCCTGCCAACAAAAAATCAACCTTTTAATCGTCATTCCTTGGTGAAAATTCGCCAGAAATGGTTAATTTTATGGCTGAAAAGATGTCTCCACAAGAATTCGACCTCATAAACGTCATTTCCGATGGATATTCGCTAAAAACTGTTACTCTTACAGCTGTAAAGTCGAGTCAACAAAAAAACGTTTAAAATCATAGCTTGCTCGAAATTACCTTCATTAAATACATTAGACCTAATATTAAATATCCTACGATCTATTAGTGACATTATGTAAGATGTTCAAGAAACATCAGATGTTATAAATAGCTATTTTGTCTATATTGAAGGGTTACACAAACATTAAAGGTTTATAGTAAACTCTAAAGTAAAAGGGCACATGTGACGTTTGTAAACCCTTTAGCGATAAGAAATATGGTCTGTAACAGACTTTACAGGACCTACTATGTTGACTACTACCCTATTGCTTTACAAGTTTCTGATTACAAAGTAAAAAAAATGACAAAGAGTGGTTAACCACTAAATTATAGAGTAGACAAAGGTTTATGGTGTCATTACAGTGAAAGGGTTGCCAAAGGATTAAAGATTATCTATAAAGAAACAAAAACTGACAGGGAGCAAAATAACTCGGTAATGTTATTCGGATTAAACGATAACCAATGTTTTATCAAGATTGTTTTTCATAAAAATTACTACAATACTTTTTCCCTCTTGAGAAAGGTATAACACTTTTCAGCTTAGTCTAGTCACTATAATGGAGTGGGTGTGATTTTAAGATCTAGTAAGACTCCTGTTTTACTCTCTTACAAATTTAATATTTAAGCTTCAAACTAGAAATTAACTCAACAAAGGCGCAAAGATCTATTCTTGCCTACTCAAGTAAGGGAGGGATAGGAACCAAATAATAGTATCTTCTTTAAAATTCGAGTTAATATGCTTCAATTTATTTCAACTTTAAGTTTATTATGCTTTATATTTTGCACTCATATTATGTTCCTATGAAAAAACTGTGTAACAAGTAGATCTGCTGCAACGCACACTCACACACACAGCCTCATATATAATATATATATATATATATATATATATATATATATATATATATATATATATATATATATATATATATATATATATATATATATATACATATATTGACTTTTAGAGCTTTAGCTCTGTTAGAATAGCCCTGCCTAGTGCTTTTAATTGAAGCTTATTATAGATACAACAGCAAGATATCTTAGGTTCCGCTTAAATGATTGCCCGCAATCGGTGCGCGCTTAGTTCCTGTCTTTAAAACCTAACGATATTAAAGTTAGATGGAGTAATGGTTAAGATACGAGTCTGTATCCAGACTGTTTGAAGTCCAGGTCTAGGTCTCTAGGTTTTTATGCGACGGATAAATTTCCTTACATGTGTTTTTCTTTGAAAGGGACGGTAAGCTGGTGTTTCTGAGCCAGTACAATGTCAGGTGCTCTAAAAGATTCGTAACCATAAAGGAACATGGGTTTAGTCAAAATTTAAGACCCACATAGGAGCTTTCGGAATAATAAATATATGTTTATTCCTTATAGTGTCAAGAGTTGGAAAGGATAGTCTTGCAGAGGACTTTGTTGGTTCTAGTTAAATCTAAACAAACGTATAGACACAGCTCTTCTGTGACTTCGGCACAAAATGCCTGCACTTGAACTAATAAGGTAGAACACTATCATCTATCTAAGAGAGATAGCATGATGGGACTAACGATGTGATCTACTTGTTTTGTGATAAATCATCTCTCTAATTACTATAACTATCACTGGAGTCATGTAACATGTAATAATAATAAACAAGAACAAAGTAACCTAAAATACTGATTTATTAATTGAACACGAATAGTAATAATTTAATGTATTTAATTACACTTGCAGTAAAGGGTGCAATAAATAAATATAACTAAATAGATAATATACACTGATACATTTTGCTTAGAAGCTAAACCTTTCCTGTATCTCGGAGAATTGTGAGTCCTGACAGTTGTACAGTCACAATCTTTATCTTCTTTTTCATTATCTTCTTTGTCTTCATTTTCTTTTTCTTTATTTTCTTTGCCTTCGTTTTCATTGTCTTTGTCTTTATCTTCTTGGTCTTTATTTTCTTCCTCACTATCATTTATATTCTCTTCGACTTCACTCTCGTTTAATCGTTTCTTACGATTTCTACTTCTATGATTATATTTTCTTTCACTTTTCGATGCTTTGTCGTTAGTTTTTAAATCATCCAGATTTTCATTTTCATTAGAATTTAACAAATTATGCGAAGAACACTTACTAAAGCACAAAGCTGGAGATACATATTGACATGTCGGTTTTTGAACTCTTGGTCCGGGTCTTTTGATTAAATAACAATTTTTTAAAATGTTTTCTATTAGGTATAAGTTTTTATCTATAGTTTGGATCTTAGTTACATGCTTTGGTTTTTGAGGAAACTCAGCATATGATTCTTTTAAAGTTCTATTCAAAAATGATTCTTTATTTAAATTATGTTTTTTGATCGCATTTTGTTTACTATCGTGGATTTTGGAAGATTTTTTTCCCACTTGATCATTTCTTTTTAATAGTGAGGAAAATGTACTTTGGGATCTAGGTGGAGCGTTGAAAGATTCTGTTGATACTATCGTCTGAACTTCATTTGTAGATTTCCTGCGACAAATTTAAAATTTCCTTAATCAGTCTTTTATTTCTAAAATGTCCATATGGAAGTGCCTATTTCAATATTAGAAGAATTAATTAACTTAAAAATGCCACATGAATGGGTCGACTGTCCACCTTTGAGTCGACCGTCTTACTGTTTAAGTATCTATAGTCTCTGGCTTAAACATAGTCAATATGAATAGCCCAAACATCTATTCAAAAGATAAGGATATCTAACTCTTTTTTGGGACTCTAGCTATATCAGGCTTGATCAAGGACTTTAGTTCTATAAAAAGTTTTAAATGATTTATTCAATTTAATATATTTCGCCTATCATTGTAGGCATCTTCAGAAACTATATCAACAAGCTACATTAATATACTATTAAAATAAATAAATAAATAAACAAACACAATACATTAATAGAAAGACTAGAAAAATCACAGCTTAAATAATAAAAATTATATGAAAACAAATAATTATCTTCTTAAGCTTTATCGTCACACAAAGTAATATGTCAGACAGTTTGGTCAACAAACTTGTACATTTTCTTAAATAAAGGTGAATTGGAGAATTCCGTTTGTTAGCTAAGTATGCAGTTAAAAGATTTAAAGAACTTACAAACTTCATAGCTGAATATGGTATCATGAACAGAGACGAATTAATCCATGTGATTAAAGATTTTGACATACCATCTGGTTGTAAACTTGTATCATTTGATGTGGTTTCCCTTTTTCCTAGTGTTAGGCCTAATGATTGTAAGGCTTTAATGGCTAAAATATTAGAAGAATGTGGTGCAGACCCTAGAGAAGTTGATGAACTTATCATTTTAATCAATATGTGTATTGATCAAAACTTTTTTCATTCCTATGGCCAATTTTTTGAAACCAAGGATGGCTTGGCCATTGGGTCCCCACTCAGTCCTATTTTGGCAGAGGCTTTCATGGATAAGTGTGAAAAGAAATTTGTCATGAATAAAGAATCTAACCCTTATTTCAACTGTATACTATTATAGAATATATGTGGATGACAGCATAGCATTATGGAAGGTTACTGATAGGCAGCTGGATAATTTTCTCAAATATCTTAACTCATTAGATTCAGATATAAAATTCACCATGGAACGAGAAGTTGATGGAAAACTTAATTTTTTAGACCTCAGTATTTATAGAGAGGGTAGTAAACATGAATTTGATATCTACAGAAAACCTACCCATACAAATGTGGTTATACCTAAATCTTCTAACCACCCTTGGAGTCAAAAGTTAGCTTCCTTCCGTTCTATGTGTTGGAGAGCTCTTACTGTTCCCCTTAATAATGAAAGGCAAAAGAAAGAAATAGCTGTGATTAAGCAAATAGCTGTCAGCAATGGTTACTCCCCTAATATAGTAGACAATATATTAAAAAACTGCTCAAAGAAACTGGAGAATAAGGAGTTAGGATTAATATCAGAAGCTAAAGAACCTAGCATGTATAAAAAAATCCTTTACCTAGGCAACTCATCCAACAACACTCTGAAAGAATTGAAAAAAATTGGCATTACTCCAGCTAGCTATACTAGTAATAGTATTGATAAAAAATCTTAATAACTCTAAGCTTAGAGTTAGAAAGAAAGAGGATAATAGTGGAGATTATCGTTTACAATGTTCGAAGGAGGGTTGTAAAGCGGAGTACTCATATACAGGGATGTCCGGTAGAGCAGTAAAGCAAAGGTGGGAAGAACACATCGGTTCTATAAAGAGAATAAAACACCTTAAGCAAGAGGAAGAAGAACTCAAAAAAGATCTCGGCAATGTATACTACCTCATCACCATGAAAAGTGGGAGAGATAAGCTAAAACTTATTGATAAGAAAAGGTTGATTGAGGAAAACATAAAAAAGAAAAGTGCAACTCAACAACGGTACTTAAAGAGTTCTTCTTTCGCTTAGCATATTGTAGAAACCAACCACAAGTATGGAGATGAGAAGGATATGAGAGTTATTCATAAAGAAAGTTTCGGTAGAAGGCTTCACGCGCTAGAAGAGTTAGAAATGTATTTATCTACCAAGAATTCAGATTCTCATACTCTTAACGAAGAAACAGAATTCTCCAATTCACCTTTATTTAAGAAAATGTACAAGTTTGTTGACCAAACTGTCAGACATATTACTTTGTGACGATAAATCTTATAAAGATTAAGAAGATAATTATTTGTTTTCATATAATTTTTATTATTTAAGCTGTGATTTTTCTAGTCTTTCTATTAATGTATTGTGTTTGTTTATTTATTTATTTATTTTAATAGTTTATTAATGTAGCTTGTTGATATAGTTTCTGAAGATGCCTACAATGATAGGCGAAATATATTAAATTGAATAAATCATTCAAAACTTTTTATAGAACTAAAGTCCTCTTGATCAAGCCTGAGATGGAGTTCTATAAACTTTCCTGTGCTACAAAGAACAAACTATTACTCTAGCTATATTTATAATACGACACACGGCTAAAATCCGTTGGCATCGTGGGAAAATAATGCGTGGGAGCCAATGAGGTTAGTCCTAGATGTTAAACCACACTCTCAATTTCAAATCAGGCCAACCTTATTGGTTCCTCAACACTATTTTCCCGCGCTGTCAACTGATTTTAGCCGTGTGTCGTCCTTTAGTAACACTTACGAAATCGGTTCATCCAATTCATGAATCACGGTATCCAAACTTTCGGGTTGGTTGTGAAGGTCATTCCCGAAATTTTCATGGCAATTCCTTGAATCAACTATTAGCATTGAAATTAAAAACAATTTTATAAAACTCATTAAACTAAACCTATTTAGCTCTTAGTGAATTTAAAAAATATGTTGTGACATAAATAAGGGGGTTAACTAAAAAAAAATTTGGATTTGATTATCGCAAGCTTCTAGAAATCAGCGCGGTGGCGGACAACTCATGAATTAACACCGCTAGCTTTCCAAAATTGACCAACTATATGTATTTTTAAATTTAAATTTATGTACACTATGACAACAGTTGGTTATGACACCTACATTTATTGTTATGATAAAACTATTGTTTTTTCGTTTATTTTTATTTTAATTTAATAAAATAAGTTCGCCGTTGTCTTGTTCTCTATTACAAAAATTCAGATATATTAAAAAATATTATATTTTTTAATCTTTCACAGAACTCTCCTGATGGCAGGTAAGTTTACATTTCATCCAATTAATTTATTAATTTAATATATTTTATTAGGTAATCACATTTAATCGCATGTGCGCAACATCTTGCCAAGAAGACGTTTTTTAAATTGACTGTATCAGGCTGTATGTAATGCCAAAATCTATCTTCTAGCACGTGAATAATTTAGCCACTATTGTTCATTATTGCCTCATTAAATTGATTAAATTAATAAAGCAATTGAATGAAAACTATAGTGGAATAGAATAACGAGTGACCTTACTCACGTATTTCGGGCTCTCGTTGTATAGAAAAATGTCAAACGAAGAAAAGTTTGGCCGCTAAGGCTACTTTAGCGACTATTATAATCAGGTGAGGTTATGAAAATGTCTTGCTGCCAGTCATGACGAAGGTTATGTTGTTTTTAATTCCTTGTTTACCTGTATTTATTAAATTTCACTTCACATATGTTTACAAAAAATTTCGACATCCTGTTATTTTACAGTCGGTTATCCATTTTTTTTATAAATATCGATTAAAACTCGATTAATCGTTTTTGAAAATGCACATTAGTATTTTAAGGAAATTTTATCACTTGCTATTCCATTCCACTCTAATAAGAACATAAACTGCCACTACAAACGTAATGTGTAGGTTTAAAGACGACGAAGTATAAACGAAGCGGTTCAGCTTATTAGAAGTATAAAAAAAAATATATACTCACTTATATATACTATACTTATTATACTATAAATAAGTATAAAAACAATTTCAAACTGAATGCGGACAAAAGCGGGAAAGTCACGCCTACTCAGTCAAAGTAGGTCCGTTGCTGCGCTAGTGTCGACCAGAATCCAAATTTTCACACCATTGAGTCGTCAGTCTTTCGGTCTAAGTATCTATCCTCTTTGGACACAACTAGCGTTTCTTAAAAACAGCGTTTATGGGCATTTTTACTTTTCCACATTTATGAGGTATTTATACAGAAAAAGTATTGTGTTTGCAAAAAAATTTAAAAAACCAGGTTCACCGGATCTATTCGTTTTTGGCGTTTTCAAGCCTCCTAAGAAGTTTTTGCAAAGTTATCTTTATATCTGTGAGTGTTTGTGTGTTTATGTGTTTGTGTGTGTGTGTATGTGTCTGTTATCATCGTAGCTCCTAGTGTATTTAGGCTAGAATTGAAACTTAGTACAAATATCAGTCAACCTGAAAATATTTTTATGACGTCATTAAGCCGCAGTAAATGATGCGTCATAACACGGAAAAATGTATTGATGCGATCAATAGGATCGCATCAATAGCTATTGATCAATAGCTATGCATCCTATGGCTTGCATGTAGCCATGTATATGACTAACATATGTGCTATGTTTCATCTCATTATCAGTATTAATTCAATTTTTATCAAATGATTTGTACGTTTTTTTTAAATTGTAAAAAATCGAAAAATAATCCAATTTAGTTGAAATTTGCTTCAAGTTTATACATTTTCGAAATAAATAAGTACATCAAGTTTCGTTTTCAAAGGACAAGCATATCCATGATTTTTGGTGGATCTTAAAAGTTAAGCAGCATTAATCATGGTGAGTGCTATATGGGTGACCATTGAAAATAAACGGATGTATTTACTATCTGAGAACGAGCGTAGCAAGTCCGAAGACGTATTGCAGTAAATGTTTTACGACTTGTATATTCTGAGGTCGAGTGAAGCGAGTCCGAATCTGGGTGGATGAGCCTATCGAATCCGATGTGACGAGGAAAAGTTACAAGGTACCCCGTACTCGATTGTTTTAGTTTATCAAGAGCTAATAAGTAAAACAAGTTGTTTAAAGGAATGCTGTGAAGTTATGGCTTAAGTATTTTTGCTCCCTACCTCCTAAAATCCTAACAAAAGAGGCAAGCACTGTATAAGCAAAAAACATAAAGCCTACTTTTTTCATCATATTTCGACGTTTCAGTACCTCTAGATCCCAAAAATAAAACAAAAACTCCCAACTAATCATGGAACAAGGCTTATTTACCAATTGACTTAAAAATGATAATACAAGAATGCAAGAAAATAATTTTATATAAATAAAAACAAGATTAATTACACAAAAGTCCTTTATTTTTTAATATATAATAAATAACTAAGTTTTCGACTAAAAATTAGTCATCATCAGAGTCAACAAATTGTTGTTTAAAAAATTTGTTAAACTCTGTTGATGACTTATCTTTAGTCGAAAGCTTAGTTATTATTATATATTAAAAAATAAAGACTTTTGTGTAATTAATCTTGTTTTTATTAATCATTTTTTTATAAGTCCACAAAAAGAAACTTTTTAATTTGAAAATAATTTTTCCATTCTTGTATTATTAATTTTTTATAAATAATTTAAACATTATCTGTGCTGTGTCATTAAAATTAAATTAGCTGTTTCAGCTGTAGCGTGTTAATTAAAAATGTGCGCATCCATACTTCATATCCTAACCTTTGACACCACAGACACAGGTTTCATCTAAGTTAACGTAAGACAAGATGTATTATCTGAGGATGAGCGAAGAGATTCCGAAGTAGGGAGGATAAACGTAGCGAATTTGATGTAATGAGGAAAAATTCCAAAGTACCCCACCCGATTTTTTTGTTAAGGATGGAGCTTTAACGTTTGGTCAAATAAAATATATTTAAAATAAATAATAATAATAATTGTATTTAACGAAGTCCTTTAAAACGTAACAAGTATTATCAGATTGAAAAAGCTTGTAAAAATGTTAGCATTGCTTTTGTTGGTAGCTTAAAAAGAAAACTCTAAGTGACTTATGTCGTTAGTAAACTTATCTTATAATGATTTCAAGAGCTTTGCTGTCCTCAAAGACAAGTTACAAAGGAAGCTTATGGTTTTATACAAAAACGACTCCAGATCACTCTATCGGGAGATACAACTAAGGCGCAACCCCTCGAATTTATTGATTTTTCTGTCCTCCCTTATTCCGAATTTTATTGAAATTTACATTTTAAAGGTTCCTCCTTGTCTCTCACTAATTCCTCGTCAATCTCAAATATCAACAATATTTTAAAGTTTTATTTGGATGATTTAAGTAGGAAACATATCGATTGTACTTAATCGAACATTTTTCATTAAGTACATCGATTTACTTAATCGAATATTTTTCATTTTACATCATTATAGTACATCGATTGTACTTGATCGAAATAAAGGAAACATATCGCAATAGTATGTAATTGTTTTATCCAACGTTATTTAATCCAGTTATATAGCTATAGGCATTTGTAGCAATAACTTTAGGCTATATTAACAAATATTAGATCAATTTTAATTGAGTTTTAAAATATTTTAATAAAGGATTTACTCCTTACATTAAATTTGTCAACAGATAATATAACAATATAAAACATGGGGTACGGTGTACGTCGGAACTTTTCCTCATCACATTGGATTCGCTACGCTCATCATCCTTAATTCGGACGCATCGCTCCGAAGTAGGGAGCAAGGCGAAATATTTCTACACGTATTCGGCTTTGCTAAGATAGTAAATACATCCGTTTCATTCCCAGAGGTCGCCCATCCAGGCACTGACCTGAAAATAAAATAAAAACTATTTTTATTTGTCATTAAGTATACAAAAATATACAATAGATTGCGGTCAAATATTTTTCAATAAAATACATCAAATAATTAGAATACACTTAACAATGCATGACGTAATTATTTATTTAATTATAAACTTTGATAAATTGTGATTGGGTTTTTTGTTGAGCGATTCTTTGCATTTTGATTTAAAACATTTTAATTTTATTTCAGATTATATATTATATATATATATATATATATTATATATATATATATATATATATATATATATATATATATATATATATATATATATATATATATATATATGGCTGGTATAAACTTTATATATATATATATATATATATATATATATATATTTATATATATATATATATATATATTATATATATATATATATATATATATATATATATATATATATGGCTGGTATTGTTAAACTTAAACTTTAAATTTTCTAAAAAATGTCTTGCAGGATTTCTTAGGTTGGTATATAGTCTAAAGTATTTTTTTTTGAATGATTAAAGATTTACGCACACAACGAGCATTGCTCCAGAGCTCAACCCCATATAACTTTGACTTGACAAGTCCATTATAAGCATGTAGAAGCTGTTTTCAGTTACACATTTTTTAAGCCCTCAGTATACATATAGTAGCTTGAGTTAAACATCTTGTTGTCTCTTCAATTTGATTCACCCAGCTAATTTTTTGATTTATTTTTTCTCCTAATAATTTTGTCATTTTACATTAAGCAATATTATTGTCATTATTTTTAAAATTCAAATTATTATTTACTCTATTCCCATTTACACTATTTATTAATCAAAAAGAATATTCTCTTACAAATTGGACTATAAGTATGTATTTAAATTTTAGACAAAACCGAAAACAGCTCGGTAGCACATTTTCCCTGAAAATTCGTTGAAAAGAGAACACTGCAGAAGCATTTTTAAATTTGCCTTGAAGTGTTAATATATGTTAAACTCGACTTATCCTTGCCGTGGAAGGTAAGTTTGCCTTTGTTTATGGGGTCAATAAAGTTCCCTTTTATACATGCCGATATGCAGCATACGGTTAAGTTCCTTTATGCTGTCCAAGATTAAGGGCTCGCAGCGGACTTAAAAGAAGTAAAAATATAGAAAAGTTGGTGAAAAGTGATACTTAAACCCAAAATATAAGTCTATATCTGCTCTGACAGTCAAGCAGCTCTAAAAGCTTTAGCTTCTCCCAATATCAATTCTTCTTTGATATTAGAATACAAGGAAGCTCTGGAACAGATATCTTAACATTTAAAGGTCAATGTGGCATGGGTCCCTGGACACAATGGCATACCTGGAAACGTAAAAGCCGATGAAGTAGCTAAAAAAGAGGCATATACAGGCTTTTGTGGGCCAGAGCCTGCAATAGATTGGACAAGAAGGCAGGCCAAATCCCTTGTAAAAATTGGACTTGGAAGGAAACTAAAATCATATAGGTAAACAACACCGGATGTAGACAGTGAAAGTTGATATTTCCAACATTGGACAGAAGGAAATCTAGATAGCTTCTTGACTTGAGTAAGTCTAGTCTCATACTTATGGTAGGAGTAATCACTGGACACTGCAGGCATTTAGCCCTAATGACAGCGACTGAGAGCCCAATCTGTGCAGGTCCATGCCGCCAGCCCCCCATGGTTCCAACATCGGACTGGTGCCATAATTTTGTGCCGGCCCCGTTTTAGAGATATTGGGGTTCAAAGTGTGGGGGGGGGGGGGCTGGCGACATGCAGCCCCCCTCCATAAGTGTTCAAAGATTTGGGGCTAAATGTCTATAGCTCCCAAACTATATTGGAATTTTAAAATCAGACTCGTGTCATGCTATTCTGCGATATTTGTGCTAATTCGTGACATTTTTGGAGATATTGGGGTTCTAAGATTTGAGTAACATATCCCCAGCCACCCTCTCCACAGTGAAATTTCGAAATCAGACCGGTGCCGTTATTTTAAGCTATTTTGTGCTAATTTGTGCCGCAAATTTAAGATTTTATGCTGGCCACGTTTTGGAGGCAGAAGTGTTCAAATATTTGGACACGAAACAGTTACTTCGTTCACACGCGGGGTTTGGCAGGGGGTGGGTGTGCCCCGTGTTTAATCTCCAATGGGGTTCAACCCCAACTGTTCACACGGTATTTTTCACCGTGAAAAATGAGTTTCAAGGTTGAACCCCGTGTTTAATGCTGTTCACACGACAACTGCCGAGGGGATTAAACCCCCTAGAAGGCTGAACAAGTGGTTAAACTCCCTGCCAAACCCCCGCATCAGAACAAAGTAAATGTTGTTAAAATACATTTAAGAAAAAATTACATTTAGAATTGAAACACCACATTTAGGTTTTAAGAAATAAATTATTTATTTACATTTGATATTTAGAGCTAAAATAAAATTATAATTTAATAGTATTTAAAATAGATATAACTCTGTCCATGTTTTGCGACAGAATAAAAAAATTTCTTGGTAGAATATCGAAAAAATCAGCCATCACTTCGATTGGATTAAATCTTGAGAAAAGTCTTTCCAAATTCTTTGTAAATTGGTCCAAATCAGAAGCAGGGAGTCCGTTATTGATATGAACATGGAGATTGCTGCCTTTAGTTTTGCGTTCTATGATCGCGGTCCCGTTCATGAAATAAGTTATTTTGTTATCATCATTTTGAAGTATTTTGAATTCATTGGTTGATTCCAATATCGAGAATGATTTAGAATCGAGCGGAACATTGTTTATATACATTTTTTGGGTTACTTGTTCATGCATATCGTCTAGAATTTTTTCTAACTTGCTGGTCATCGGTGCCTGAAAATTAAATATTAAATATATCATTTAATACTACCGAGTTTTGCAAAACATAAATAGTTGATATGATATAAAATATTTAAATATATGATGTTTTAATATATATATATATATATATATATATATTATATAATATATATATATATATATATATATATATATATATATATATATTAATATATATATATATATATATATATATATATATATATATATATATATATATATATATATATATGAGAGGATAAACGATAAGATGAAAATCATATCTTTCGTTCTCACCTTCGCCCGTCTTCTTAATATTGAAATCATCTAATTAACGTTACAGCTCAACGTAACGTAGTGTACAAAGTTTCAACACTTTAACATAAATACACTGGGTGCTTGCTATGATTGATAACAGATACATACATCACACACACATACAGACGGGCAACTTTACAAAAACCACTCAGGAGGCCTTAAAACACCTGAAACGCATAATTCCGGTGACTTCCCGGTTTCGGATTTTTTAGCAGACACAACACTTTCCTATATACCTACGGTATAACTGAAGAAAACTTTTTTAGCGATTTGTACGTTACTCACAAAGTTTTCTAGTTGTTGATAAGATTGATACAATTCTTTCAACATATAAATAGAATTATTTCTCAAATAATGAATCACTGGTTTTGATTGCATTCCTAGGCTGAATTGAAGCTGAAATTTTCCATGTGACTTTGATTCTAATGTAGCTCCATTATCTCTGTCTATAGTGATCATGGTGTCGTTCACAAAGTATGTTTTACTGCGATCTGAATTTCTGATAATGTCTTCATTACTTAGAATTATTTCTTGATCATCGATTAGAAATTTTTGACTTCTCTCAACCCTTTCAGTTATAGAGGTATAAATATTTTGAATAAAATTCCTGATCTGATTTTTACCTGTAATTAAAAATTAAAAATGTTTCTACAAACATATATATATATATATATATATATATATAATATATATATATATATATATATATATCAATTTACTCTTCAAAACCTTCAGTACCTCGTCAAACCATCTAATATAATCAATCGATCTTTTCTGAATTGTTTTTGACATATTTATGAGCCGACATATTTGTCAACTTGGATCGCGATAGGGCTATTTAGAAAATAACATATAACATTATTACCAACATGTTTTACTATGTGGTGGTATTTGTATATTATATATATAGATCTTTTTAAAATATTATTTATTATTTATATTTGTTTGTTGATAAACATGTGCTTTTTATTTAGTGTGTTATGTTTCATGGTAAATGCGTTTAAATAAATTATTACTTTGATCTTTTTATGTAATGAGTTTTTTTTTAAAAAGATCTAAGTAATAATTTATTACTTTAATTTATAACAACAAATAAAAGCACATGCTTATAAACAAAACAAAATATATAAAACCAGATTAATTACACAAAAATTTTATTAATATATAATAATTAACTAAGCTTTCGATAAAAATTAGTCATCATTAGTGTTCAACAATGATGATGACTAATTTTTAGTCGTAGCTTAGTTAATATATTATATATTAAAAAATATAGGACTTTTGTGAATTAGTCTGTTTTATTATTTTTTATAAGTCCACAAAAAGAAAATTTTTAAGTATTATTTGGGTTTACTCACCTTCATAGCATACGGAGTGTCGGATTCCATCTTCTGGGAAAAGCGATGAAGAGTTTCCATTAATGATGCCAACAACTTTGGTGGAATTCCTCCTGTTACTCTAACGGATATTGGCTGATCTAACTGGGAATCTACTATCAGTCTCCCGTTATTGTACCTTTAAATTAAATTTAGAAGAGACCTGAATCGGAGTTTTGAATAAATAATTTACAATCTTTCTTCTCCTCATTTATACATATTTGCTCGTATTTATATGGCAAACATATATTGAAGTTTGCATAGAACGTTCCAGTTCTGTGCTAGAATCAAGTTCTTTTATATGCATAACCCCCTATATAGCATCGCAGATTGTTTTGCATTCAACAATGTGAAAAGTATTTAAAAAATAATAAATAACCTTATAATGTATATGACATTCGTTAATATTTCTTGTAAGAAATTTGATACAATAAAAATATTTTATTATTGATATTATTTTAGTATTTGCACTAAAGTCTAAAACTAGGATTTCTCCTCAATTATCCTATTTAGGTGTGTTTAAAACCTCTTGAGCGGTTTTAGCTAAGTTGTCAGTGTATGTGTGTGTGTGTTATAATCGTAGCTCCTCATTTTTGTCTAGTTGTACTATTCAAAAAAATATTTTTTAAATCGCATTAACTACCATTAAAGATAGCAAAATAGTTGAATATTTTTAAAATGCAGAAAAATGTTACGATCCATTCGTAAATTTCAACTCTCAAGCAAAACCACAGCGGGAGTTATGCTCATCCATTTATATATCTCGAACACTGAGCCAGCCGTGTAGCCGTGAGGTTATTCTTATTTATGAAGAATAAAAAATATGTTTTTGTCGGCGCCCTGATTAGTTAGACGTGACAAAACAGAGTGGGGCATGATATTATGTCGAGCCATCAATGATGACGAATGTCGAATAATGGAACAGTTCCCAGAAGCATTGCAGTTTGCTTGTTACATTTTCTAGGTGTCTCTCGCACAATTAGATTGTGTCAAATATAGGTGTCTTAAAAGTATATAATATTAAACAAGAATAAATATATGCGTTGTAAATAAGCATTTACTGCGCATTATCATAAGTCTGAATTCGCCCTGCAGGTGTAACCCTAACATTTTCGGTTTATGCTTTATAACTTGATTTACTCAATTATTAGGCATAACTCGTAACTAATTTATTCTATATTTTACAAAGGAAATGCGCTAAAACCAGTAAAGATAAACAGTAACTGAGCAGTTTTAGCTAGAGCAAATAATGGTATGCCCTACCAATTTTAGAAGCATAGTTTTGTATAACCAACAGGATAATTATGCGCATTTCCTTTGAAAAAAAACAGAAAATATGAGTTACGAGTATTGCTTGATAATTAGGTAACTGCTCAAGTTATAAAGCATAAACCGGAACTTTAAGCAAGAAATGGATTGGTTATCATGGAAACGCGCATTCCAAAGATAATTCCCCCGACATTCGGACCACCGCGCCAGCATTTTTCAGTTATTATGAATTGCAACTTTAATCATTTAATTATAATTTATTTTTTAATATAGACAAAAACTTACATTTTAATTTTGATATGCTTTTTATCCTGTAGTGAATACATTACATACTCTTCGTTCAAATCAATTATTTTAGTTTCATCAATATTGATGAGTTTATTATTGATGTAAACCTGTTGCTTCTGTACTGCTGTTGTGGCGAGTGTTTCCATAAGACTTTGTTCAGATTTTAATCTTTGAAGTCTGGTTTTCAATTCCTCAAAAACTAATTCTATCTGGAAAATCCAATAATCTTATAGTTATTTCAGATAAATTTGAGAAAGTTTCCATAACAAACATGTCCTGAATTATTACAACAAATAAGGTCATGTTTTATTTAATCTGAATTTATTAATAACATGACAAGAACTTTTAAATAGACGCTAAACCCCTTGAGGTCTTAAATATTTAGTAATTATTAAAGTACCTACGATATCTCTGAAAATGTCGAGTCTACTGATTTTAGTATTACTTTTAGTTAAAAGCAAAGCCAGGTGAATTAGCCAGACTCCTTGACCCTTTGCCCCATCACCATGTATCACCAGAGATACATATAAACTTAATTGTGTACTGTCACTAAGAAAAACACCTTGACAATAGGTACAAAAATGTACTTTCGATTATAATAAGTGTTAATTATTACATTTCCTCATAGGTATAAGGGAAAACTTATTGTGTTGGCAAAAAGATCAGAAACCGTGATGCCATCAAAATTATAATTATAATTATTATAATTAAGACGTATTTTTGCATGTATATTTGTGTATATTAAAAAAAATAAATAAATATCTAAATAAAAACAGGTTAATTACACAAAAGTCCTTTATTGTTTAATATATAATAACTAAGCTTTCGACTAAAAATTAGTCATCATCAGAGTTTAAAAAAAATATAAAATAAAAATACAATTTTACAAATACTTCATATTGCACCTTGGTATGGTGCTTGAACAAATATGGTATGCTGCAATATTGCACCATACCAAGGTGCATTGAACAATATTGGTATGATGCAATATTGCACCATACCAAGGTGCAATATGAAGTAGTTTGTAAAATTGTATTTTTATTTTATATTTTTTTTTAACTCTGATGATGACTAATTTTTAGTCGAAAGCTAAGTTTATATAATTAACAATAAAGGACTTTTGTGTAATTTACTGTTTTTATTTATATATTTTTTATAAGTCCACAAAAAGAAACTTTAAATAAATATCATTTACAAGTTGTTTTTAAAATACCATAAGTGGTTTTCACAGTTCCCTGTCTGTATTTGTGTGTTGTTTAATATCGTATCTCTAAATGTATTTATGCTAGAGAGAGGAAACTTTGTACAAAAATCAATCTTCAGGTCTTGTGCTTTCCATAAAATATTTGTTTTATAACGTCATTAACCCGAAATAACGACTCAAAAAATTTAAAAAAAATCAAACAACGCGGAAAAAATGGTTGATCAGTTTGAGATTGGCACGCAAGTTGTCATGTATAAGGCTAACATATGTGCAAGTTTTATCACATTATCAGCATTAGTTTAATTTGTATCAAATGGCTTGTATATACATTTCTCTTAAAAAATTGATAAAAATCGGGAAACAATCCAATTGAGTTCTAATTAGTACAGCCAACTTGTTTGCTTTCCGCTACCCATTAATCCCCAAGATGCTTGATCATTCCAAAAATTGATCCACAATTTTCATTTATTTCCTTATTAATATATATCTGGTATATTATTTTTGGTTTTTACCTCCTATCAAGAAGGCAGAGCCGTTACACCATTAAGTATACTTTCTTGAGAAAAATACTGATTGCGATCAATATTTTTACTTTGCACATGTAGTCAAATAGGGACGTAAAGCCCTGAGTTAATAGAGACGAACAATTCGAGTATACTAAGGCCTCATTGAATCATTGCCCTCATTTCACCATAGTATACATTAATCTTAAGAGGATCCCGCAAGAGTGGGGGTAAAATCAATTAAACGGAAATATCTCTGGTTCTAAGCAAAATATCAAAATTCTAAGACGGTACTTCACTTCTAATTTTTATTCTGCACATTTTAAGACTCATTTCACCTTCTGGAGCAAAAAACAGTGGCGCAATTTAGAACTCCAATTTTTAAAGTAGTCTCAAATTGCGCCACTGTTGTTTGCTCCAGAAGGTTGAAATGAGTCTTAAAATGTGCAAAATAAAAATTAGAAGTGAAGTACCGTCTTAGAATTTTGATATTTTGCCGAGAACCGGAGATATTTCCATTTAAGGATTTACCCCCCCCCCCCTCTTTGCAGGATCGCCTTAAGTCCCTAGGGATCACTAAAATGTGTTCCCTTATTGGATTTATTGCCCCTTATTGTATTGGAGAGATATATTACTAGAGGTGCCTTAGTGGTCAAATTTTGAAACATCTAACAAGTAACCTGACTACCATAGACTATCAATATAATTAAAGAAACAAAATTACAGTGACATAAATTAAAGAACGTTTAAAATACATATCAAAACACGGATAATTTTCGGGAAGCCAAAACCAACTGATTTATTATAACCTAATAAAACCTCCTTTAGGTTTCAATTAGGTTGCACAGAGCCCCTAAGAGCCCCAAAAAGTGTTTCATGCCTCTTAATGTATTGAGATAGGCTATGTCCTCTCTAGTATGTATCTCTATGCTATTGTAGTTGTTTGATAAATTCGATTCGAGTGTTGGGTCCAACATGGAAACGGCTAACACTGGTTCCTTTAGGTTATTTACGATTTACTTACAAAATAATTAACATCGATTTCAGATTCCATTTGTTGCCGTATTAATCCATCTACAATGGCAAATATCGTTTTGGCATCGGAATTAATGAAATTCTCGATAATTTTCAGATAAGGAGAAATGTTTTCAGTTGTTTGATCTTTGAACGTGTCGAGCATGAGTTTGATAAGCTTATCTGATATCCCAGTATTCATTATAACGTTTATTGTACCTCCGTTCGATGATTTAACGTCTATTGTACCATTTAAATACCTGGAATAATATTTTTTGAGATTAAAATGAGTTCTATATTCTAAACTAAGGTTATTTAAGATAAATCACGGTATAATCAGCGTAAAGAATTTTTTTTTTAACTTTATTGATTATTGTCTACAATAAATGTATTTGACATAGTGCTAATGTTGGTAAAAGTGACTTGGCAGTCTTGATAGGAGGAATCACCCAGTGGTGATACTCCTTGGCGTGGTTAGCAGCGTAAAGAGAAAAATTATTTGAAATTTTACTATTATTTGTAAATTATTTTACGAATAATAGTAGGAAATAAAGAATTTATAAGAATCTTTACTAGACAATTTGTTGACTGTTAATATTTAAATGCGTCATAATACCTAGAAATCTGCAATCCTGATTTTAATTTAGGTTGGATAGCCTGATATTCTTTTCCTGGTACTAAATGCAAAGGTTCTAATTTAATTCTATGTCCGTCTATTTCAATTTCTTCTCTTGGAATAAGAACCATTAATAAGTTTTCCAGGGATTGTATCCTTCCATTAGCTAGTAATTTAAAAAACTGGAAAATATTATAAAAAACTTTATTGCTTCTCTTCTAACTTGTGGTTCGAGTTTTTGAGGAATAACAAAGTGCATACCACTTGAATCTATCCTTCGTGTCACTAAGATTTTTTTAAGTGTTGAATACATTGTCCTATTAATCTATGAATAGGAAAATTCATTTGTAAATTCTCTTCACAAATGAAAACAACAGGCCAGCGGCCTCTTAGCTGCTACGTGGCGTCGGCACTGGGAGCCGCCGCGCCTCCCTGTGGCCACTTCGCGGCCAGATGATTACTGTACTTTATCAGTTCGTCATATTACAGGCTATATAAGTGGCATAATGCCACGATATAAGAGAATTTTCACATTTATTATGTCAAATAGCATTTGTTACATTATGTCAATCAATGACAATGTTTTTTGACATATATATATGTAAATCAATGAGTGATAAATCACTACCTTAGTGTAATGGTTAAGGTACGCGGCCATACACAAGAATGAATGGACTTTAGTCATGGGTTCAATCCCAGCACGGGCCTCTAGGATTTTATGAGAGGGATAAAAATTCTGCATACCACATCCTTCAGAAGAGACGTAAAGCCGGTGGTCTCTCTGTGCGTTGTCAGGTATTCGTTAAAGATCCCTTACCATAAAGGAAAACTGCGGGTATATTGGCAAAATTAGGACCCTCATTGTAGATTCATTATAATACTATCTGTTTCTGCCTTGTAGTTTAAGTGTGTGGAGGTTAGTTTTAACAGTGAGAGCACGTGTTGTTCCCAGTTCACTAGACTATAAGAATCAGTGAAAATATGTATGATTGCTGAAAAAGCATGAGAGGAACCATAGAAATTCACGGCTCTTCTGTCTAGATTAGATGAAATAACCTACACTTGAAATAAAAGGAAGTAGAGCACTATCTTAGGGAGTTGGCAAAAAGGGCCTAACCACGTGGCCTACTTGCCTGGTAGTTACTACACTCCCCCATATTACTAACACTACTATGTAAATCAATAAAACCGGAATTAATACTGATAATACAATGAAACTTCGTATGTTGTGAACCATACATAGTTGTCTATGTGTAAAAAAGTTCAGCCTAATTTAAACACTATATAAAGATTTATTATGCAATATGCTAACTTACCGTATCGGGAAAATTAGCTAAGATTTTAATATTACTACTTTTATTCCTTATAGTTGATTGAAAACTGTTAATAATATGTTTTGGTTGTCCTGATGATATTCCTGATGATATTTCTAATGATATCCGGTCTTTACCTCTGTAGTCAACTGATATCTTACCACCATGGCATCGCTTTACTGTTAGGTCTAGCACTGGCCTGTATTGCACACAGTCATCTGAGAGTCGAGTTTGGTGAGAAACCGCCAGATCTATTAGATTATTTTTTATCAAGATCTTTTCTGATGTTATTAAACTTTGAATAACTTCTTCGAATGTTTTCATTTCATCTGGGGTTGAGTTTAACTAAAACACAATTAGTATGAAAAATAAGTGCCGTTCTTTGATGAAAATTGGCTAAAATATAAAGACATTATCTAAACGAATATATCAGATTGCAAAAAACCACTGTCCAGGTCTTAATGGGTGATAGATTCAGACAGGTCTGGGTGGTAAATCCCTCAGACCTACGTGAATATAGATGATGAATCGGACGTTTCACTTTAGACGTTTGTTTCAAGGTTTTAGAACATTAAGGTTGGAAGCAACAATTGACTACAAAACTGAACTATGCTCTAAGACAGGGTTACGGAAACATCTGAGCCCCGCGTTGTCCACTCCCCCCCCACCCCAATAAGTCTAGCCACTTATCGTTACCTCTCTACGCTTAACGTTTTGAATTACACATGGGAAGCAGCTTGGTAAATTCGCTAAAGGATAAAGCTTGAGAAATTAGTTATTTTTTAGGAATTGATCTTGCCGAATGAAATCATCAATTAAACGATTTATCCTTTCCAAATATATTCAGCGAACTATGATTAAACTACAAATCAACAAATTTAATAAGTAAGAAGATTATAATCGTTAACAACAAGCATTCCTAATTCATACAAAATTTCCGGTTTAAAAAGAATCGTAATGATTTATCCAACAAACAATATCATTTCTTTGTATCTTATTTAAACCAAGATGAAGATGCGCGCTCGGTATTTGTCAATACAAAAAATAGAATCTTGGTAATTAATACAGCAACCCCTACTTTTTTGCCTTTTTGCTTGCAACAGAAAAATTGTTTGATTAACATTTCTTTTAATAATGAAACCTTGGTCCAACTTTACACCAATAAAGTTGGATATTTTTGGTTATAATAAACTTATGTGAAAACAATACCTCTTCGGATATTATAGGAAACATTTTATTTTTGATTCCCAATTTAAATTCAACTCCTTTTAGAATCCGATCAATTTGTCTGTCGTCTAATCCTGAGGTCCTGGTCACGTCCATGCTGATTGTCCCTTCGTTCGTTATAACTAGAGTGCCATCATCCCTTGTCAATAACGACGCATGCAAATCGTTGTTAGCTAAGACTTCCTCCAATTCTGTAGCATTCTTCAAATGTATTTCGACATCGTTTAGCTTTATCAATTCTTTTGGAGGTGCCGCGGAATAGAAGTAACTTTTAATTGAATATTTTTTCAAGGTCGATAAAAATGTAATGACCTATAAAATCAATCAAGAAAAGTTTAATCTTAGTACTTAAAACATAAAAAAGAGAGAGTAGGAATTTGTATTTTTTTCCTTACAAGTCCTTCAACAAAATTAATTCGGGTCTTTCCTACTTCAAATTTTTAGTTTCTAGGCGTGTTTTAACTTTAAATGTCTAAAAAAACAATCCCCAATTACCATCGATAACCACCAGTAAAGTAAGCACTACAACCATCAATTACTATTAGTAAGCACTAATAATAAACAGCATAAACACTATTAATACACATCAATTAACACCATTATGCAACTAACAAAACGCATATCCTTATTTGACATTAGTTACTCTAAGCTTTAGAGTGTATTGTGGATTATTACTGGTTATAATGTTAATCTTGGTAGGAAGCAGTTTTTTTTGTTGGAAGTAGTTTATTTTTGGTTACTGAAGTTAGCTGTCATTGACCATAAAAGCAAAAACGCCCGATTAAATTGTTTCAAAGGAGATTCTCTAGAATAATACCATACTCTGATACGAAATATTTCGTAAAGGGACTGAAAGGACTCTTAATTGTTCATCTGCAGACCATAAGTGCATCAAAAGTCAATGAAGATAAATGCTGTACAGGGATAACAGTACAAATGTATTTATTTGTCATCTTGCACCTTGTCAATAATTATAATCTTTCCTCAATATCGTTCTTCCCCCAGACCAATAACACCTAACCGCACTGCTGTGGGCTACCAGGATTGTGTATTAGGATAATGGGATCAGATAGTCTTTTAGTCTGAGATCACAGCAATTCATTGTCCTTCCTATGTCAACTTGTAATAAGAAAAATAATAAAAAACATTCGTTGGGTCCAAGTGAAACTCATAAATAAGATTTTTATACTAGTATTTGTCTCATCCAAACTTTATAAATGTTCTAGAATAGCTTTGAGTGTGACAGTGAAAATATTTAAATACTTCAAAATAATTTGAAAGGCTGCATAGATTTTTTTTAAATACAACTAAATATAACTGTGTTAAAGCCTTAAATGCTGAAAATAATAATAAAAAGGAATGTTATTTCGGAAAATTTGCTGAAAAGCAGTCATGGGGCTGGGCCGTGTGAGGGCTTCAGCTATCCAATCCTGTGAGGCGTGCTTGAAATACTTCGTTCTGAAGTGTTTCTAGAGATGGTCTAAATCATCGGAGAATCTCTTTGAATCAACTTGTACTGTCTTTTCCTGAATCATGTTCTTAATCATGTCTTTGATTTTTCTTATTTTATGATCAGGAAAGGATCCAGTGACCTGAGAAAGATTTTTATCTAATTCTGTTACATATTAATTATTCTAGGGAATTTTCATCATGAAAATGATAATAATGAGGTTGTTCAGAAGACGGGAGTTAAGGGGGAAGGAGAATGGGGATTTCCTAAACTTGAAATGGCTATAAAAATCGAATTCATAGTATTTCAAAGACATTAGAACAAAAATGAGATATTGGTATCGCGTAAAATTTTTTAGATGTTTTGTTTAATTTTCCCCTATCCAACACACCCTCCTTAACTAATAATATAAAAAATGTAAAATAATGAACATAACTTCCTATAGGTATAGGAACTCCTTTGCCTGTCATTATTTTTTTTTTTAATTTGAAGTCACTTATCCCGTCCTTAGTAATCAATTAAAATGTCTTTCTTGAATTTGTATAATTTTCCTGGGGTAAACTAGTTCTATATACACTATAGAAATTTTAGTTTCCCTAGGAAAATTGTATCAGTCAGTCAGTGAAATGATGTGATTATGCATACACATAATGTGTATGCTATAACATATTAATTAATATTTAAATTATTATGTATTATTTACACATGTTATATTAATGGTGTAATATTTTATTTACCACTTTAATGACGTCTTCTTCCATTATCGGACAAATAATCCATTAATTAGGGATTCTGTGTAAGCCAGTACTAAGTGTTATCGATAATTTACCACCTTTCGTAGCAGTCATAATTTTGCCTCTACCCTCAAAATCTGAGACTGTCCAGTTTCGTTTACTTTCGTCATTTAACGTTCTAGCTCTACTGAATTGACTTGCATTCTCCGATGAAACGTCAAACGTGTTAAAAAACAATGATGTGATTGGTCGAATTCCATCAAGAAGGGTTTCAAGTAGTTTCCCCATATCGCCATCTCCAGAGGAACAAAACCACTTAAAAATAGAATTTTTATGAGTAAATTATTCATCAAGATTTCATCTTTTGTATAGTAAGTCTTTCAATCACACTTTTCGATCATTTTAGCCAACTTTTGCAAGAAGAAGACTTTAAGATTTTTAATTTGTCACTATAAAGTATTTTTTTTTTTTTTTGAAGAGATCTCGTAAAATTATTTAAGAACAAAGAAGTGAAACAAAATATTAGATACAGTTTGTTAAAATCGAATTCTTTACCTTACTAAACTCTGTGATGAATTGTTCAAATTTCAGTATTAACACGAATAAAATTAGTTTACACCCGAAGATGCGGTGGAAATACGTGTGGAATTGATTTTTTCCAACCCCAAAATTGGTATATTCAAGGAAGTGCAATTAATTTTTTTATTAGCAATTCATATTATCCCAGAGACTTTAGTCAAGGAGAGAGACTGGTTTGATTAAATGTAATCCCCTCTGTCATGTTGCTTAGTATCATTCCAAGAATGAGCCCGACCTTCTGGAGCAAATATTTGATAAATATCCTTATAACGCCCCGGGTCTGCGAGAACTTAGTAGTTTACTCTACAAATTTAGTGGTTATTTATTCAATTTGTTGCATATTATTGTATATTCTACACTTTATTAGATATTTTTGTGCTATACAACAATCTTTTATAATAATTGTTTTTAATAAAACTTCTTCTTCTATTTATTATAACCTATGCAAATGATTTACTTACATTGCCACTTTTAATTGGTTTGATCTTAATTTTGTCTCCAAGAATCTTTTGAATGTTATTTAAAATTGTTTCAGAGTCTTTTGTAGTGATTCCTGGTGAAACTTGAAGACCTATTGTTTCTCCTCCGTCAGTTTTTATCTCCACATCGCCATTTACATACTTGGTCATTTTAATTTTCGAATTAGTTTCAGGAGAATAAACAGTCGATGTATCGTCTGAATTTATTATCGAGGCTTTTTCAATATCGATTAATTTATCATCGATAAAAAACGTTTGGTTTTGGATTAAAGTAGGAATTTCGTCGATAATATCTTGTAATCTTTCTTTTTTATTACCTTTATTATCGACCTGAAAAATATATTTTAGTTGATTTAAAACTAAATAAGCATCAAATATACATATTTAAAAAAATATTTTTTATAAATATCTTGATATTATATTTATCAAAGATATATATATATATATCAATATGTATATATATAAAATATTAATTCAATATTATATTAAAAATGTTATATTCTATATAAGTCAAGAGAATAAATATTAATACTTATGGCTGGCTTCAAGCGAAATGCTTAAGATTACAAATTATAAAAATGTATAGATAATCTTCATTCACATTCTTGTATTGCATGACCAGTTTGATAAAAAAGGTCATATGGTGCCTGGCCATAAGGGAATTGAAGGTAATGAGCAAGCAGACATTGATAAGCAAGATAATTGAGTAACTGCTCAAGTTATAGAGCATAAACAGGATCCTTAAGCAAGAAATGGAGCACGGAGCAAAGAACTGATACACGCATTTCAAAGGAAATTCACCCGATATGCTGACCACCGTGCCGGACTTTTATTTGAAGTTATTATTTTAAAAATTATTATGTTATGTAAAAAAACGATAAAAAGTTATTATCCCTACCAGGATTCGAATCCAGGTACCCTGGCTTTGAGTTCTTGTATCGACTCTAAACCACTCTCATTCATGACCAAGAAACATTCGAAAACGACTCCCCACATGAAATGTCTTGTTTAGCGGTAATATTTTAGGGTTTCTGGTATTGACTACCGTTTTTTCGACTTTTTGGTCACTTAAAGTAGTCGTATCTATTCCTCAACGGTTTTATTCGATTCAGCGCCCATAAATGCATAGAAAACGACATCCTACTCAAAATTTATTTTTACCGACCATATTTTGGTTTCCGATAATTTACCATGGCTTTTTACTTTTCACTTACTTAGAGTGGATTCTTTGACTTCGGACTGGTTTCTTTCGATTCTGCGTCCCGAAAACATATATTATGACTTTTTTCGCGGCAAAAAATATTACCGAAGTTTTTTATAGAAATAGATAGAATTTTACCGATTTTTTGAAAATATAGCTCCTTTTTTATGATCAGGGACCTCTAAAACGGACTTGAGTCGTGGCCCGAGGTTCGACTCTCGCCGTGACGCCTATCCTAGAAGCGAATTTTTTCCAAAAGGAATTCGCTAATATGTGTAAAGAGATTTTGTATTATGACACTGATTCACAAATGCACATTTATAAGTGTTTCCATCGACTTTAAAGTCTTTAATTTCTCTATTAACGCATAAGATCACTCTCCATCACTCTTTAAGATCAGCTGATCTTAGAAATTTGACTTGATTACTTATGTTGAATAAAATTGAATTGAGTTGTGTAATGTAAGCGTGCATCCCAAAAATCTTACCTTTGTTCCAAAATCATAAAACCATCTTTTCCTTCTCGGCAGGTTATCATAAATAGCAACGACAAGTCTGTTAAGAAATTCTAGGGTTAACCCAGAACTCCTATTAATTATAATCTTCCGATCCTTTCCATCAACTCGAACATCTCCATTCGTGAATTTTCTAGCAGTCACGTCCTCCATATCGTCGACTTTGTACTCTGTATAGTCTGATTCAGTTTTAGATATTTTTTCTTTATCAAAATCAATTGTTTTATCGTCAACTGTTACTTTTTCATCAATTTTAATTCCTCTCAGAATTGATTGGACCATTTTCCGATTTGATTCGTCGTTTAGCAAAATCTGAAAAAAATGATATACTTTTTTTAGTATAAAAAACTTATTTTATCGGTTTTTATATATTTAGGTGATGTGTTTTCTAAAAAGTAAGGCTTTAGATGAAAATGTTAACAAAAAAAACTTCATTATTGGTCCTTTTAAATTATTCACTATTTAAGGGACCCATGATCTTGTTAGTAAAGCTACAGCTCTACTACTTTCTAGCAACAACTTGAGCTGTTTGAGTTCTATACTCTATGAGAGCAACTCTATTCGTCTAACTGCAACGAATGCTCACTACTAATTCCCTATTTCATTTTTATTACAACTATATTTCTCTTTTAGACATCTATGTATGACGAAATGGAACCTTCTTCCTATGATTTTAGCATAGTCGTAAATTTTCCTATCCATCATCTGCATTGTAATTATTCCAATCTGTTGATTTTTATAATTTTTTATAATTATTAGCTCCGCCTCCCTTTAAAGAAACTTATATTATTAGCATGTGAATGTGTTCTTGCTATGTTAGACCCTCTTTTACATATATTATTATTTCAATCTAAACCTCAAACATATGAACAATTACCTCATCTGCCCGAAGGGCGGGTATTTTAGCTAGTATAAGTATAAAATTGTCTTGTTTACATTCTTCATAATCATAAATACGAGTAGATGTCTCCATTTAAACTGATAACAAAATTGATAAAGTCAGCACAAGGTGAAAACTAGCGCTGTTTTAGGACCACCTCACCTAGGGTGTGTATAGTCTATACAATCAGACTATAGACAATAGAACAATTTTTAAACTGTGCTACATTTTGTATTTCGAAGAATGAATAAGAATAAAATCATTGAGAATATTTATTTAGACATTGTTGACTGTGTTCATATATTCGTAAGAATGTTTGCAATTTTCTTTTAAGTGTTCCATATTTATTTGTGATTGATTAATAAGAATAAAAATTAAGAAAAGGCAAAACATACAGTTAATAACATAATAACATCGTCTGTTATCAAACAAACGTTCTTTGAGTAAACCTAGGATATCATATATTCTTGGATACTAGTTTAAAATTTGACCAATCACTTTGAGTGAACATTTGTTTAATATTGTATGCACTCTAACTTGGACTATTACAGTTTAAATTAGATTGAGTGTACTAATAATGCAGAGATATTTATAGGAGGCCTTATAGGTAAAATTTTAAAACATCGAAAATGTAACCTGATCATCTTCGCTTGTAAATATAATTAAATAATCAGTTCCAAAATTACAGTATCTTATATCGAAGAACGTTATAAATGCAATTTTAAACACACAATGTGCGGGAAACTGAAATTAATTGTTTGATTATAACCTTAATTCACTTTTAAAAGAGGTTTCAAAGAGGTTACATAGCTCCTGGTGGCCTCAAAAAAATATTTCAGGCCTTTCAATGTTTTGAGATAAGCTATGCCCCTCTAGTATATATCTCTATGTATTAATGAAATAAGAGTGTGAGAAAAAGTTCGGAGGGGGGGGGGGGTGTAGAGTTTGGTAAAAATTCTCAAATTCTTCAATTCTAAAGTATGAAATACAACATACCTTACAGTAAATAAATTTTGTCAAGTAAAGTAAAGAAGGTCTTTTCATTCCCAAGGGAGACATTTTTTCCCTATTATTGGGGTTAGAGGCAAATATATTTCAGTTTTTTCCCGGGGGGGGGGCCGTATCTTTAAATTTATAAAGGGAACAGATCAATTTACGTATCACTTTCCCGGGGAGTGGCAATATTCTAGGAAATAATGGCATACATATTACTCCTTTGGGACAACTATTTGTTGTAAGTTTAAACTATGGATTTACCTCTCCAGAGTCTGTTGAGTATGCCAATGTGGTAGTTGAAATTTGGTTAACTCTCGCCAGAAGATTAGCAGCTTGAGTTTCAGAAATACCAGGTGTTACTTCAATAGCTAATTTCACTCCTCCTTCTGTTGAAATAGTTCCATCGTAAGTAACCCGAAGTTCAATTCCAGACGGAAGTCTGTATAAAACTGATTCATCTGTTGTTTCAACCACGCTACTAGATTTAAGATCGATTTCTTCACCATCGACGAATATTGCTCTCTTTTGTAATTTTGTTTGAAGTTCGTCTAACGTTGATTCTAAATTATTCGGCAATGAACCTAGAAGCTACAAAAAGACATGCAATTCAAAATTAAGCTTAACCTTTAAGTGTATGTCTGATGAACATGAACTGTTGTTCAGAGATTGACTGAACTTTCCCTTTGTTTTGGTATTTTTTATTTGCCCTACCTTGTCTTTAATTAATTTATATTATTAACTAACCAATTTTGGCATGGCTACTTACGTAATTTTAAGTATTTTATCAACTTAATTTGTATATTTGTAATTTTATGAATCTCATAAACCCCGCTTGTAGTATAGCTTGTCATCATTCTTTTACGCACTTTCACTTTATTTATCACTTGTGCTTCTTCTGCAACTTGCTCATCACTTTCATCTATACTTATTTCTTCCATTTTACTGTCTCCAGCTCACTTATTATTTAAAACATTTATTTTCGGCATTTATCATCAGAATGAAACAAACAATGTAACCTGACTATGTGAAACCTCCATCTGTGTTCAACATCAAACGCTCACAGTGCATCTTAGCGCCCTATCTTTATTTGAGATCCCGAACAATCATTTTATCGATTTATTTACTTAATCGATGGTTTGATCGATTGAATGTATCGATTAGTGTGGAAAGAGGTTTCAAGAGTAACCACCGAAATCAGCTAATTTGGATCCAATTTATAATTTATTAATTTATTTCTAAATGAACGTAAGCCTAAATATGTTCAAAATAATTGCCTGGAACTACTGTAAGTAGAATTTTATGTTACCCGTAACCGTGAACACTGTACTTACTCTGGAAAGCCGAGGAGACGATACCGGCGAACGTGCAAGCGAGCTGTTCAGCAGGACAAAAATTGATGTTGTCTAGCTTATACATCCTATTTATTACTATTATCGCAGAAATACATCATTTGTCAGTCTGAGGATTCTATCACCGTCAATTAGTTGCAACTTCTATAAATTTAACAGCCTTAAGCTGAACTTATCAAACTGATCAGTACTGTTCTGTTCTTTGTATGATAAAGGCCTTACATTTTATTGTATACTGCAATTCTGAAACTGTATTTATGATTTTGAATAATCTAATGTCCTATGTCCTATCATCTAGGTTCCCGTCAAGTGTCTTACCCGTCACAACGACAGACTGTGTGGTGTCGGAAGGAGGACTAGAGACAATACATAACTCTGACCTTTGACTCATTTGTTTCACCTATTATTATCATCATCTTTATCCATTTATAGTTATTATTTGTGCATGTCTCCGTTTGTGGTATGTATTCACCTATTATTTATTTTACCCATTTTTTAGTTACCTGCTGCTCGCTTAGCCATTTACAACTTTGCTTTTGAATAAACTTTGTATGCTTTACTTCTTTATGTGCATGTATAAATTTAGCCTTGCCAAAATTCACATATTTATTAACATAGAATTATTTATATTTATTTATTATTGCAATATATGTATGAATTATTATTATTGTTTTCATACTAGCGTTAATTCCCTCTTAGCAAATAAGCATAAACAATATTTATGGTCAACTGGTTTTTACAGTCCTCCAGCGAACCAGCCTTATTTTCAGCACCTCTTTCAGTGGGTCTTTTACCCAAGAGACTGAAACATTTGGTCCTTCGACCGGGATTCATTTATTACTTCTGCGATTCTATTGTTTATGTCATTTTTGTATTTAATTATTGCTTACATATTATTTTGTTATCAAAGTCAGGTTATTTATATTTTGTTTATGTTAAATTATTATTTTCCAGGCAATTATGTATTTATTCTGCGATCTTGGATCCATATCATATTTTTTGAAATATTGCGACCTGTGCTAGACGTTTTATCCCACTCCGTCTTGACACATTTAATATATAAATATACTCAAAATCTATCACTATATATGTGAAGGTTTATTTCAGGTACATAATAGATACCTGTTCGATCTCACTGTATTCACTGCTTATTTACCAAATAAATTTAAGCAGATTAGTGGTGCCTAGGTACTCACATCTTCAGCGACTAGACGTATGAAAGTCTACATTAAAATTATATCAATTGATAATTTAATTTCTAATTTAATTTTCTTCGAATGTACAAAAGTACAGATATACAGTGATCAAATTAAATTAATAATATTGTTATTGTTTTTTTTTTAATTCTTCAGCGATATTTAATCAATTTAAATTTGTATAATTGTTTATTACTTATTATTTAATGTTAATTCTCTTCTGCGATATCACCAATTGAATTTATTACATTGGTTTTGTCTATTTTCTTCGGCGATATTAATCAAATTTTTTTATTAAATTTTGTTTGTTTATATTTTCTTCTGCGATATTAACTAGGTGTTATACACATATTGTTACTTGTTTAAATATTGTTAATTTATTCATTGTTAAATTATTATTTTTCAATCTTATAGCCAATACTGCTATAATAATAAATATAATCTTGTGATAATTATAAACATATTCTGTGATTTTTTTGTTTTGAACTTCTCAACGAGCGTATCTACAATTAATCAACTCAACGATTTAATTATATTATTTTTAATTTTGTCTAAATTTAATTGTTTTTTTTATATATTTCATCATGCCTGAGCACGGAAGTGATAATACAGATCTGATACCTGGATTTGACATTACTGAATCAATGCGGAATAGGATGAGACTTATACTGGAAGACATAAAGGATATTAGAGATACGGGGCGACTTGCCAAATCTAATCCCGCTGAAGAAGAATATTTTTTGGGAATGTTTAACTCATTATCTGGTTTATATGAAACTTATAACAGCACTTATAATGACTTAGCTGACTTTAAAAATCTTGATGGAACATCGGTATTGCTTGATGGAGATATAACTCAGAGGAAAACTGCCCGTCGTTACTTTCATGAAATTAATGGTTATCACAATACTATCAAAGGTAACCACCTGGTGCGAGTACAACGCCAGGTCATAACACTACTGTGGTAAATATGGTTGGTTCTACAGCCAAGGCTAGGCTACCTACTATCGACCTTCCTAAGTTCAGGGTGATCGGAAAACTTGGCCACGTTTCCGTGATCTTTTTGAAAGTTTAGTCATAGGGGATAATGAACTTACAGATGTCGACAGGTTTCATTATGTTGTCATTTGTTGAAGAACCTGCTTCGAGCATCATAAGTAATTTACCTATTACAAAGGATAATTTTAAAGTTGCATGGGAAGCACTTAAGAAAAATTACAATAATCAACGATTGCTAGCCGCAGCCTATTTAGATCAGATATTAAATATCAAATCTCTTGATCGTAGACCGTCATCTGAAACTCTTGCTAAACGCATCTCTGAGATATCTGAAGCTGTAGGGGCATTTAAGCTTTTAGACATAGCTGACCCCAAAGAATTTATATTTTTTCATTTAGCTAGCCGCACTTTGGATAGTGCTACTAGAGTTGCTTTTGAAAACGCTAACTCAGACACATTTCCTACTTTTGATGCGTTAGTCGACTTCCTTCGAAGAAGAGCTACTGCATCCGAACTAGCTTTACCTGGAACTAGTTCTTCCAGTTTTAATCATAACAAATATCAAGCTAGGAACTCAACTGGTCGAATGCTCTAATTTCCAATAAAACCTATAATCCTAATTCTTCTAAATCATCCTATCAAGCTACTCCGAAAGGTTATACTCGGTCATCTTATCTTAATTCTTCTTGCTACGTTTGCAAACAGCAGCATTCCATTGCGAACTGCCCGAAATTCGGTAATGCTTCTCCGGAAGAACGGACTCGACTTCTTCGTGATTGGAAGGGGTGCCGCAACTGTTTATACTTACATTCCACGAACCTTTGCCCCTCCAAGTATAGCTGTAGATACTGTTCTAAGAAACATCACAGTTTGCTTCACATTTATAATTAAATCTGTGAGACAAGCTTCACAGAATAATAACAACACTTCTTCTGCTTGCGTGAACATAACTACGACGAATCAGACACCTGCATCTGCTAATAATGAGAACGTAGACGCTCAACAGAACACAGATAAAGTTGCTTCAGCATTAAGCTCAACTGTTGTTCGCTTGACTGAATCCTTTAGGTACTGCTTACTGCCATATTGGCAGCCGTACCTGTCGACCACAACCTGCTCGATTGGTTATTGATTCTGGCAGTCATGTGTCTATGATATCTAAAGACCTGGCTGACCGCATAGGATTAACCATAACGCCTAGCGACACTCAGATCCGAGGCATAGGTGATACGCTTCTTGAAGGATTCACAGGACACACGGAATGTACTGTATCACCTATTAATCGACGTCATCCTAAATTTGACACCAGTGTTAGTTCTTGAAACTATCACTGGACTACAACCCGGATTCGACTCACCACCTGAAATGTGGAAGCCGTACATGAAGTACGAACTTGCAGATCCCGAATTTTGGATCTCCAAGCCTGTTGATTTTCTTATCGGCGTAGATCTTTTTCCAGAGATATTAACTGGTAAAAATATTAAAGTTATTCCTGATCTTCCACAGTTAGTTGGAACTGTGTTTGGATTTTCAGTTATAGGAAGTATTAAGAATTTAAACGAAGCTACTTTTAGCAGCTCTCTACTTACCTGCTCTCCGCGATCCAATCCTGATTTTACTGACCTTAACAATGAACTACAGCGATTCTGGGAACTTGAAGAACCACCAGTGGCTCGGAAAGTGGACCCATTAGAAGAGAAATGCGAAGCTCATTTTCAAGCGACTCATTATAGATTGCCATCTGGACATTATGGAGTAAGATTACCGTTCAGAGATGATAATCCTAAATTTTATGAAACCAAGAAAATAGCTCTTAAGCGTCTTCATCATTGAAGGAAAGCTTGAACGCAACTCCTTGCTTAAAACGAATATCATGAGTTCATGCAGGAGTATCTCGATTTAGGTCACATGAGTCCTGCCCCTCAACCTGGTAGAGTACTCATACCTCACCATAGTGTTACGAAGGGTGAAGGTGACGCTATGAAATAAGAGTCGTCTTTGACGCTGCTGCTAACTACGGGAATGGATCACTTAATGACTCTCTCCTGATTGGACCGAAACTTCAAAACGACATAGTGATAATTCTTCTTAATTTTCGAATTCATGCCTTTGTATTTACAGCTGATGCCGTTAAAATGTTTCGGCAAATCTATGTGCATCCTGATGATCGCACATACCAACACATACTCTTTCGATTCGATGCGAGCGATGTAGTACACGAGTACGAACTGAATACGGTGACATATGGCACGTCTCCTGCCCCATATCTGGCTCACCGAGTCATCAAACAGTTACGAGAAGACGAAGGTTAATTTTCCTTTAGCTGCTGCCGCTTTACGAGACGATATGTACGTAGATGATCTGGCAACGGGAGCATCCACGATACAGCAAGCGCTAGAGCTTCAGAAAACAACTATTGGTCTTATGGCCAAGGGTGGTTTCAAACTTGGCAAGTGGGCTACTAAATCATCCCGCCTTAACTTCTGTCTGTTCACCGGACAACATTTCAACTCAAGATCCAGTGTCCCTAGAAACTGAAGCTGACAGCAACATCGTCAAAATACTGGGGATGCAATGGGATCCTACCACTGATGAGTTCATGTATAAAATCAGCCAGCCAGACGTTGTGAATACCAAACGAGGAGTACTATCGTCCATAGCTAAAGTATACGATCCGTTGGGGTATTTAGGACCAACGATCATTCTCGCAAAACTTATTATTCAGACCGCGTGGAAATTGGAGCTTGGTTGGGATCAACCATTTCCTGCTGAACTACAAGAGCAATGGGAGAACTTCGTAGAACAGCTTACATCTTTAAGTGAAATTCGAATACCTCGCTGGATACTTTCCGAGATAGCCATACTCATCGTCTTCTCATTTTTGCCGACGCGTCCGAACGCGCTTACTGTGCTACTGCTTACTTATACCACTCGTCTAATTGTGGTTCTCGATGTGATCTTCTTATGGCAAAAACAAAACTCGCTCCGGTAAAACAACTACTATACCTCGTTTAGAGCTGTGTGCAGCTCTTTTAGCTGCTAGGTTGCGTCAATCTCTTATCCCATTTTGCACTCGAGTTGGCCGACCTTTTAAAACCTACTGCTTCACTGACTCTACCATCGTTTTAGCTTGGCTTTCTACGCCATCGTTTAAGCTTAAAACTTTTGTTGCGAACCGCGTGGAAACTATTTTAAGTCTCACCAAAGGAGACTCCTGGCATCATGTTTCGTCTGCTGATAACCCCAGCGATCTGGGCTCTAGAGGATTATCGTCAGAGGAATTGATCAATAACGAATTATGGTTCCATGGTCCTCTTTGGACACAGGGTGACCTGGAAC